>JAOPJI010000008.1:10220786-10234720 GCA_027122695.1 Merluccius productus | reverse complement strand
CCCCCCCCCCCGCTCTCTCTCTCTCTCTCTCTCGTCTCGTTCCCCTCACCGATAAAACAGTTTTTCTGTTTCTGCTTTTGTTTTTTTTGGGTCGCTGTACTTGCCAATTGGGTCAGCGCGGAGCGTTTCATCACTCTGTCCGGCCTGGTGGGTAGCAGCACTTGGCTTTTCGGTCCAAATAAATTGGTCTCGAACATTTTTCTTTTCGTCTATCTTTCACGGGGAGGACATGTTGCACTAAAACTGTCACGTGTATTGTTTGTAAACGCATTCTGAGGGCTGTTTTTCCCGCTGAAAAACGCTGACGAGACACAATGAAACAATGTCGAATTGAGGTGATGTGGTGATTGACTGTGTTTGTAGTGTGTGTGTGTGTGCGCGCGTAATGTGTGTGTGTGTGTGTGTGTATAGTGTGTGTGTGCGTCGTGTGTATAGTGTGTGTGTATGTGTTGAGGGGTATACAAATACCCCCCCCCTGCTGTGAAATGATTTTTTGCCTTTTTAAATGTTTTCGGGGTGATTTCAGTGCATCAACAGTGGAAATTAGAAGTCGATTGAAGGACTGACGGACGTTATGGTCTTTTTTTGATTTTTTATTCTTTGTCATTTCAATATTGCTCGTTGTCATCATTTATTCAGTAACTTAAGGGAGCCTGCCCGGAGCCTAAATCAAGAAGAGAGAAATTGAACTCGGAGCTAACACTTTTTCCTCCACCCAAGGGGGAGGGAAGTGGTTTCGGGGTACGCACAAAAGACGAGGAAGGAGCAGATGGCTGATTAAGGAAACGCGCGGCGCTATCGGTTCAAACCGCGAAGATAAATGACCCGCACATTAGCGCCGCCTTTATTAAGTGCTTTGTGGATGATCGCGAAGTGTGTGTGCGCGCGCGCGCGCGTGTGTGTGTGTGTCTATGTGTGTCTAATGTTACGCTGCCTCCTTCCCTATGGAAACATAGGACTAAAAGCCACATATGGCGCGGATCCAACGCCGTTTGCCAAATGTCCTTTTTGAACGCAGCGGAAAGGATCGGTGGGAAGTGCGCACGGTAATTGGGATGCGGCCTTGTTGTCTCTACATGTCCTGGGGCCTAATCCATTTAGCATAATCCCAGATGAAAAAACAAGTGAGTGACAGCCAGACGAAGCCAGTCATCTCTCACCCTCTCACATCAGATGCGAGGCACGCACACGCCATATAATAATCGCGTTTAAGGTTGCGAGCGTTTTCAATTCAAATCGCGTACAGATACTTCCTTTTGTTTATTTTTTTTTGTGTGATTTACAACGACGCCTTTTGAGGTAGACTAGACCCGGAGTTTTGTCTCCAGGTGTTATTCCCATTTTAAAATGCAACAGCCTTTTTCTTTTTCACATTCCTATTTCCTTTGCGCCTGTGCTTTTCCCCCCGCGTCTCTCTCTCTGTCTCTTTCTTCTCCTCTGTCTAAATACACACTCTGGCTGGTCTCTTTTTTTTCAGCTTTTCTTTTTTTTTTTTTTTCCTTTAAGAAAGCAGTAAGTAACTTATCCAGAGAGCGAAGGAGAGGTAATCCTGGATCTCTCTGTGCCTTAGACCAAGTGATTTATCTTCTGCAGCATGGGGCATATGTGTGTGTGTGTGTGTGTGTGTGTGTGTGAGTATACTGTTTAGTGTGTGTGTGTGTGTGTGTGTGTGTTTATGTGCGGTGCGGTTTGTGCGTGCGTACGCATGTGTGTGTGTGTGTTGTTGTGCACTACATTTCTGTGTGTTGCGCTTTTCTGTGTGTTTTGTTGCACACTATGATTGTGTGTGTGTGTGTGTGTGCCTGTGTTTCAGAGACAGTGAACCAGGAGTGAGAGCATCTGCGACTGTTTAAGGCTTGTGTGGAGTGGTAGTGGTGCAGACAGCATTCCTGTGCCACTGCACAACAACCTCTCTCTTCAACAAAACAAATACTCTCTCTCTCTCTCTCTCTCTCTCTCTCTCTCTCTCTCTCTCTCTCTCTCTCTCTCTTTCTTCTATACTTCCCAACCTCGCACGACCCCGCCGTGCCCTCTGCCCGCTCACCTTCGGACCTCTTATGTTCTCTTCCCCCCTGGCTAAGGTGACTAGAGGTGCTGTGTTAACTGTACTAGCGGCAATGTAGACGTCACCCCTGTGACCGCTTTGTTTTTTTTCCTTCGCGGCGTTCGTTCATTTTTTCCCCGTCGGTTCGTTCTTTTGTTTGTTCTTTCGGTCGCCTGTTCGCTCTTTCTTTCTTTTGTTCTTCTCCAGGTCTCTCTGTCTCTCTGTCTCTCTGTCTCTCTCTCTCTCTCCATCCCTCACCTTTCTGTTCGTTTTCCACTCTGTTTTGATGTCCTGTGGAGGGCTGTTTTCTCTTGGATCTTCCCTCATTCATAAATCACTGTCACCCTACTTCCAGAAGTAGGAAATCAGCTGCCAGCGTCCAAATAACTGTGTGTGTATGTGTGTGTGAGAGAGAGAGAGAGAGAGAGAGAGAGAGAGAGAGAGAGAGAGAGAGAGAGAGAGGGAGAGGGAGAGGGAGAGAGAGAGAGGGAGGGTGAACATGCATGTTTGCCTTTAACACTACCACATGATTGAGGTGTTTATATTAGACACTGGACGCCAGGCAACTACTTTGATGATCACTTATCACAAGTTTGTGATTAAGATAAAGTGAGTCAGAATTAAGTGAGTCACCATAAAAATAACCGATTTCTAAATTATGGACGAAAGGAAGCAGTTTAAATGGAGGGGGAAAAAACCCATGTGTTGAATGTTTTTTCAATGACTCAGTGACTCAGACCACATGTGGGTGTGTCCATGCTCTGGCTTTTGGTTGCCATAGCAATCCAACGGCCAGGGTAGGAAATTTTCATGCGCTGTCCACTTCTGAGGTTGCAGGGAACGTGGGCCAGCCGTTGCCATGGACAACCATCCCTCAAACAAGAAAAAACTGACACCGGATCCGACAGACGCCTTTCTGACATTCTGTCACAGCATCAGATTTGCATTGCAACCTTAAATGCCAGCGATGTATTTTTAGATTGACCAATATAAAATACACACACACACACACACACACTATAAATACTTTATATGCAGGTATACTTTGACCCAAACTACACATGCACGCACGCACACACACACACACACACACACGCGCGCGCGCTTGCAAGCACATGTACGTGCACACGCAACACACACCAGAAGGTGATTTATTATCCACATTCCCATAAAAACCATCCCATCTGGAGAGAATGAATCCACTGCATTCTTCTTTCTCGGCCGATCGCTGCGCGCAAGGGAATGAAGGATGAAGGAAAATCGAAGAAAGGTTCGCCTTTCACGATACAATGGCTTGCAGTAACTTCTGTCATTTGTTTTGTGGCGTGGAGAATAAGCGCCCTATTCTCCCAAAGCTTGCGGACATGGACTCCGAAGCGGTGACTCACGCTTTTGTCATCTCCCCATCAAGTTTATGAACTGCATTCAGGGAAGCCGAGCCCCACAAGAGAGCTCTGTTTTCGTCGCGTTTGCAGAGAAATATGATGTATCGTCGCGTCGACGCGACGAAAGACGAAAGCGAGCTGCCACGGCAGCTCGTTGGTACTAAGGCGTTATATGGATATATTAATCCTGTCCTTACTGTGCGTCAACTACCGCAACGGAGAGCATTTTAACATTTCTAGGCACCAGTCATCTGGTCTCAGTGTGGGAAGAAATGTGGAGTTTGATTGCGCACTCCTCGATGATGTGTTATTACAGCCCTCAAGGGGGTCGTCTGTCCCACAGCGTTGTCTTTGATATACAACTGGCCGGCATCCAAGCCGCTTCAACTAAACAAGCGCCCCCCAGCACACTGGGTAGAGTAAACCAAGCACTCCAGGCCTGATGCTCCCCGTTGCGGTGGCCGCTTGTTGCCCCATTGACACAGTAGTCATTTTAGGCAATTTGATAAATATCTCAGATTTTGTCTATGTCGTGTGGCCAGGACCACACAAAGAGAAGCTTGCTGGCACCGGTACAAGGGACTGCATTGAGACTTCCCCTTTGTCTGTTTTAACTTGTGTACAGGGGTTGGGTCCAGGCTCAACTGCATCCTGTTTTTGAATCCTGAAACCCATGGAAAACATGCCTCAGGTTACGTGTGTGAGACCTACGGTACAAACGAGTCCAAACAATGGGCACAGCAGCAGACCTTCCTCCCAAATGTGCAGCCGTTAAAATACAGCAGGAAAGAGCAACTAACCCAGGCACCGGTCTGCACTGCAGACAGTTCACTGATACGTATCACTGCACTTATTTGCGATACATTTGTATAATCCTACATTGGTCTGGTCAACGTTAAATGGAAGCAACGTGAAGCGAGTATGGCAGTAAATTTGCGCCTGTCTGTTTGTCCTTGAAAAATGTGTGGCACCACACGGGACACCCAGAGCATATTCTACCATGACCAGCAACTTATCAGGTTACTCCCTTGACACCACTGACATTTTCTTTATGTATGCACAGAGCCAGCGAGAGCCTTATGTTGAGGCCTAAAAGGGCATGTGATGGAAAACATATTGCTGAATAACTTACAACATATTAGGATAAGATGTGCGATAAGCTGCCTTGCCACGGAAATGCAAACATTATAATGCACTCTTCATACCAATGCAATTTGTCACATTTGCACACATGGCGTATCACATAGTACGATCAAATAGAAAAGGGTTGTACTGTGTCACCTAAAACTAATGAGTATCTGATTCTTATCTGACTAAACCAGTCAGATAAGATTTCAAAACCACCTTTCTGGCTTTGTTAGACTGACAATGAATACTATGTAGGGTGTGGCCAATGTGCACTGGTGCACTAAGGATGTAGCTTAATGAAAAAAAAAACACTATGAGACTTATTGTTGCTATCCATTACAAAGTATAGATAATATATACTTGCAAAGATTAAAAAAATAATGACACTTATTCATCTATTGCCTAAACATGGTCATATATCACACAAAACACCCTTACATAACATGACATGACCTGGGTTGGGTGTTTTGACATAGAACATGCACATTCTTAGCATAGTAATGAAGGGCAAAGTTTCGAGTGAAAAGATAAAAAAGATAGCCTCCCATTCCCTCCTGTCGGACACACCAACGCAAACAGTGCATCACACCTCCATGGCCGAGCAGGCTGCAACAAAACAAACATTCCTCTATGAGGGGCCCAAACCTCAAGCCTCTAATTTAACTTAAATGTAATGTAATATCTGTTGAAAATGGACTTGGAGGGCTTTGAACAGGGATCTTCCTGACCTTCAGTAAAAGTAAAAGTAGGGGCGGCAGGGGGTTAGCCTGTGGATTACGTGCTCCTGGCCACACCTGGTCGTTTACAACCCCTCGGCGATTAGGGAGTAAGACATTCCAGCAACAGAAAAATGTTGGAAAAATATGTGGTGTGCATGGGCAAGTCCCGACTCACCCTTAAAGACACACATGTCTGATTGTTTTTTACGACAAAGGACATACCCTATGTGATCTGGGATTCTCTTAGATGTTGAGATTATGGTGTTTGCTTGTGTGAGTGTACAGGTGCCTGTGCAGGTTTCAGTTCCTGAAATGTGTGCAAGCGCTGATTGAAGAATGGGTGGAGTTAGCAGGAGGAGGGGTGATCACCATTTTACTCATTGTTAATAATGTGAACACGTGCCCCAACATGGAGCCCAGTTCTACTCCACTAACACTGCAGATGAAGATAGAAAAAAAAGACCATTTGAAAAAATCTGCATGCTGACACTGACGTGCCAGAAATCACAAAGCAGCACAAAGTCACTCCCAAGTCAGATAAGGCACAACAATTTGAGCAAATGTCTTTCCCTTACACTTTCTTATAATTCCACTGTTAAGAATTTAAATTACAGTACTTGTTTCACACAGCAGATCCTGGGGACTCTTCTGACAACAAAGGAATGGAAGAGGCACTCACCTGAAAAAGAAAGACAGAGATACAGGTATTAATACATTAGCTGCATCAGGGCTATTTCTTCCTCACATGCACTCATTTTGAGATATGTTTCAGATCAGCGGGTCAAAAGGGAATATGGCTACGGATGACCTCATATGAACACGTGTCTGTACATCTGTCAGAACGCTTGAGACTCGAGTTTGGCAGAAAACATCTATTTTATTGGCACAATTTGACATGTGACGCAAGTGCTGTGTTTAAAGACTAAAAGTATAAAACAGAACACTGTGTTTAAATGAATATCTTGTGATGAACAAAACGGGGCACGGCGAGCAGAGCTGCCCGCATGCACGTTTTGAAAGTGGAGCATGCATAGATGATAAGGAAGGGAGTGACACACCCTGAGTCCTCATTCACTATGCAGCCCAACGTTGAGTCCGGTTAACATGCGGAGAGCTCCATCTAATGGGCGAGTCGAGGAAGGGCTTCAGTCGTTTCCCTCATCCAGAGGCTAAACTGAAGCACTCACTGCATGTAATATACAGTAGTCTCGGACCCAGCAGTCCTACGATGCTAAAGTCTGATTTGTGAGACGACATGTTAATACAAACAATAAGAGCGCATGGGTGTAGTCAGCATGTATGTTGAGGCTTCTGTTGTCACAATTTGACAACAATGTAACACGGCGTAAAACAAATCCACTTTAAATACATCTCACACAAAAGAACACGTTTAAAACATGCATCAAAAGTATACATTACATTCACAACATTCACAACTACATACTTTGGCGAAGCCACTATATAAAATCAAAGCCTCGAATTGGCCCACTTCCACATAGGCCAGGGGACCGGGTCGTTTTAAAAGGGGCCCCTGACATTTACCACCCACGCCGTTCTCCTGACACCCGCTCCCAGGCACCAACTGTCCGCTGTCTCCATGAGTTATACACCAGTGGTTTCTTTAGAGCGTAAACCGACACCCCTGGTAAATCATCACCTTGTGGCATCGGTCAACAAGGAAATATGCAGCGCTCAGAACGTACCCTTCAAAAATGTTATGTGACTTTTGGTGTAATAGGTGTCATGATTCATCTGCGGTTATGGTTATATTTATTGTTTATCGATAATACATGCCATACCCTGGCATGAACGATCGTATCGATATTGAACAGAACCTTAGATTAGTTATTAACATAAGTTAAGAAAATAAGGGTTGTAAACAATGGTCACTTAGTTAATCACCTCCAAATGATAATTATTCAATAGGTGACGTGAGAGTTAAAGTCAACAAAATGAGTTTGAAGGACGTTGGCCGACTTGCATCACATTAATTCAACACGTGCAGCACACACACTTGAACTGGAGGGGGCGGTGTTTGCACCCTCACGCTCCTATCCTGCAGACACACACGAGGCCCACAACGTTTCCCTGGTCTTTCTCCAGCTTTTGTGGTGTGAACGGGGACCACCTCCAGACTGAAAACCCACACACAGCCCGACACACACACACTTCCTTTGTGCTCTGCGTGAGTGACTGACTTTGACAAAACGCTCTGGTTTTGACAGAGCTATGCCACAGTAATATATCTTTCCCTGCGGCCATTACAGTGCAGTGAAAAGGGCTTTTTATAGCGTGGGTAGCATTTTCTGTCTGCAGCCGCAAGAGTTGGGCACGGGACACAGTAGGTTTTCTGAGCAGAGCACAAAGAGCTTGGGCAGTTATATACTGGCAAAGCTGCCGTCAATGTATACTGGTAAATAAGTGAGCTCTTCAGCAAAGGACACTTTTAAATCTCTCGGACACTGTGTGGATTTCCACCACCAATGCAAATTCACCCTATAATGGCAGCAACAACCTTCAGCCTGAGATTTGCTTCTGACAAGGTTAAGTAGTGTCTTTTGGTACACAGTATCCTTGCTCAAAGTTTGAAGACTATTATATGATATAGTACATTTAGATCCAGATTCAGTGACAAAAACATGGGTGGGATTTTCTAAATATGGACTGACCTCACTTCTTAAAATACGGAGCTGAACCCACACTTCCTATTTCCTGCTGAGCTGGCATCAGGTGCAGACCAAGCTCCCTAGTTACACTACCGTTACACGGCCACACCGAGTCGAGAGAAGAATCAAATCAGCCAAAATAGGTTGGCAATATTCCCGTGGGATTCAAACTTTGTTGTATTTAATAATGAATGACCTACTCAACCTTAAAGGTGCTGCAGGTAAGATTTAAGAGCTAGTTAATGGAGTGTAATTTGTTTGAAGTGGCATAGCCATCCGTCAGCTGACCATTAGTGAGTGAAATGTGCTGTGAATATCTGTTTCGAGTTGACTGTACCGGCCTCTGTATGAGGCGATTTTGATTTTAGACTGTTTCCCGGCTCAATTATTCCAACCAATCGGGGCATCTCTTCCCTGATTGGTTCGGGGACTCCATCTTGCCTGTCAATCACAGGCACGTTGCTAAAACTTCACAATGGCAGGGAAACGTAGGGAGGGATGATAGAGATAGAGAGGGAGATAAACAAAATGTTGGGCTCTCTTTCTTTACAACTCTTGAATCTTACAAGTTGTACGAGTTGTACAGCAGCTTTAAATATATGAATACGTTGAACTATTTAACTTGTGTATATCAGATAACGATGCCTATGCAGTCCTCAGCATTGCCGTTGTTGTCTTGCAAAAGGACAGACAGCAGTCAGACAGCAGTCAGACAGCACAGACATTAAACTAATATGATGTTACAATGAAGGTATGAAGGCAGTACACAGTGTCCCCATACACCCATTGTCTACAGCACAATTACTACCAGCTTACAAACATGGTTTGCTTTCTAGGGTTCCCTGCGTGCACAGACAAAAACACTGTATATAACACATACAACACTCATAAAGTTATAGGCAAACAAGACAAACTTGGTGATAACATGTTCCTGGTTCAGGTACAAAGTACTGAGTCAAAATATGGAGGAAATGACAGGACATGGTCGTACAATATCCAACTGAATGCAGAAACTAAAGTCCATTGAAACCTGAATCCGCTCTTGTCACACATTATTCATAACGCTTATGATAAGACACACAAACAATGATTAAATGACAAAGCATGTGATGCAACGCAATGCTTGTGCCTAAGGCGGACGCCGGGCAGACAGACGGGCAGACGGACAGAAACAAAACACCATGCTAACCAGTAACTCCCTCCCCTCCCCCCTGTGTCCCCCTGTATTTTTCTCCCTCTCTCCCCCTCTTTCTCTCCGTGATGCACACACACACACACACGACACATTGTGTTGTCCTCAACACCTGCTGCTTCGGTTAGCCTCAGCTCTACAGGCTCACCTGTCGCCTTTCAGTCCTTCCCCTCAGCGATTTACCTTTAGTGGAAGACCAGTCGGAGTTCATGCCGAGCGCAGCAGTATCTCCAGGAGACCTTCGGGACTGTTGCTGCTGTTCCAGTGACTTTCTTATTTGCCCCCCCCCCCCTTCGGCTACCTGTCTCCGCTTAATCTTTCGCTTCTAGTCGAATCTCTGCATTATTAACTTTAATCTCAGCACTTCCTCTCTCTCTCGCTGTCTCTCACTCTCTCTTTCTCACGCCTCACCTCGTGTGGCGCTGAATGGGAGTCTCCCTTTCTCCCGTTCCTTCACAGGTCAGTGACGCCCTCCATAATAATACCTGTGCGCGTGTGTGAGTGTGAGCGCGCATGTGTGTGTGAGTGTGAGTGTGTGAGCGCGCATGTGTGTGTGTGTGTGTGTGTGTGTGTGTGCGTGGTATGCACGTTTCAATGTAGCTCTGAAGTGTTTGACCAAGATCTTGAATTTCAGAGCAACAACAAGCGAGCGAGCGAGCGCACCAAGTGGTGGAGGACCCTGAAGGAAAGCTTGTAAGGGAACGGAGCACTGCGCCGCATTTCAAGCAAAATAATGATTCCCTTTGAATCCCTTTAAACCCATTCACAAATAATGCATGATTAAGAGCAACGGGGATATGTTTGCAAGGCTCCACGAACACAGACTATGAAGCAGTGTTCAACGTCGACGATACGTCCAAAAAACTTTTGACATTGAGAAAATAACCCTGGCGAAGCAGCGGACCAGCCAGGGTACTTTGAATCAGAGAAACGCACATACACTCACACGTTTCATACATATTACTTACGTATGAGTATATTACATAATACTCATACATATTCTGGCTTTATGACTTTTATCAGGGAGCTGCTAACAGCTAATCTATTCCCAATAGATTAGCATGGCGGCTCCACCAGATCCATGCTGCAAAGTCCTGCACAACACTTCTGCTTCGATATTTGCCAAATGAAATATGCAATTCCAATAACATTTTTAAAAGGCTTTGCTTAACACACACACACACACACACACACACATTTCACACGAACATCGTGCTATCCTCTGTCCACTGAGACAGACTCCAGCCTCTTGTTTTAGGCTGCAGGACTAGAGAGTGAAGCTCCAGCCGGCGTTACACGATATAAACACCACCATAACAGTGAGGATGAGCACGTGACAGGAGATACACAGACGGGGTTTGCTAAACAAACATATCTTGCGTTGCATCACCCGAGACATGAATGGGTCGCTCTTCAGTTACGAAACCAGCGGAGGATGTTGGGAACGCACCGACGGGGTCGATGGCTGTGGCACAGCTCTAGAAGTAGCAGCGGTTAACGTTTAGCGCTTCAACAGGTGTGATGAGCAATCGTCTAGCCGAACTGCGGTGAATGCATTTCGGTGAATGATGAACACGTAATATGATGACACCTCCTCCAGCCCACGCCAGAGTATCAGGGCTTACGATATAATGGAAAGGAAGCCCTTGTCCTTTCGAAAGTTTGGCGAGTTTGGCGGTTTCATCCCGAGAAGATTTCTTTGTCTGCGTTCCCTGAAATCCTCTTAGGAGTCTAATCAGCCGGTTAAGCCTCTCCTGAAAGTCACGGCACCGACTGCTGAGCACTGAGTCAGCCGGCCGAGCGTCCCCTGGGAAATACCAGCCGTTCAGGGCAAAGAAAGTACTTTTGTACTCAATCAGACTGTTGACGACATGCTTACTACTAGTGTTCGCTTCTCCATCGTGGGTCATTCAAATTAGGTTGTTTTATTAGCAGTAGCGGTGTCCCTGGTAGGCTCAAGTAGAAATGAAAGTGGTATAATTGTTGTTGTTGTTGTTGTTGTTTTTACCTCTTGGAAACGCGTTATAATTTAAAGGAAGTCAAGATGAGAGGAGGCGAACGACGTTCACCCCTCCCTGAATTATTTAGAGATAACGGCTTCAGACGCTAACTAAACACAGCTGTGTCTCCGACTGTATCTGCCCTCCCCTGGGGAATCCCCATTTACTGTAAATAGCTCAACAACACAGGGAGGAAACCCCTCATGATGCATTTCCTCCATACACACACACACACACACACACACACAGGAATCTGGGCTGGACCATAGCTGGACATGGCCGACCAGATGGGATTCCCTTTTTAATGGAATGCAAAAAGGGGAAATGGACTCACGGTCCTGGATGATGTGTTCGCACGATGCGGACTGAATATGACAGATAAATATTTTCCCTATTAGTCCAAAAAAACCGACAGCTTTGACGGTGACGAGTGTCTCCTCTAGTGCCAAGCTTAACAATATACTTCCTCCAGGTCATAGATCAACGAAACAGACAGATAACTTGATCCGTTCTGATAGCCCGGGAGGATCATCAGATAAAACAAATGGATCCGGCGTCCGCCTGGCACCGCGCTGGACTGCCAAACGAGGCACCCCATCCATCATCTCTCCGTCCGTCTCTCAGATCTGTTATTCTTTGAAACCCCTACGGTGGTTAGCAGGTACTGGAAAAGCGAACAAAAATGCACCACGCCACATGCTCTTCTACTTTTGACTCATTCACTTCAATAATGGACACACGATCAAACATTAAGCACAGATGTAAGAAAATGATGACGAAAACACACGGCCATCGGACAGTGAGTCACGTCCCGCCGAAAGCGGAAGAAGAAGAAAAAACGCTTTAAGGATCGGGATTTGTAACCAAGTCTCCAAAGCCACAAATCACCCGTGGGAAAAGCACACATCACGCCGACGTTCCCATGAATGGGTATTCAACGTAAGCCCTGGGACCTGCTGCTGAGCCATAGCCCATGGTTCCTTTAACATGAAGCCATTAATAATGCAAACACACTAATTAGAGGGGCACTTCATATAGATAGAGAGAGAGTGAGGGAGAGAGGGAGGGAGAGAGAAAGGGAGAGAGAGAGAGAGGGAGAGAGAGATGTGGAGCTGCCTTAAGCATAGTAGTAATGTAATACCACTGCATTACTACAGTAAGGCCGGTTACAGGTTGACAGGTTTCATCTGGTGTCCACGCAGCATTTAGAAAACAACTTTCAAATTTCCTGGCTGACAGGCGGACGGACGGACAGACAGCCCCCCCCCTCCCCGCCCTTCAGCCCTTTCCTTCCTGTCTTTGTCCGCGGCCCTTTCGGCGGTCCCTTGCCTCATATTACAAATGAAAAAAGGGCAACGTGACATTCTTGTCGAAGCCCAGACGGGAAACAGACAAACGGGACTCAAGGCCAGGTCACTGTGAAAAGGGGGTCGGAGAATGTCAATCCGATTCCACGAGAGGCCGATGAGTGAAAGAGACGGATCCTTTTTAATGGCGGTGGCATTGTTAAAGGAGAGAGGGGGAACGGCGGTGTTAATCTGCAACGCAGCAGCTATGACGCAGGTTTTGGGCTCAATCATGCGTCGACCGGCGAAATGTGGAAAATGCGTCCTTGTGAAAGCGACAAAAGCATTTTCTGAAGTGAGTTCTCATGATCGGCCTCGATAATCACAGCGATGATGCAGTGACGCGGGACCTCGGCCGATGGCTAAAATTCATAGTGTGTTAAGATCTAGAGACCTGGTTGCCGTGGTTGCAATGCTCCATGAGTGAAGACATGAGGGTTCATACTGTACTTGATGACACAGCATGCAGCACACAGTCCATCCCCACCTCATCTCCAAATGCAACATTTGGCATTTAGTTATGAGTTGGCCATGAACCTTGCGACGCCTGGAACCTGCCCACACACTGAGGTGTGATTCTCAGTGTGTGTGTGTGTGTGTGTGTGTGTGTGTGTATGTGTGTGATTCAGGGAGTATGGCCATGCATGGACGGTTGGAAGAGACCGGCTGGAAAAATGACACTTCAGTGTTATGGAAATGTCGTGGGTGTGATTTATGTGACAAGCATATTAATCGACGAGAGCCGTGCGCGCCTGCCCATCATTACACGCATATAAAAAAAAAAGACATGTTGTCTACTGTTATTTACTTTCTACTTTGTCTCAGACACACACACACACACACACCTGCAAATACAGTGACAGCAGTACCACCAAACCGCCATGAAGGCACACAAGATAATAAAATCCCGGTGGTCTCACGGTGGCGTCTCGTTGAGTGCTTGCAATCATGAAGGCAAACTAGAGCGAGAATCAGCCGGCGATAACGCAACTGCCGCCTTGTCATTACCGATACATCGTGTTAACGCAAACATACCATAATGTACAGGCGGTACAATGGCGGCCGACATCAAAAGAGGGTCAAGGGTCTGGGAGCAGCAATACAAACTAATCTGAACCGTACAGTCATGGGAAAAGAATGACTGCAGTGTCTATTCTACCTTGTATACCTTATATGTACAGTATATTATATCCAATTCTATATATATTATCTAATATATATAGAATATGTATATATCTAATATATATTACATTATATATTGCATTCTTTAGGCACCGATTCCATACATTCTTGCTATGGCTTTCTGCAGGATGCCGGACTTTCGCCTGCAGATAAACGGGAGGCGAAAGTAACTTGAGCAGAACATTTAGGACTCGGCACACATTTGAAACCCGATCTGGTCACGACGGACAAGAATGACAATTCACTGCAGGTAGTGGGGATGGGGGGGTCGG
>JAOPJI010000008.1:10164924-10175823 GCA_027122695.1 Merluccius productus | reverse complement strand
AAGTGTGGCCCAGCTCCTCTGTAAGGACAATCCTTTACCAGCTACCAGCCAGAATCAGGCCTCAGCAGCCGAAAAGATCAGGGAAAGTGTAGTACTCCCGATTCCAATGTGCAATCGGATTGCCAATGGAGAGGTGAGTGTGTGTGTGTGTGTGTGTGTTGAAGACTAGTTAAACAAAATTAACAAGAAGTTTTGTGGACATGATGAAGACAGCACATTCTCAAAGCAAATTATGATGTTGTTACCTTTCTATGTTATGCTATACTATAATTGTATTACCTCTGAAAAATGTCATTGCTGCAAATAAATGTAGATTAACAAAATTATTCTAAAATTAAAACTAATTGAGTCATTTCTGTATTTTTTTTCTCTAGGCAATGGTCCTGGCAATTATTGCAGAACACTCGTACCACTCAAAATGGCTCTAGTGTTAGTTGAGCTAAGCCAATGCCTAGCTGCAGACAAGGCAGCCCTTAGCCAGTGAAAATTATCCCGCACTGCGGCGTAAATAAAATGGTGTATGGTTTGGGCCACTCATTTTCTGAGAAAACATTTGCCTATTTGCGCCAGTACCCATTCTCATTAAACATTGATGAAAGTACATCGAGTAGCTACAAGAAGGTCCTTTCCATGCTCGTCAGCTACTTCAACCAAGAGCTGAACGATGTGGTGGTAGAACACCTGGGCTCTCTTGAAGTTATTAAAGTCAGTGTGGAGAGTTTGGAGAGGGTGATATGTGATTTTTTTCCAGGAAAAAGACATTCCCTGGTCAAACCTGATCAGCATAATGCTGGACTCCTGCAATGTGATGCGCAGGAGCAAATCAGGACTGGAGACAAGGATACGCCAAAAACATTGTCCCACTCTCCTGGATGTGGATGGAGACTCTTGCCATCATGTCCACAATGCGGCAAAAAGATTTGCTGTTCCTTTTGAGAATTACCTCGAGGACCTATTCACTGACATACACACAGACCATCAATGGGCATCAGATCAGGTATCTGAACATGCATATCTTTTTTTGTGAAAAAAATGGTTGCGCCTAACTGGATCATTAACTGTTTGGTTTTGCTAGTAGTTTAAGATATGTTATGTCTTTACTTGCAGTTGGAGTACCTGAAAGAAGTCTGTGTGTTCCTGGACATACCTGCCACCAATCCCCCGAGATTTATCTCCCATCGCTGGTTGTCAGCCTATGATGTAGGGCTCAGCATTAAAAGAATGCTACCTGCGCTGAGGGTGCTTTACTTTGGATTCATGTCAAAGCAGGACCAAGCACTGTACAATGATATATTAAAGGACATGTACAGAGACCATGGTGTGAGTGACAAGGCTCAAAGTAGAATTGCTTTTATTCACCAGGATCTCTGCAAGAAGGGTATGTTTGTATGTATGATATGTATGCATGTATGTATGTAAATATGTATGTATGTAATGTAATGTATGCATGCATTGTAACATAATGTTACATGGTCGAGAAGGAACTAAAATCCTACTACTAATTTCTACTAAAATGCTGTAGGCTATGTGTCTATCTACATGTGAGAGGTGAAGAAAGTATGCTTACATCTATGGCTGCTGTTTTAGTACAAGTACAAGTACTCAGACTCTTACAATCTGCTCAACATCTAATCTATACCATTGGTATTGCACAAACTTTAAATCTGTATGTTCTGTTATCTATACTTTGTTCTTATGTCTTTTTGAAGGAATGACTGATCAGGGGAAGAAAAGGAAGGCTCGGATTTTTCAAAAGATTTGGGTGGAAAACCAAAAAGTGGACTTGCATCTTAGTGTCTACCTGGGTGTTCTCCCAATTTTGAAAGAGTATGTCATGGTCTTTCAAGTGAGTATTTTCCTATACAGTATATGCAACAAATCAACATAAAGATTTTTCTGATGTCTATAGAAAAACAACAGCAAGTTCATTGTGTTCTAAAAATGCATTTCTTATGTTCATTGAAGGGAAGCAAAACTTTGGTGCACAAGCTGCATGACAAGCAGCTTGAAGTGTTTGTCAACTTTTTGGCCTGTTTCATAAAGCCTGAGCACCTGAAGATGTCACCAATCAAATTGCTGGAATTGGATTTGGCCCAAAAAAACCTTCACTCGCAGATTTACGTTGGGAAAGTGGCAGAAGACCTGATTACAGCCCATCCAAAGCATCCGGTTAGTATTTTAAATAACCTTTACTTTATTTTTAGGTAAAATTTGCTTTCTATTTCATCATTAGCAGTACAAGGAAAACAATATCCCTTAATAGGTCATGCTGCCACCTACTGGTTAAAAATGCAAAAGCGTAATCACGAAAATACATCATATGGGACAGATATAAATATGTATTGTAATCACCCATTTCATTTCACGGACTGATTTGAAAATGTATATCTAAGAGTGTTTAATATCCTGTACATTTTAATGTAATTTGGATTAATTGCTTAGAAAATGTAAGATATGAACAATTTCCAATTCAGTGCTGAGTTTGAGTTCTGCATGATGCCACCATAAATGTTTAATGAACAGTGAAGTATTGTTTATGGTTAAACACTAACTGATTTAATGGGGGTTAGAACAGAATACTGATTTCATTTGGGAGAAAAACAGTATTGACAATCTTGTCATTGAACTGCAGCCATGAAACTGCAGAAATAAATGTGTGTTTTGTATGTTATGTGTTGCAGGTAATCATGGATTTTAGGGAGAAGGTTACCAAGGCATACATCGATTGTGGCAAATACATGCAGGGCAAGCTACCCCTAAAAAGTAAGACCCTGCAGGCCTTGTCCTCCATCGATCCTGTGGTGAGGGGCCATTCACAGGCTGTTATCCAGCTAAAGGAGTTGGCTAGTATCATGAAGCACTTAGTGCCCCCAGAGAGTGACCCCACCATGGAGATCATAAGGTACAATGTGGATCCCAACCTGGCCAACTATAAAGACGGAGAGTGCTTCTTGTGGAAGTGCTGAGAAGGCCAAGACCATTGCTCAAGAAGTAGAGAGACAGACACGTCTGAGACATGTTGCAAAACAGAAGAATGCAGCCAGACGCAAGGCCCTGGAGACATTGGCAAGGAAGAAGAAAAAACTGTAGAAAGAGCTAGAAGTGTATATTGGGACTTACAGCAAGTCTACCAAGTTCTGTTTTGAAATAAAAAAATGAAATTTAATTTTCCAAATTCGTGTCAGTGTTCTTTACTTTAAATTCCAAATTACTGTTAGTGTATTTTCATTTTAAGAATTTCAGTTTGCGCTTTGCTTGTGTATAGGGTGGGCCGGGGATGGCAGAGGTTGGTGGAAATGTCATTATTTGATATTTGCTGCGGGGGCGCGGACTTCGAAAATCTCTCTCTTTTTTGACCATTGGTCTGTTTGCATCCCTGCTATCTTTGTTCCTTTTTTATTAGCACAAATTAAATGTCAATTTGTAAATCTTTTCTGACATTTTTAGATGAGGGGTTTCATCCGCAAGCTGCTCTCGAAGTTTCTGAAGCCCGCAGCATTGCAGCACCGGGAACTGTATGAAATCCGCTTTAAGGAGCCATCCAACCAACTGCCAGGTAATTAGTAACTGTCCAAGTTTTACATCAGAATATGCACATGCACTATCCACTCACTGATCTCACTCAACACACTTTTTGTTAGAGGGCTGCAGTCATCTCGTCACACACATGGGACCACAATGGAAACAAGTCCCCAGGACTTTTTTGTTTAGCCCAGATGTGTGACTGACTAAGCTGTTTGCATTTCTGTCTAATAAACTATTCAATCAATCACTGATATGATGAAGATACTTAAAGGGGTGCTTTCAAGTTGGCTATTGGTTTTTGATGGTGACTCAACACAGTCTTATTCCCGTCTCATACTGACATGTTGGTGCATACGGCATTGTTAATGACCTCTGAAGTTGTTGATTTGTGTCTCTTGTAGGAGAAAAGTTGGTCATTGGCTTCGTTACTCGAGCTACAGTCGACAGGCTCCTTGAAGAAGGAGACATTACAAGTGAGCAAGTGCAGAGGTTCCAGCAGGCAGCAGTGGCGTTTCTGGAAAGGGCTGTGGAGTATGCCATGAAGAAACTCCCCATGAAAGAGCCTCTGTTAAAACATGCCACGTTTCTGGATGTCCAGCAGAGAGTGTGGAGTGGAAGATGCCTTCTACTTTGTCGACAGGTTAGTTGGGGTATCAAGTACAGTACATTTTATCTGTAGTGCCAAATCCTAACAAGTTATCTCAATATGCTTTACAAGTAGAGCAGGCTTAAGACCAGGCTCTTGTCACATTTTCTTGTTTGATGACCACATCTGAAAAACAACCCCTGTTTCAGTTACACTACTTTAACAGATCAGTGCACATTGTGTTCTTTTTAGGTTTCCTGAACTTCTCCCATACAGTGGACCTGAGGAGCGTGACCAACTGTGAGTTTCTGGACTACCAGTCCATGGACATTGCCATGCGCGAAGACCCAGCAATATTTGACCATGAGAGCTTTTGGGGTAACATGGCATCAATGAAGAATAAGGTAAGAATTATTCTGTACTCATGGGAATACCCATTGACATAATCAACTTAATACTACACAAAAATACTTGAGAGTAATTAGGCTTCCTATGTACATTTTTCAAAGGTGACCGGTATGAGCAGATTTGGCAGGCTGTCTCATATTGCCAAGTTGGTCTTGGTACTTCCTCATTCCAATGCTGATGCTGAACGGGTTTTCTCTGTGGTTGGGCTGAAGAAGACCAAGACCAGAAACAGTTTGGCTCTTGAGGGAACTCTGTCATCCATTATGACCGTGAAGATGGCGAGCCTTGAGCCACAATGTTTTAAGTGGGAGCCCCCTGCCTCTGTCATCAAGGCATCAAAATCGGCGACAAACGCCTACAACATTAGACATGTCCCCAGCTAAATGTTGTTGATGTTAAATGTTGAGTTATTTGAAATGAAATATTGACAAATAAATGTATTTTGTCAAAATTCTTGTTACAATTTTCATTTCTAATTTATGGTTAATTAAGACTCGCATTAGGAGGCCACAGTGCAGGGAGAGCAGCTGGCATGGAGGTGAGGACATCAGTCTTAAGGTATAAATTGACGTTAAAACAGGCCAAATCGATGTTAAAAAAGGCCAAATTATTTTCGCCAAACGCATCATGACACTAAAGTCTCACTCTTGTCATTTTCTGAAACTTGGCAGCCCTGTGTCTACTGTAAATGTCATACAGATTTTCTTTCCTTTTAATTTTTTATTTTACATTTGTCTTGTAAATTATGTTTGATGTTGTCTTTAATTGATTTCCCTTTGAATGTCTTTCAAATGTGATCCGTGCGTTTGTAATGCACTCTGAAAGGCCTTTGTATGCAATGGGTGCTATGAAGATAAACGAGCCTTGCCTTGACTGTGATGTTACCAAGTTCCCCTGGTGTCCACAGAGAGATGATATGGAGGCCATCCCTGGCTACCTCTCCTTGCACCAGACGGCTGATCTCATGACTCTGAAGTGGACCCCCAATCAGCTGATGAACGGCAATGTGGGAGAATTGGACTCTGAGAAAAGGTCAGACCCCAACCCCATCCTCTCTCTTAATGATGTGTGGATTGGTATCACAGTCCAAAGCAATTGATCCTATACATTTGCGGTTCCTGCAGTGTGTATTGGGACTATGCGATGACCATTCGCCTGGAAGAGATCGTCTATCTCCACTGTCATCAACAAGGTGCTTCTTTCTACACTTTTATTATGAATATTTAATGTTTTTAAAAGTGTATTATAAAACGGAAAGTATCGGTCAATGATTCTGATAGGCTCGAAGCCGTGTACACACCTGTGACCGCATAACAAATCATTTTTAGTATTCAAAGCCTGTATTCTAGCCTGTGTTGCTTGGCAGTTTCGCTGTCTTGAGGAACTATATTGCTTGGTGGAAGAATGATGATTGATTTTCAATAAATTATCGCATTTTATGTCGCTGTATGTTCATTTTGTGAAATCTTAGTAGGTAGCCCATAGTAACCGCTTTAGTAACCGTTGGCGTCGTGCCTAACAGCGCCCCCTAGCTGTGCCAAAATCACTGTAAACCACGGCCTCAAGTGGCATAATGCTTACATTTGAAACAGACCGTATTTGTATTGCCCCTAGTGGACAGTGGTGGGACAGTGGTACTGGTGAGCCAAGACGGGATCCAGAGGCCCCCGCTACACTTCCCTAAAGGGGGTCACCTACTGCAGTTCCTCACCTGCCTGGAGACCGGCCTGCTGCCCCATGGCCAGCTGGACCCCCCTCTTTGGTCCCAGAGGGGAAAGGTCAGCCAAACTTATTATTATTATTGTTATTATTATCATTAGTATATGATGATATTATTATGATATTCTTATTGTTATTAGATTAGTATTATTGTTGTTGTTATTATTATTAGGACATTATTATATGGAATGGTAATATGCTCAGTTCTATTTTTGTGTCCATGTGAAGTGTATTTCGAATAGTCTTCTGTAACATGCTGGAATTTTGGATGTATCGTATGATACTTTTGCTATTCACATTTTCTTATTGACTTCTTCATAACAATTTAGCCGTAAAAAATGAACTATAATGAAAATAACAATGTGTGTGGTGGTGGTGTAGCCCGGCCTGCCTTGCTCTGTGGAATATTTCAGACAAAATGTGTTTGCGTTGACAGGGAAAGGTTTTCCCCAAGCTACGCAAGCGCAGTCCGCAGGGCTCCTGTGACTCGGTGTCGGACAAGGAGGACGAGGAAGCCACCGACTACGTCTTTCGCATCCTCTTTCCTGGAGCTCACATGGAATTTGGTGCGGATTATTATTTTGTTGTCATCAAATTGATTTCTTTGATTCATTTTTTTCACAAAACAAACCCAAAACTCGAGACGGCAAAAACAACAACAAAAACCAAAATCCAGATTCGCCCACACCCAACCCTCATGACTTTCCAACGCAAATTTGACTTTTTAAATATCAAATGAAATCATAGTAGTTTTAAGCGAGCTACAGCTTCCCAGAATATGGAAATACAAATATTTATTTGGTATGTATTCCTAATATACCGTTTTACCCTCTTTCCAATTGTATCCAAGTAACCACAAGTCATTTTATTCGTTAAATAATTGATAACCTCATTGATAAAACTCATTAAAGGTCCCCTATTTTACCACCAGGTGTGAGTGTGACTAGCCATTGGATAGATAAGCCTACCAGTTGGTACGGTCCACTAGGTAGGCAGGTAAACTGATCTAACCATCATACATCTGGCCGGTGGACATTCCCACTTGTGATACTAGAGGGCAGATTTTGACATGGCTTGCAATGGCTAATCACACTCACACCTGGTTGTAAAATAGGCCCCCTTTAAGAATACACCTGAGAGGAAGGGGTCATTATGATTGTGTGTGATTGTATATAATACATGCACATACTTATTTGTGTCCTCAATGTTGACTTGTCAGGGTTGACCTATCTTATCTAGTCCCCGTGTGGAGAGTAAGGAAGGCCTTGCATGGACCTAACCCACCACTCCTCCATCCTCAGCCTTGGTTTGTTGTCTCCATGGTTTTTGTCTTTTTTTAATGTATATATTTGTTGTTATTAGGGCTGCAACTAACGATTATTTTCATACCCTAACCCTAACCCTAACCCTCACAATTTAGCAGACTCCAAAGTGATGTCTTGCTTGCTTTATCTGACAAGCAGCCAAGAAAAACTAAAGTATTCATGTTATAATGATCCATGAACCAAACATTTGAATTTCTAGAGCATCAAGCAGCAAATGTTTGGTATTTGTACTTGACAAATGACCTAATCGACTAATCGCTGCAGCCCTAAATACCACATGGCGGCGCGTCCCTGGTTAGTTACGGGACGAACATGGAGGGCGGGTAGAGGGGGGCCCCAGGACAGAGAGGATCTCCTCGGAGGTCACAGCGCCCTTGAGGCCCTCTGAGCGGCTACTGTGTCGGCCCCTACAGAGCCGGGCCCTATTAAATGAAGATTAGACCGCGGCCGGCCCCCGTCACAACACGCCGCGGCATGAGCGACGTATAATCACTCCGACAGGGAGGCAGCCAATTAGTGGCTCTCTCCCTGTCCTGGGAAAACGCTTCTCACACCACTCCCGCTGGCGGGACCTGATCCGGATTGTCCGCGATATTACCTCGGACGCCAAGGATCATGTGCAACCTCCGGCCCCACCATTCCTTTCCTGCAGAAATCAGCAGAAGGAGTTTGAAGGGCTTTGTCATCCACAAATCAGCTACAGGGGCCGAAAACCAAAAAAACAAAGCTCTTGACAACCCTGACGGAGCGATCAGGAAGCATTAATGAGGAGGTTGAAATGCAGAAAAGAAAAAAAAAATTCCCAACCAAAAAAAGTGAAATAATAGCGATGGTCTGTTTCGGAGTGCTTCGAATAGAGTTAAGAGCGGTGGCGCGAGTACAGCGCGAGGGCAGCGCTCGCTAGTGGTTTGGCTCAGAGGAGCTGAGCCATGATTGCCGCTGTTGAAACATAAGGAGAATTCTTCACGGAGGTAGGAAGGGGTTTAGCAGAGTCAGATGAAAGTGTCTGAGTCTGGACGGGGGGAAAAAAAAAGAAAAGAAAAGAAAACTGGCTTGATGCTCATATCAAAAATCATCCAGAAAATGTGTGTGGATGGGTGTTGTCCAAACACGAGACGGGCCCACGGGGATCGTGCCGTTCACGCAACGTTACGCTCAAATGCTCACAAGAGAGCGACATGAAGCAATAGTGGCAGTAAACACTCCCCCGTTTGTGTCACTCAAAATAATACAACATCTCTTCTCTTCGACAAAACCCCACCTCCCGGGTAAGACCACCGTCCAACACTCGGCCAAGGGGGTGTGAGTAGGAACTCACTGTGTCAAATCTGGAAAAGGTGGTTGAGCTTCCTCCAGAGAGGATTTGAGGCAATCAACGTACGCCGCACATTGTTTCACCAGAGCAGATGGCTGCCAGACGCTGAGGGCAAGAGGGTCCACGGCGCAGCGGGTTCACCACAGAACCATACCTGCTTCAGAGCCATCCTGGTCAGCCCTCCTCCTGGCTCCCTTAACCCGATTGAGCCATGCTCAATTTTGGCTCGCTCCTGGCCCCCCTACTGCCCCTGTGTTGGGGGTCTCCAGGTGGTCTCTGCTAAACTAAACCCATGCAAAACCGAATAAGACGTCGTATTTTGCCATATTGACTCGCTTGGACGGCGAACCTACGCAAGAAAGCAAAACCCCCTCCCAACCCACACAGACCTAAATAACTAAAACCTAAACACACAGACACACGCGCGCGTGCAGACACTGTAATTATGAGGTATTAGTGGTGGTCAGAGTCAAGTGCTTTGGGCCGGCGCAGAGACAGATAAGTGTAGTATTAATGATGAGATGAAGGACCCTGGCCTCAGATGAGCCCTACAGCAGAGAGGGTTTCTCTGGTTACACAAATGGGAGATCGATAGTCCCGCAACGGCCTCTGGCTCCCTCCCAGCACAGGTACATAATACAATGACCAAGGATAATGATTTGACGCCATTCTCTCCCCCTCTCTCTCTCTCTCTCTCTCTCTCTCTCTCCGTCTCTCACACGCACACGTCCATACCCTCTCGCTCTCTCACACCCATGCTCTCTCGCTTTTATTTATTGTTATATCTCCCTCCCTCTCATTTCTCCCTGGAATTTTCTCTTACTTCTCCTCTCTACTCCCTCTATGTCTGGTTTCCCTTTTCGTTCACCATATGGTTACCATGGCACTATGGGGCTGTTTTGTGTTTCTGCTCATTTCTTAGACGAGAAAAGGCAAGCGAGAGTCACACAAAAGTCATGTCTGCTTAATGCAACCGACGCTTGCATTTCAGAAATCGGATTTACAACCGGTAGAAAATTAGCAGCAGAATTCCAACGGCTTGTTTGCATTGGACCTTACTCTCTACAAGCCCCAAATCTGGGATTACGTTAAGTAGGTGTTTTGAGAGCTTTAACATTTGAAGTCGATTACACAACATCTAATATCACTGACATCGTAGCGCCAGCTGCTTTTTATTTTGTTTTGGTTCGGTGTTCATGTGTGAGTGAGAGGAAAAACACAGAGATAGAGAGAGAGAGAGAGATAAATATAATGTATGGGTATGGGTAAGACAATAGACAAAATAGACAGACAGGAGAGATGATGTGAGACATAATCATACGGCCGACGAGAGAATAGAGAAATTGAAACAGTGGAGATGAGCGAAGCCTTGCAGAGTCGCAGAAACCCTCAGAGGTTGGGACTTATGACCATCAACATTAAAGAGGTGCGGACAGCTTTCAGCACTGAAGACTGAATCTAAATTAACCAAACGACAATCCGGCTCTTCCTTCCGCGAACCAGAACATTGAAAAACAACTTCCTATTCCTTGAGTGTTTTCTCAGCATAGCGGAAACTGCGTCTTCGGGATATTACGTACTTTATACCCAGGTGTACGTACACAAAGCAAAACGGTCCCGGCGGCGGGCTCAGGAGCGATATCAACAGCGCTCACGCCGGTCGGCGGCGCTGCAAGGAACGCATCAGACATGGTTCTTCAGGGTATTGGCCGTCGATATTTCGGATCCGCGTACTTCGTACCGATACTTGATCCGTGTTAAGAGTAACAAAAGAGTCCCAGCAGTGGGATCGGCCACATATATATATATACATATATACATACACACGGCGTTCACGCCGAAGAGGCGTTGTAAGGAACACATCAGACACGGTCTGCGTGGCTCGCAAATGCGTATCAGGAAGAATGCTTCGCCTCTTGACATGATCTGGGCTCAGCGTCCTCTCCTCATTCACGCTGCGCCCGGGGATGAGCTTCTGGCAGACAGACACCGAGGCAGATACATCACTGACGTGTCTGACC
>JAOPJI010000008.1:10137244-10158157 GCA_027122695.1 Merluccius productus | reverse complement strand
GGGGGGGCGACCCACGCGGGCGGGGGAGCGGGGGGGGGGGGGGGGGTGGGGGGGGGGGGGGGGGGGGGGGTGGTAAACGTGGTAAACAACAACAACAACAACAACAACTACGCTAATAATGTGCGGACCGGAGGTGTCTCCCTGTGTGCCACTTCCTCGGCCGCTTGCGCTTCTTCCCCCCGGGTCCCAGGGCAGCGCCTGCGATGTGTGACCCTTGACGAGGTTCTCACTATCACGCCCCTTAATTACACCGTCCCCGGGGCCAACCGTCGGGCCTCCTCCTCCTCCTTTGACATTCCTCAAAAACGATGGGGTCCCTTCCCCGCCTTACTTTTAACCCTAAAATATGGCCTCTGCCCACTCTGGTCTCACGCTTGCTCCCAACCAGTCTAAACAAACGCTTGGCTCGCACATGCACACGCACACGCACATGCACACAAACACAAACACATACAAGCACGTACACACACACACACACACAAGCCAGGACCCACAGGCTCATTAAAACACAAACACACACCTAGATTTATTTCCATGTGTAGCAGCGCACTTTTCTGCGTTTTTAAAAGATACAGAAGCCAAAGTAAAGCACAACAGCATAAATAAATAATGATTTGGCCAACAAAACAATGTCAAAAGTTCAGGCCTGACTGATTCCAAATCTTTATATCTTATTATTGTACTGGGGAGCGCGCCAGTCAGATGAAGGTAATTAAAAATCGAGTTTGCCAGGAAATATTAAAGCTCACACAACATGGCGTGGCGTTTTTGGATTCTGCTACTAAGCAATAATACTAATGATAATAATAATGAAAATCAACTCATTCCCTGTTGGCGCACCACAGAGGCATAGCAGACCCGCATTGACACACACACACCATCATGGCCGGGCTCCAGCATATCTCCAGCGCTTATCTTATTTTCTGATAAACAAGGATTTTCTTGGAGAATTACATTTTGGCGTGGAATGCACCCAACACAACAAGAGGCCGGGAGGGGAGCCCACACAACGACAGGATCTGCCCCGTCGCCCCAGACGTCCCGCCGCTCTGCCTCTTCGCCTTCGCCTTTGTTCCCTAAAGAAACCAGATCACTGGATCTGAGATCGCTTTTCGATGCACGTCGAGATCCGATACAGGGTAAGGGGCCAATAAATCACGGTGCTAATTCGAATGCACGGCTGCTTTTTGCCCTTCGCACTTCGCATGCCTGTCGCCGCCTCAGCAACATTTTGTCCACAAACACAAAGAAAACTGGGAAGAAAGAGCCACAGCGTAAGAACATCTGGCAGTACTCTTAGCCATTGCTTTGTTGTGCAATTTCCAGGTCCTGTCAACAAATATGAGCTATCTAGTCGTGATGAATACTATGAACACTCGTTTTTGACATCTAGTATGAACACAAGATGACAGAGGAATGGGACTGCACAATGGGTGTCTTCTTGTGCGTCGTCTGGCTCCGGGGTGTGTGTGTAACCAAGGATGGATAGGGGAGGCCAGGCTTGTGGGTCAAAAGTCATCAGAGGAGAAGACACGGGTCTGGAGGGATCGCCGTTGCAGAGATACAGCACGACCGATGGATTATCTTGGAAGGGGGTGGCAGGGCGGCGGCTACACATGACAGATGGAGCAGGATCTGTGAACTAGAGCTGGACGCCACCCAGGCGGCCGACCCACAGGCCCATCAAAGTCTACGTATCCACTTCTGCAGCGGCATTATGAAGCAACCTCCGGAGGAAGAGGACAGGAAAAAAAAAAAAAGGGGGAGCGAGTTCATATCTTGCGGTGGGATTAACCTCTGGACCACCTTTAAAGGCTTCGTTGAGGTGCCTCTGGGAGACTAATGAGAGATAATGAGGTCATCAGATCCAACCAAAGGCCCTGTGTTCCTGGGACTTAAACGCATTACGGCCATTATCTGCCTGTCCGGTTCTGTGCTCAAGTAATATGATGATGAGAGAAATTCATATTGGAGAGAGAAAGGGTCAGGGCTCACAAAGTAAATAACTGGGGTCCACTGCTGCGAGAGACGTTGTCCACCGCCCATATCACGGACGTATTGAACCTATTGATGGTTTTCCTCAATGTTTGACTCTGAGGATTTCACGGCGAGTGCATTCGAAGCTCAGAGATGATTGTCTCGAGTGTGATCGTGAGTGATCGCAAGTGCGAGTGTCACTCGTCGTCTACTGTTCGCTCGCTTGGCAGTAGCCTCACCAACCAATTTTACCGTGGGTACACTCCAAAAGGCTTTTCCTCCGGCCAAACTCGAAACAGTTCGTATCCAGCAGCCTGGCAGGACCCTATGTAATCATCGCTGTATCATCTATTTACATAGAAATTCACGCATGGGGAAAGAACACCGAGAGGATTTCTCTGAAAATAGATTATTATCGTAGCTACCGCGGACAGGATCGGCTACGATACCGGCGCTGAGCGGCAAGCTTGTCAAGCGCCGCAATGTCCTCTGGAACACTAAGCGGAGGTGATGTTGAGCAGCGCCGAGCGTCCGTGCTGCAGAACGAGCGAGGAGCCCTGGCAGGGCGGGAGAGGAAAAGGAGCCCGACTTTTCCATCCTCCATCTCCCAAGCTGCGATGCAAAAAAAAAAAAAAAAGAAGAAAAAAGAAATGGCGGAGCCGAACAGCGCTGACCTATTCTCCTGACCCCAGGGCATTGGCTGACATGGAAACCTTGTCTTCTGCTCGCTGCCACGCAGCCATGACGTGGGGAGGAAAGGGGGGAGGCGGGGGGGTGGCAAGGAGCTCTCATGGCAAAGGTTGAGAGCTGCCATGTTCCTTCCAGCCGCTCCCCACGCTGTGTTTTCTTTCCATGTGGGCGCTCCTCCGCTCCGCTGGCTGACGTGGACCGACGCCAAGCAGGGGAGGGGCGGGAGGGCCAGGGATGTTCGCGTCAATCAGCATCTTCCAGAACTAGATCCAAGATGACAGGTGTGTCAACGGTCCACACAGCCTAGTGAGTCCAAGGAACACAATCCCTGGATGCCCGGAACCTGCTCCTGTATGCGCGGAGCCAGCTGCGTGTTACACACACACACACACACACATGCACATGCACACACACATGCATATGCACACACATACAGTACAGTCCAATACACATACACACATAAACACACACATACAAACATATAAAAGGTACACAGTCCAACACACACACACACACACATACACAAACACACACAGTCCAATAAACATATACACATATAAACACACGCGCATATACAAACCCATAAGCGTACCCAGTCCAACACACACACACACACACACACACACACATATACAAACATATAAACTCACAGAGTCCAACATACACACACACACACAGTGGTTGAACGCAGACAGCCTATCCACTCACACTGAGGTATACACAATTACCCACTGTTTTAAAGGAAAAAAATAGAATCTTATTCAGTTCAATGTCTGGTAGCGATGCCTGGGAGCTGGTTTGGTGTGTCTATTGTATTGTCTGGCAAATGTATGAGTGTGGTTAGTAAAGCTGTGATGATTAAATGTCCCTGGGTAGAGCTCAAAGGCCAAAAGCAACTGGTCTTTTTTTGTTGGTTAGAATGTGCAATGGAAATACCCACAAGCCCAGAGTTAGGAAGAGAGAGTGGGGAGAGAGAGAGAGAGCGCAAGAGAGAGAGGTTGAGAGCGAGATTAATGCCAGGACTGCCAACTAAGCCCATGGTATTACAGTGTAGTTCCTCTACAGAGCCCTGGTACGCCATTTGGCTGGAGCTCCTAATGTGTGGCTCGTGTCCACCTCCAACTCAACAAATTCCCATGATGCACTTTAAATATGAAGGATGTTGGGAAAGGTGTATTCAATCACGAGGAAACTTCTGCCCTTAATTGGATGTGACAAAACAGGAACACAACAATGGTATTTATGTACACACAGTCTTTATACGTGAAGAGACTATAAAATAGAAATCACCGAAGGTATTATATGAAATTACCCCCGACAAGAGCGTCTCCAGTGGCACATTATCTGGCACTGGGTGAGCTGAGATATTTGAACCATAGTTGTAGGATATTGGCAACCTCGGGTCATGATCGACTGGGTTTTCCATGCTGGTTGGCAAGAGGCACCAGTGGGAATTGTATGTGCTCTCAAACAAGCTGCAGAAGGCTGCGTAAAACAAGGCCGCTGTGGAATATCTACAGACGTGTTTCTCTGGTGCTGTGAATATGAAGTATTTGTATATCCATGGCGGTTGTGTTTCATTCGCAGAACGGGTGAAAAGTTCTTCCAGCCAGACTCACATACAACCCTCCCAGGAAGAGTATTAAAGTGTTCTGCTGTCATCAACTTATTTTCACTTTAAAGACAGAGCTCTTACTTTCAGCTTATAATGGACTTATGGGGGAGTGACAACATTATGTGGCACAACTACCGCATTGCGATGCAGAAAGATTGCCTTGTACATTAACTTGTATATTTTTCATAGTTTATAAAAAGACTAAAAGGGCCCCCTATTTTACTACCAGGTGGGATGTTGATGAGCCATTACAAGCCATGTCAAAATCTATCCTCTAGTGACATCACAAGTGGGCCAGTCAGCCTACCAGCCTATCCAGTGGACTGTACCAACTGGTAGGCTGATCTAGCCATCATACATATCTGGGTGGAAACTCCCACTTGTGAAGTCACTAGAGGGTAGATTTTGACATGGCTTGTAATGGCTAATCAACATCACACTCGGTGGTACATTAGAGGCCCTTTAATGCGATGTGGCTGACAGCCACAAATAATTATGAGATGCCCTGATCTCGGGAGGTAGGAATGGATCGGTCTACGTGTAAATCCTGGCTTACGGTCAAACCACCCATTCACTGCTGAAACCAGCCCCTGACTAATCAAACACCAGAGTTCACAAATGATGCAAGATAATTGGGACACACAGGGAGGCTAGCTGCTACTGTTCTGTAAGAGGCACTTAACATCCTGCTCTGCACCAGATCTCCGCAACTCGAGTGTAGCTGCCCATAGGCTTTCGATACATTATGCTTCACTGCCTGAACCGCAGAGCCAGCCTTTCCATATGGAAAGTCTGGGACGCAGCGCTGGTGAACTGTGTCAAGAACAGCCTACATATCAGGAAGAGGTCTGTCTCGATTGACCAATCATGGCCTGTATGCTGGGAAGAGCACTTAAAATAAAAATGAAAGATATACTGGCGGACGGAATAAAAGCCATGGATGTAAGTTGAGTTTCTTGAGACGCTGCCCAGCGCTGACAAGCTCTATATATCAGACGTTCAGGACGAGTCACATGGTGACATAGTGCAAATGAAAGAGGCCGAGACTACCTGAACCGGGGCCTGTATGCATGTCTTTCACACATATGTGGGTGGTCCATGTGGCTTCACGTGCGCCGCACCAGAACAAATTTGATCTGTATTAAAAGTGGTGTTGTTTTCCCAACGCTGTCCAACATGTTTGGCGATTCTCTGCAGAGTACACGTTCTCCTGGTACACTGTGAAGGCACAGTGGTGGAATGTGTGTAAGCATCGTACTCGGGTCTTGATCTTGTTTCACTTTACCCCGGCAGTTCATAAAACATTCTTGGACGAGATAAGATCACACAGACAAACTTTTGGTGTAATAATATGCAGCTGCCTCTTGGCTGATATCATATCCTGTATCCAAGACCACTATATGAGATGTTTCACTTCCTATAAGAGAGGCTCCAATGCCTCGTTCCAGGCTTCTTTAGGAAATTAAAGAGGATGCACTAGTGTGTGGCTGTGTCAACGGTCAGCCAGCCGTCCTCCCTGGTTAGCCGGTTGGGCTGGAGTCCTTAGGCCCCAAACACACCGAATGCTTTTTAACAGCTGTGGGATATTTTGTCATTGTTATCAAGGGAAACCAAGTGTTTTGCTCGCTGCCTTTGCGTTGCTGGGCGCCTGGCGCTTTTCTGCAGTGAGTGCAGAGAAAGGCTTCAACAAAAAAGGCAGTGCATTGACAATATTTGGCTATTGTCAATGGATAGATAGGAAAATGGCATGCGGAGAACATTGGTTAAACATAACATTATATTTGAAAAGACATTTAGGGAGTGACAGCTGTCATGGTTTATCACATTGTATTAGGCCTTTCTCTGAGATCTGACGCAAGATTTTAGATGAAGTTGCTACACATTATTTAAGATCCAACTGGAAGAAAGATGGCGGTTTACAACGGTGGACTAACACCAACAAATGATTTTACCAAAGAACAAGATGTCTCTTCTAATTTCTCAGATTCCTAAAAGTAGTGCAAAATGGCATCAAGGCCCTATGAAGTGTTTTGCTCGCTGACTTTGCGTTGCTGAGCGCCTGGCATTTTTCTGCCGTGAGTACAGAGAACGGCTTCAACAGTTAAGGCAGTGCAGTGCACTTCGCGCCTGCTAAAGTTTTCTCTGTTGATCGGCCCCTTACTGACTATCAACATCCAGCACACAACACAATATTTGGCTATTGTCAATGGATAGATAGAAAAATGGCATGAGGAGCACATTGGTTAAACATAACATGGCATGCAGAGAACAGGGGTTTATAGTGACAGCTGTCATGGTTTATCACATTGTATTAGGCCTTTCTATGAGATCTGACGCAAGATTTTAGATGAAGTTGCTACACATCAGGATTATTTAAGATCCAACTGGAAGAAATATGGCGGTTTATAACGGTGGACTAACACCAAAAAAATGATTATTACCAAAGAACAAGATGTCTCTTCTAATTTCTCTCATTCCTAAAAGTAGTGCAAAATGGCATCAAGGCCCTATGACTCGGCCTGGATTGTGGGGAGTAATGTGAATGAAATGTATGTGTGACCAAGCACAAAGTGTAAGTGTTGGCCGGGCGGCCATGAAATTGACGGCAAGAGTTTAATAGAAGCCTGTATTTTGAGGGTTGTTTTTTTTTCATAAGTGTTCAACATGCAATCTCTATCTGCAGTATTGGACTGCAGACGGTGGACTATTTGCATGCGGGTCAGGCGTGATTGGTTAAGCAGAAGACGGGGGCTTTTTGCTGTGGTTTGGGGCATTCCTGCACTACTGGACCTAAAGGTCCTGACATTCTCCTCTTGGGGGTTTATTTCAGCATGTCTGTCAGAAGTTTGGCACACTGAACCAAAGCGAGTCCATGTTCCTCTCAGTTTTCACATGAAAGACTCAGCCAACACCTCAGGGCTGTGGAGAAAACCCATAAAGGCAGTGGATCTAGGGCCAGACTCGGAGTTACAATAAGGTTATGTGATCGGGGGCGATATGTGAAGAGGAGAGGGACATTTCATTAATTGGATTTCAGAGTTAGTGAGTTTTCCTATACGTTTTTTTATTTTATTCTCACCCTGTACGTTAGTTACGTAAGTAGAAGTATGGTCCGCTTGAAGTTATGAAACCAAAACCTTGAATCGAAGCATCCTGATGAAAACCCATTCACCGCACCACACATCAACGAAAGTGTGCGTTTCTATGTGTCTGTGCACACAAATATTCGTGTGCGTGTGTAATTGTGATATAAAAAGCCAAATGCCTTCTTTACAATGATGGGACAAAGCCAAATCCTTGCAACGCTGCGTTGCTTGGCGTTGATTTATGACAGACACCCTCGTTCACACTGTAGTAAACTGCTTGGTGCGGCACAGTTCCTGGCTCTGGCTCTGTATGTTCAAAGAGGAGCAGAAGAAATAGCTGCTCTGATGACCAATTGGTGTTAAAAGACCCTCATGAGGCACTTTTAAGGAAAAGCCCTGCTGGTCCCATCCACCTGTGCGGATGATTCAGTCATTGCAAATCGGTGGCATGTGTATCTCCTTCAGAGAAGGAGCATGTAAAGGGACGATAAATTACGAAAGGGGGTTTGGGGCTGCGGGGCAGAGGAGGGGTTCTGATTGAGGTCCATCTGGGGGGAGGTTGTGCGTGAGAGGGGATGTGGGGTGATGAAAAGTATTTCTTTTAGGACACTTCTTGAAAGCAAAGTATTTGATTTGATGGCGCGTGATCATGGGAAGACACACTGGGAGCATTAACAAAGCGTCTTCAGAGAGACAATGGGTGTACATGATTCTTAAAGGGAAACTTTCACATTGAGTTAGAGATTGCCAAGTTGATTTGCAGCACACTATGGGGGGAAGTGGACATGCCTGCAAGGACGCAAGAACACTAAAGGAATCTACACAATGAAGAAGTCAGGAGATGGCCTCAGTATCAGACTTTGTGGCTACAGCGGCGATGCGAACGCTAACTAACGTAACACCGTTCATTTGAAGAGGAGAGGAAGGGAGCTACCTCTAGGTGCAAGAAGAATGTATACAAAGGCATTAAATTAACTAGTAGTAGCAATGTAAACAAGGTTACATTACTTGTATATAGTTTGACATTATTATTAGGATTCATTTTTCAACGACAGGGGGTGAGGGGGGGTGAGTGTCAAAGAAAGGAAGAAGGTGGTGGGTGGTGTAGGGGGTGTAGGGGTGGAGGGTGGGCAGGAGAGAGCGGGCGGGCCACCTACTGGAGCACATGTTGATCTCGGGGCTGCGCATGCCGTAGTACCCGGCTGGGCAGTCGTGGAGGCACTCGCCGTACTGCCTCATGCGCTCCCTCCGCAGGAACAGGAAGAGCTTGGGCTGGCAGCTCACACAGCCGTTGTCCCGGGAGCACACCGAGCAGCCTTTACACACGGGGTAGGCTCCATAACTAGCTGCAAGACACACACGCACACGCATACACACGCACAGACACACACACAAACACACGGGGGAAGAGAAGAAGATGAAACAAAAAAAGTTAGAGAGGTTAGTGGTGTGACAGATATTGTAGCCAAGTATCATGGTGCACATCAACATGAAGTATTGTTGAACAGGAGTTGTAAAGTAGGCTTGTATTTGAGCCGACCACCCACTGGGCCCTGTGAATGTAATAAGCAGGCTACTTCTGGAGCGGTGACTGGCTGACCTGCCGTTCAACCTTACTATAAAGGGTTACACCATTTCATGAACTCAAATCCACCCAGGGTAAAAGGTTTGACACCAAAACACAGTGATAACGGGTTACATCAGTGGGCACGTTGCCTAGTCCATAGTAAATTTGTCCAATTCCACAATTAAGTCATTCGTGGAACCTCTGGTTCCCCTCTCAATGTCTGGACACTGATTGGACCTGAATGCAAATACGGTAATAATTCTGGTCTGACCAAGTCTCCCGAACGATTGTGTTGAGACAGCCGACGAAAGCCTTGCTCACCGCAGTGGCTCTGGCCGTGGCTCAAGTTGCTAACAGAAGACAAAGCAGCCAGTTAATAAATAGAAGCCAGTCCACTGGTCATAAGTGACTTTCAGTGTAAACTGTTAAGTGTCCCGTTCACAGGAAAATGTCCTTGGGCGAATGTAATACCTCTTAAATGAGAGAGAGAGCGAGAGAGAGCGAGAGAGAGAGAGAGAGAGAGAGAGAGTCACTACAATCCCTCCAAGCCAAGTTTGAAATAACACACGCATAGACAAGGGCAACAACATAGCCGGCTAGGCGACCCACCACCATGCTTAATAAAACACCACAGCGCTAGCCGGACAGACCGTGGGAGACCAAGCGAAGCATAGCCTTGCGTTACTGGCTGCAGATGCACGTATTACGTTTCACTCAACAGCTTTGCTCAGACTAAAAGACAGCACTAAGTGGGCCCAGTGTGAGCGTTCGCCCGTAATTACGGGGGGAAATCAGTGCAGAGATGACTCCTGCAACTTTGGTCGAATGTCGGGAGTCTTGTCCGCGGAGGGAGGTAAGGTGTACCTGCCAAACTTCACGAAGGCCAGTGTAGGAGCTGGGGATGGATGGGGTGCTATAAAACAGTAATCAAAATGTATCTCCGATGGCCTTTAGGGGTTGCAGCTCACACACACACTTCATAGATCACGGCCAGCGGGATGTGATATCAGGGCTGACCCCTCTCACAAAGCATTGCTCATCCCCCCCATCAATCTTGCTCACATTCGGACAAGCATTAATATACCTATTATAATAACAATGCTTCGGAGCTCGTGGTTCTCTGATGGGAAATTGCATCTGGTTTTGTTTAAGTTGCATGAATGCAAGACGTCTGACGAGTAAACACCACTCCTTTCCTGTTTCCAATGTTACAATGCTCTCCAATCTAAACGCTGTGATCATTTACCTTAAATATGGAGCTTAGATATGAGCAATTGGTGCAGTAGATACTTGAAACCCTATTGATTCCCAGCAGCATTTGCAGAACATTTTAGGATAAAAACACTGAATAATTATTATTTTTTCATACAAAACAATACCTTCCCAAGAACAATTTTGCAATGTTATACTTTACTTTTTCCATAGTCTTCCACAGTCAAGTTTCTGTTAGTTAGGAATTCTAGGGGATTTTGAAAGTTTTCCTTTTCATTTTATTATTTGGGTTGGATCATTTCATTCACTGACAAACATTGGCTCTAATATAGTCAGACAATGATAGAGAATACAGGCATGGGCGTCCACCAGCATCTTAACAATCGCAGAAAAACAAATCAAACCGAATATGCTACAGATCACTGGTTGCTCACTGGCTTATCAATCAATGAGGGAGATTACAGTCATCTTTTGCCCACAAATCCATTTCTCAATCATTGGTCTCTCCAGTTTCTCATCTTCAATCAACACACTGCGACTGAAGCCAACATCTACAATGGATGTTCTTTAAACAGCTGATTCAACATCCTACGACTATTCCTTGACCACGCTGTCAAACATCAAAGTGCTGGAAGCGCTGTTCAGCAGGGAAACTGAAATCAGGTACTTCTCCTGATTTGCATCACGTGCTCTGCTCACGATGTGGTTCACATGGCAAGAATGGGAGTCTGTATTTTTTTTATCTGTGTGTATCTATGTGTATTTTCTCAAGGTAAAACCACAGGTATGTGAGGAACAGGAGAGGGAGGTATTTCGAGAAAAATTCACGTCTGGAGTAGCTCTGGCCAAGCGGCACGTCTTTGGGTGCTCCATTAAGGCAACGTGCTGTCAGCTTTGCCTTGCATCAATTTTCCTGCCATAATATTTCAGCAGCCTTGTCAATAATGGAAATACATTTGTTTTGAATCACAGTCAGAGTGAGCTCTGAGGATGTTTAGTAAGGGCTTAAGCATTTTCAAACTGTGTCTACAAGGGAATTTTTTCACATTGAATACCGTAGAGATACCCATTAGATTGGCCTATCTGTTGTTGTTGTTGTTGGTTTCTACAAAACGCATAATGGTGTTCTGTAAAGTGTTCCTCTACCATCCCATCCCATTTCTGCTTGGGCATCTCTTAGAAAACATAGAAAGAGTTATTTATTTGTCCTTTTTCCTGGGGAGCGGGAAGGGTCATTAAAACACGCCACACACTACAAATGATTATCCGACATTGTATACAGTTTCAACCGCAGAATATATTACACTACAGATGACAATGACGCATGACCATTCTGACACTCCCTGCTCATCCCCAGCCTAAGCACTATGCTTACAAAGGACAGAGTCCATTTGGCAATCACTGCAGAGGACACAACGTAAGAGACGACCCCTGAGTAAGAGAAGCCGGAGAAGCAAGCGGTCGGCTATTTTTCTTAAATGATTTGGACTGTGACATTTCTTGTGGGAAGAATAAAGCCTGACACATGTGCACACTACTCTTGAACAGGGACCACACGAAGAATCCTACAAAGACACAAAGATATCATCTTTCTCGAACCAATGAATAATCTGATTTGCTAGTTTGAGGGTGCTTCTGGTATGCACATACTTCAGAAGCATGGGGGGGACAAATGATGAAATACACATTTGTAAGTGTTGTTTTCTCTGTCACATCTTTAGGTAAATGCATATATGTATGTGTGCCTGTGCATGTGTGTGTGTGTACCATGAAAAAAACCTGCACACCTTGTGGCGGTGTATACTTTTGTTCAAACTTGTTGGAAGTGTACTGTGTATCTGAAGCAACCCAGGATCCTTTTCTCTCTGAATCAATTTGGTCTGTGGAGAACCAGAGCGAGAAAATCTTGCGGCAAGCTTTGTAGCAAAAGGCGCTACATTTAGCGCTCTATCATTTACAATGACCAAGCCGTTTGAAGCGACGCGTAGGTTTTTGTTATTGTTACACATGTCTTTGAATTATTTTGAACAAAAGAGGCATTTGAAGTCAAAGGGTTACACCGTCCATAAATCCAAGATCTTTGGTAATCATTTTTGCAGCTCCTCCAATCCACCAATGACTTCATTACTCCCAGACTGTGAAATTCACATTGCATGGTATTACAAGCGAACTTTCCAAAAGATACACTGAGTCCTTTTTTGGTGTGTTCAGGTGAAGCCGTGGTCATTCCATTCATGCAAAACGCTCATAAGTCACGGCGGGAAGGGTTTTGGCGCGAGTCGGTTTCATTCAGCAGGCGGACTGCGGCGATGGTGGGAGGTTGAGGATTGAATGCGGCTCAAGACCAATTAGGGTCGCAACGAGATCCAGCAGCAAGCCGCTCCATCTCAGGTATGTTTTTTATGGCTCAAAGCAAGCGTGACAAGCTCCGCTTACTGCTGCCAAATCCTGAATATATGCGGGGTTTCCTCCCACAGCCGACCAGCACTCCTGCTACATGCTCACCTACTGTTTCCCATTAAACCCTATCAAAGTATGGTTCCGACCCAAATCCTGATCACGGAAAACTGGACCTGCTGCAAAGTGCTGCTCTTTTGTCGCTTGATTGTCAAACAAACAAAACTACCTCAGTTGAAGGCATTCCGCAGTTCTGAAGTTCATTATTTTAATTTATACTTCACACTTAAGATTTTTTCAAATGTAATCGAGTGAATTGAAATTTGGGTAAAATAGTTTTTCTCAATGGACCTCGGGAGAAGAAGAATTCACTAAGGACAGTATTTTGGAGGAATAACACACAAGTCCCTCGCCCTGAAATGCCCATTCCAATAACAGCTGTTTTCCACATTTGTTGTATTCGTGTCGACGGTTAGCACGATGAGAAAGCACAAGTTGATTAGAGTTCCACTCACTTCGATAAATCCCACTAAAGAAAATGGCTTTTATAAAGATGCTCTGTATTTTAGAAACCACACGTATGTCTTTATTCATTTGCTAGGATGGTACAGCAGCTGGAGTAGCAACAAGCCATTTGTACAAAAAGGCTTGCGGTGGTATTATGGTGTGGCGGAGAACTGGTAGGAGGGAGGCAGGGTGATTCCAAACACAACAATAGCACACAATCGTCTCTATTCTAACAGATCTCCACCATTTCTCAGAGGGCCCCTGGTATGTAAATCTAATAACACTGAATAATAGTGAGTGGCTCCACTGTCCATTGTTTTAAAAAGCACTTACAGTCAGCCTGAGTACGGGGAACTGTGGTGTCGTGGAGTACTTTACCAATAAAACAGTTTTCAGCTTGAATACATAACAGATTGGCATCATTTGACGTAAACCTGCTGAAAAAATTAAACCGCGACGCGATGCAGTTACTCAGTCGCAGCAGGACGTGTTCTTTCGGTGTGGCCGGCTCCGAAGAATCATTTAAACAAATTTGAGTCTTTATAGTGGTGGAAAAAAAAGTACCACTTCCACCCACGTATATGTCCTGCCTGATGAAACAGATATTAATACAGCCCCCCCCACACCCCACCCCACAGTCAAAGTCCCAACAGCCCAGTGTAACAGCAGCCACCGGCACCCTAGCCTCCGTTCGAACTGTGGGACAACACCTCCCTGGATCCCAGCTCAAATCACTCAACCCTCCAGGCTTACGCACCACTGCTGGAACAGGCCAAGAAACAAACAGGGAGAAAAACCTAAAACACATCCATCTGTCCAGGGTTCGCCAGTTCCCCCCGGTAGGTGGTCAATATTGTTTTGTACCAGTGAATTAAAGCTTGGAACATGAAAAATACATCAGAACCGTTCGTCTCCTTTGAGCTGGGACCTTGGGACGGGATGTGGAAGTCACACCTAGCTTAAACATCCAAGTACAAAAGGTGGTGTGTTTAAGTAAAATTAGTCTTCTCATTACACCGAGAAATATGTGTGTTACCCCGACCCCAACTCGACCCCAGCTTACCCTACCACATCAATCTGTAAGCACATGTTTATAATTTTGGACCGTCCTGCTTCCATGGTCTGAGGAAACACATTTACTGTCAGCTGTATTACTTTGGCCAATTGTGATATTGTATATCCACCACATCCACAAGAGACAGAGAGTATGAGGAGTTGTGAAACCTCACAGTGTGTAACAGGCAGCTGCCATTCACACAGAACGCGCTAAGTTACATGCGTTCTTTACTTATTTGGTATTTTGTCTTAAATGTATGTGAAGTGTCCATGAAAAGCATGTAAAATAAAACATATTATTATTTCCAACACATTGTTTGACCATGTTAGACAACGGCAGCTCACTTTCGGAAAATATGTTGTGAACTTTCAAAATGGGGTCAGCATCACAATTGCTCAAACCAAGACTCGACCATTGTTGCATTATTGACGCCACATGTTGACAATTAACAATTGGTGTTTTTAATATCCATTTCTTGTGGTAGTTTCTGAGTGGGATGCATCTAGAGATACTCGCTACACCTTTAACCCATGTGTCCGACTTCCCCCAGCATGTAGAAGGGGCCCTTTGCGACTCTGATTCTGCTGCACTGTGTTTCCAAGTCAACATGATGAATGCGTGTTCGTACACGTCCTTATTAGATCTTCATGATGGATTCTAACTGTAAGTCCTCTGTACCGGGTCACATACCACATATGGGCAGGCTGATGTCACAGAAACCACATCATTCCTCCAGGAAATTATTTATCACACAGTATGTCTGCTCGGGTCTGTCCAACCCTACGCCAAAGATTACCGACTCCTAAAACGAGGATGCGCTGCTCATTGGTCACGGACGGAAATGGGAAATTTACCTCATTGTACCAGACTGAAGTATTGTAAATTCTTTGCAGATTGTCGTCCTCTCAAATGTTTATTGTTCAGCCGTGGGGTTGACAACAAGAACTTCAGGATCTTCTGAACCGATTTCACTCCAAACCCGATTTCATGCCCCGTTTGTTTTTCACTGAAATTGTATTTGCGTATTTGCGGCTGCATCAACATTGTGGCATGATGCGTCCTCAGGGACGACTAATTTGGGAACCTTCTGAAGAAATCCCCCAGTTCCAACAAAGCAACATTGGCAGAACACAATGTACACAATGTAGTTCAATGTTCACACTGTTCAGTGCAGGTGCTGTGGGGTTCACAATAGCAAGGAATGGATTCACTTTTGTAGTTAATATATGACTCACAAGGATGGACTTTATCACGTTCTGGGCAAACGCTAGAAGACATGCAGGTGGTTCAGGGTTTCTTTTCCTCACAGAACTTCTCTCTAAGTCCATATATTAAAATATATTTCAAAGGAAAATGATTGATGTTAAACATCTAAATTATTTACAACATCATACCGTTGGTTAATCACTAGGTCAGCTCGAATTTGTCTTTCGATTTAGGATGGGAAAACATCTTTAATCAATGTCTTGGCTTAAATAAGTCATGTAACCGTGTCAGTGTTTTATGCATTTAGGTAAACTAAAATCACAAAACTGTGGAGTATCAAACATCATAAAGACGTTTTTTAATACAATGGAAAAAAAGTTTGAGCTATCGACGAAGAAACATACGTTTTTCTTTAAGGTGGAATTTAGACTATTTTGATACTTTCCACCACTCAAGGTTTTCTCATGCTGTGAGAGAAATGTGTTTTCCTTCAGAAGAGTGAGAGAGTGTGAGACACAGAGAGAGAGAGAGAGAGTGGGGGAGAGTGGGGGGGAGAGAGAGGGGGTGTGTGTGGGCGGAGAGGGCGGATGAAGGAAAGGTGGAGTGGCTCAAATTAGCACACCTGTTGGTATTTATCACACATAAACCTCGCACCTCATTTTCACACTGTAGCTCAGTGCTCTGCAAGTCCAGTAATTCACTCAGTCACACATGCTGCAGAGTGTGACTTGTCCGCAGTTTCCTCCTTTATGGGGAGGAGGTGGAGGAAGAAGAAGAAGAAGAAGAAGAAGAAGAAGAAGAAGAAGAAGAAGAAGAAGAAGAAGAAGAAGAAGAAGAAGAAGAAGGCATAGGAGGAGGAGGAGGAGGACGGCATCACTGGTGAGGGTGAGTGATAGGACAGCCGTGCTTGGCATTTCTTCCCCCGCAGGTAGCATGGCTCTCTCCCAGGGCCCCCTGCCTGCGCACATTCCCTCTCTTTGCCCAACCCCTCGTCACCTTGACTAAACCCCATCCTGGATTTATATGCAGACACTTCTAAAAAAACGACTGACCCAAAAAAAACTTTTTCCTGATAAACCTTTGTGAATAACCCAAAGGAAGGAATTTGGCCGTTAACCTAAGGAGACCCTAGCTGCACCGAAACAAGCGGGAACACCACAGCAAACAAGCTAAAGCCATATACGTACTCGTGGCGGCCTCTCCATCTCCATAAATAAGAGAACAGGCTCTGTGCCATTCTGCTGTAGCTCATTAACCATTTAACAAGCCCACACCCCACGGAGGCCAGCGAGGAGATCTGAGATGGTCACCAGGGGTCAAAAGTGGAGGGCTCCACAGGGGAGAGATGGCTCTGACCTGCTCTCACTTTCACACATGTTGTGTGCCATGGGAGGAACAGCCTTAACATCAAAGCCAAATACTACTACTACTACTACTACTACTACTGCTGCTGCACTTATCTCTTCCAAGCCTGCTTAGCACGGGAATTTATGTTGTGAATCTCTGGTGATCTGGCACACCGATAACAACATGAAGGTGTGAACACATTTGCAACACATTGGAAAGTCTGAATTTCGCAAACCGCAGAGATACACCCACATGCTTCACGAACACATTGTTCAAGATTGTTTGCGTGTGTGTGTGTGTGTGTGTGTGTGTGTGTGTGTGTGTGTGAGTGCATTCCATTTTCATTGAATTCCCTATTTCGTCCCTCGGGAAAACAATGTCTTTTCTTATAATACTATGTGAAAGGCATTTCATTGACACATTTTAAACCAATAGCAATATATCGGTAATGAAGTGAGCAGTGAACATGAAGTCACACGTGCCTTTATTTAGCAGATAATTGTACAACATGGTACAGCTAATGTACTATATTCAGCATGAGCTTCTTTTCACTTATGCAAATGTGGTTTTCTTCACCCATTCAAGAAGCTGTGCTCCTGCAGTTGGTACAGCTGTACATTTTCCAACTAACCAAAAGGACAACTGTTCGCTAAAACAACAGAAGGCAGGCAAGGCAGGGGAAGGAAAGTGGAAACACAGACTGTGTCTTATGATTACGATTACTAACCAACTACAGCTCCAGATTGGGAGCAGGCATTTAAATCTAGGGTTGCCCGTCGACTAAAGATTTTCTTAGTCGACTCTTAGTCGCCACGTCAAGCCGATAGTCGACTAATCGTCGCACTTTTCACGTAATTATTTCGATTTTTTGGGAGGGGGGGGCATCAGAAAGTGTTTTGAGTTCCAGGGCGAGAGTGTTATAAAAGAAACTCTGTTCACCTTGTGCTACTTTACATATAATACAATACCGTAATAATCAGCTTTTAAAATATCATTTTTACAAGCACACGCACGAAGCGGGCCGCCTATTAACGGCAAGGACAAAACGGTTCTGAAGGTTGTTGGAAACAACCAGGAAGGAGACATTGAACACTTTATGTATACACCGTATAACTGCACACAACTTTATTTAAAAGCAAGCAAATGGAAACATTTCTTGTTGGTATTTTCGTGTCCGGTGCGTGTGGATCTACGGCACACCTTCGGGGGAGCGGCTCATTGTCAATAGCGGTGTCCAGGAGGGTTCACCACCTCACCGTTTTTTAGATATTCAACAGATATTCACGCTCCGAATTACAGCGATCAGACGCGGGGAACTAAAGACACGATCAGCGGTATTACTCCCGTGTGTCTAGCAGTGTGTCTACCTACCTAGGTATACACCTGGGCAGGTGTAGGCCTATACCTGCCCAGGTGTAGGACCCACCGAGGAGACGGTCGGGCAGCAGCCATCGTTTTGGTCAATATTTCTGCAGCGAGACAAGATGTAGCGGATATATTCGGTTGCGACGCTTGTGTTATTTTTATGTTTAACTTTTTGCGCGACTAATAAAAAAACGTATTCGACTTATCCGACTCTGTCGATCGACTAAGGATTTGGTGGACTATTTGGGGGGCAGCCCTATTCAAATCAAACGTATGAAAAACTAAAAAGGGCGACGGCACTCAAGGCGTGCATACTGTATTACTGTTTTAAAGATAAGGCGGCGATTCACAAAGAACAAGGCGACTGTGAGGGCGGTTTGGTACCGTTCCAGCGGTGACGTTGTGCGATCGTGCCCACGCCGTGAGGTCATAACCACAACCAACAGGCTGGTACATACCTGTTGATGAGAAAGACAATACCGCGCAGGAAGCGCCGAACGCCGGGCCATGTGCAGCAAAACAAATAGCTTTACTTTTAAAGAGAGAAGCTTACACCCAGCACCGCCGCCGCCATCACCACCGCCCCGGTGCGGTGTGAACATATACATATATTCATTAAAATGGGGGAAAAACCAAAGTCCTGCACAATCCTGCATGGCTATGCATCCGATACGCGCGACGACGCCGCACCTGGCAGGCGCCCGCCCGCGAGCGGCTGTGTTTACGGCCACAAACAAGGAGCCCGTGGGCTCGCCGTGTAGCGTGTAGCGTGTATACCGTGTGGCTCGGTTAAAACAAAGCCCTGACGCAGAGGAGCGGTGTGTAATAACAAGTCCAAAATGCGATGGCTCCTCGCTTTGCTTTTATTAGCCAAGAAAAGAAAAAAAAACTACAGTACTAAAGGCACGCATCGGTTAACCAAAAATCTCGAGCAAACTGTCAAAGTCTCGACAAAAAAACATATCTCTCTAATTTTATGTGATCGCTGCGCGAGAACATATTGTCAAAATGATGTATGCATTTTTCGCCCCTGCATGTATTCCTTTGTGTGTGTGTGTGCGCGCGTGTGTGTGTCTTGGTGTGTGTGCGTGTGTGTCTGGGTGTGTGTATTACACTGTCCAGCTGTAAATCGTCCATTATGCCGCGCGACAGCCCCATAGCTGCACCGGCACAGTAAGCTCACCCGAGCCATTAGCTGGTAAACATGTAAACTAGAGGTGACCCCTGTCTGGAGATACCTATTAGCCCTGACTGCTGCCGGTGACAGATGTTTACACAGCGAGAGGCTGGTGCTCCCGAGACCTGGCCCCGGTTCAAATAAAATAATATGGTGTTGAGGACGCGCCAGCCAAGATGTAATACAAGTGCATAACGGGGGGAGAAAAAAAAAACGAGAGGGGAAGGAATGTGTGAAATGTTAATGGTTTTCTTCTTTGTCAGCTTATGGTTTTTTCAAACTTTTTTCTATCTTTTTTTTCCCCCTCCTCCTCCTCCTCCTCCTCCTCCTCCTCCTCCGCCACGGGTGTTGTTTCACCGTCTGGGGCCTAGAAAACAAAGCCGTACAGGAAACCGGTAACGCCGGTGGTGGAGAGCGAGAGGGGTAGCGTAAAACTTCACAGCACAATAGGGGATCCTCGTTGGCGGACGCCGCTACGTCCGATACGGAAAAAAAATCATATCAACAAAAAGTCCCCACAGCGGCGCTACAGCCTGGATACCGGCCGAGGGACAGAGCTGTGTCTATCTCACGCTGTGTGTGTGTGTGTGTGTGTGTGTGTGTGTGTGGGGAGGGTTTGTGTATCTGTGTCCCCATGGCATGCGGCCAGAGCGAAACACATATGTGGATTCAAACACCCACCCACTCACACACACACACACACACACACACACACATACATATACACACAGAGAGTCATGAGTCAACACCGTCACAGACAAACAACAACAAATACCTCAGGGCCGAGGCGACTGGGTCAATCTAGATTACAGTGAATAGTGCCTGGGACTGCACTCATTGTCTCTCCATCCCTGGAGAAGATTTGTAACCAAAACTCAAAAAGGAATGTGTCAGGGAGCGATGTAATTACTGTAATCTATCGCAGAAAAGACGGGTTTCGCGTGCGACCGCGCTGGCGGTGGCGTTTGAAGTGGCAGTATTGTTAAGTAACACAACAAAAACTCCCAAACCTCACCTCGGCTGCAGCGGTGCCCCGTCCCCCCGCGACAGAAAAGACGACGGGGGCCGCTCGGGGAGAGAGAGAGAGAGAGACACCGCGCTCATCTAGACCTCTAAACGTCTCAATGTTGATTTTGTCACCGTGTTTCCTCGCGACGGAGTGAATTATTCACAGAAAGTAAGACATTGGGGGGGGGGGGGGAAACCGTCGCGGGGCCAAGAGAACAGAGCAACGCCACATGTGTTGTTCCTTTCATTCAGCTTGCTCAACAGCGAGATCGAATCACTGGATGAGTTTACGATAACAAAACCTTTAAGATGAATTTAAGATTACATTAACACATCCCAGACTGTGAATGCGCGGCGTTGATATCATACAGATGGATTATGGATTTCCCATAATCCCTCCTGAGTGCAAGATGTGGGTCGGACCGGGGGGGAGACGCAGACGGTTGCCTAGCTGCTCCTTCTCATAATTACATGATTGATCCTCCATCTTATTAGTTTTTCCTGATCGCGGACGGATGTATGTACGTCTCATTCAATCATTCCTCCATCCCTCCCTGTGCAACTTCCTTTCCTATCGTTTTTCCACCCCCGCTCCTTTTGGTTATGACCACATAAATCTTACAGGGGAGTGATCACTTTAGTATCTTTTTTCGGCATTGTGCTTATGTATGAATTGCACAATAAATTTAATTCAGTTATTTC
>JAOPJI010000008.1:10082576-10110367 GCA_027122695.1 Merluccius productus | reverse complement strand
GAAGAAATAGAGGGAGGGGGGGGCAGGGGGGTTGGGGGCGGGGAAATGGGGGTGGTTAGAGGAAAGAAAAACATCCAAATAGGTGGTGTGCAAATTTCTACACAGCGTATTAAGTTTCCGATCTGCAATACACATGGCCTCCCATCTCGACTTGGGAAGTAAACAGACCACACGAAAACACACAGAGTGAAACCACTTTAAAAATACCAGCGGGGTTCTTGAGAAAGACCACCGCCTCCAAAAGAGAAACCTTATTAGAGTAAATGGTTTGGCTTAAATCAAGTTAGTCCCATAAAATGCACAAACGCGTCTAACTTTTCACCCCCAAAATCTGGCAAGATCTAAAACAGCCTTGCCTGAAGAACATCTGTGCACACTATTGGAGGCACCTTGTTGGACCATCTTGCCAGTGAACCAAGCTAAAGAATATCTCTGATGTTAATTGCTTAGGTATTGACAGTTGTAAACAGACACATATCTTTGTAGCAGGCATATGCCGAGGCTGATACAGAAAGAGATCCAGGAAGTCTCATCTTTTTTGTTTGGTGGGGGGATGTTAGACTAAACATTAGAGTGGCCGAAAGGAAATAAGACAGAAAGGGAGGAAACAAGGAATTGAGGATATTAGAGAGGGAATACTAACAGGGGCAGGAAAAAGGAAAACAGTCCAAATGTTGGTCAATGATGGTTCATTGTTCTGAGACAGTGACATAGAAACAACACCTTTTTTTTAATCTACGTTCACCCCCACCTCCAAACAAAAAAAGTCACCAATCACCCTACATTTCACCTCGGTCATCAATCAAACCCAAACACATCTTCTGAGTGCTCGAATCCATGTTCTCAAGTAATCAGATGAGTGGGCACAGCAGTGCTGCGTTGAAAAGTGAAGCGGTCAATATGAGAGTCCATGTAAGAGAATCTAAATGCTGTATCAAATTCTGAGAAGTGGGACATTTACGTTGTTATCGATAGTCTCCCTCAGGTTCACAAGGTCCTCTACAACAGGCACCCAGTTCTGTATAAAAACAATGAGGAGGAGAGACAAGTCGGGATGGACGATGTCGAAACCTTGTGAGGACATCAACCCTCAACATGCATTACACACACAATCACTTTTTCTTTTTTCCAGACATATATTTGGATTAAAAGCTCTGCATCTGGGCAGACACAAGTGTTCAATAACATCTGCATTAGAGAGAGTGAAGCGGGGCTGTTGCCACCACTTGCTTGGCTTCAGTGGCACTGCAGCATGGTGCAGTCACTTTTCTTATTTAGACTGGATAAATGAATTAAATTAGTCATCCATGGGGAATGGGACTTGATAGAAAAAAGATAAATTAATCATGAAAGGTTGTTTAGCTTCTTATAAAACCTAATTTGCAGCACTTTGAGATACTACAACCACTGCATTGCAGATGACCAAACTGTGCGATGCTTTCAGATTAACCACAATAAGTAGAGGCATATTTAAAGCATGTGTGTCACCGTGTACTTTTGGCAATTTGCAAGTGCCAAAACATTTGGTTGTAGCCTTGTTTATTTAACTGGGCTTATGTGGATGGCCTCAAAGTTTACCAATGGAAAGAATTTGGATGATGTCTACGCGACTGCACACACCTATTCATGTCCAGCGATGTATTTGATTAGGGCGATTAGTCAACTTTCCAATTGGATTTAGGAATGGAAACTATCATTTAACCGAACCCATGCCAGGTCAAGCTGCCCATTTGGGGTCACTGACAATTCAGCCTCATGCACAAAGTTCAAATGTTTCCAAGACAGGGTCACAAAGTCAACGGTAAGTCTATTGGAAACTGTCATACCAGACCACTGCATAGGTTAGACACACTAACTTAAAAAAAAAAAGCTGTGCAAAGGAATGGCTTGGTTCTGATTCCTATCACCCAGAAACACTTGATACCTCAAAGACTCTATACCCACCCCTCCAAAAAAAACAACTAAAATTATATCAGTGACTGCAATTACATGTAAAATGAGCTTAGCAACCAATCTGAAAGAATAATAATCAAGCCAAAGGGTAGGGGTAGAGGTGGGGGGTGGAGGGGGGTCAAGCGCACCTAGCGGCTTGTTTAGGGTGGGGTAAAGGGGGCAAGAACAGTTCGTCCGACTCTGCATTGACCTCAGCAACAAATCCTTTGTGGAAACAAGCCCTCCTCTCGGAGGGGTCTGTAATGAAGTACACCTCTACTCCTGCTGCTGTTGTTGCTACTGCTTCTATTTGGGAAAACACACATGTCTCAGGGCTTTGATCAGGGGGGCTACAGAGAGGAGGGAAAGGGGGCTGGGAAAGAGAGAGGGAGGAAGAGCAGGAAATAGAGAGAACAAACATGGGACGAGGGGACAAACATTAAAATGTGTTTTGAGAGATTGTGTAGTTTGAGCCCAGCTTACTACAAGGCCGCCGCTTGCAGGAACTGGATTTATTTAAAGTCAAGCCTTTTCATGTGAAAAAAAGTTATTGGGTAAATATCCTCAGATGAACAACCTTAGTTGTTTGTCCGGATCTAATTAACTTGGTGAATGGCTTGCCTCCAAAGGATACAACCCATCCACATTGATTTGATAGGCTATGTTATTATGGAAATGGCATGTTTTTATTTTTATTTTATTAAGAAAAATGCCTTCAAAGAATATCCAAGCCGCAAAGATTTAAACAGTAATTGTAAAATTCCTCATTCATTACCATTAAAAAAACATCCTGCTGATTTATCTTGACTTATTATGATGCGAAGTCTCTGGACATGTCACGCAGACACAAGATAATTGAATTTGAAATGTGAACACCAAAATGAAAAGGGATGCGACTACTGTTTTTGATTTAGAGAAAACAAACTGAAATAAGTGGGTAACCAGACACAGGTTGTTGTTTTATTTGAATCCCTCTGAACCTCAGGATCGGCAATCTCTCCATCATGGACGTTAGGCTACACCCTCAGGCACATGGGAAACCGTTTCCTTTTTTTTGCCACAGTAGTCCATGATAACACCAAACTGCAGAGGCAGTGGCATGAGTCAAGCAGGAAGTAGGCTAAGTTGTGGGAGTCTGCAGTGTGGCCAGAGAAAGCCAGACACTAACCACATACCCGTTAGCCCCCCACCGTCACCTCCTCCTCCCCACCCCCCTGCCATCAGTGCACTGGACGTCCAGCAGAGTGGACTGTGAGACAGGATGGATCCATCCATAGCCACATTTTAGAAACAAAAAAAATAAAGATATATAAATATATAGATTATGAAATAAAGACTTTAAGGGGGGGGGGGGGGGAGGGAGTTAGGAGAACATAGCCTACATGAAATTTAATACTTTGATAGATGCTATATCCATTTGACAAGTTTTCTGGTTTTAATAATAATAAAAAAACAACACTGCAATGAATCACCTTTTTTTTAGGACAAAAAAACAACATAAAAATACAATAACACGGGTGCACTACCACCGCTACCAGTATAGAAAAGGTCAGCATTTCGTCTCCTGCACTGTTTTGTTTTTCCCCCTCCTCCTCCTCCTCCTGGAAGTCCCGGCCTGCTACGTTTGGCTGACCCCCAGGTCATTATGGCAGCTTTCTCTACACACACACTGCCCTGCTTTCACTGGTGGCCTCACTAGAAAAGTCTCAGTACCTGGGTTTTTCCACCAACTTACCTCAAGTTTCCATTGGTTTTGGGAAATGGGCACATATTCGCTGACTGACCAGCAACAATAAATTGACTGTGCTGGGGATCTGCCGGGATACTCAATCTTAATTCTCAACATCCAATCCCTGCATTAAGTGATGATATGAATAAGTTACTCTTTTCTCACTGTGCCGCACTGTAACAGGACCTGAGGCCTGGATTTTGCAAGGCTGGCTTCCTTTGTTTAATTGACTGGGTTTTCCCACGTTAAATGACTTATGGAGCCTCACCTCTTCCATAAGGGGGGGGGGGGGGGTACGATGGGCCTGTGAATATGGAAGGTCAAAAAAAAGACACACAAAAAAAGATGAGGTGCAGAGCTGTATAAAGTCCCACTAAAACACTGAGTCCCACTGATTAAATCCATTTCTACCTTCCTTTGGCCCTGCTTAAAACCCTCTTGCATTGTGAGGAGGAAGCAACGTATATCCAGTTACACAGTATGTTTGGCTTCAGCCCTAAAATAAGGGTTCCTAATGATTTGAGGGGCAACAAAAAAACAAAACAATGCTGGACTGAGAACAGCATACCTCAATTACAGCAATTTTGGTTTATTTAGACTGAGTTGCAAATCCATAAAAAAACTGTTGTTGGAATGGTGAGGGCAAATTCGTTGCATGCTTTTGGAGAGGTATTTTTAATGGACTTTTCTTCCTTCCTTACTTCCTACTCATTTTCTGGAGACGGTGCGTTAAGAAAGCCTGCATGTATCAACCATCCTCTTTTTGTTGACGATATTTCACCATATTGAGAGGACCCAAGAGAGTACTGTAAATCCCTAAATCAACGTAAATATACCGTAACCTAGGCTAATGAAATCTTTGCTTTGCAACGTCTCGCATGAGAAACGCTGTGGCGGTTTCAACCACAACAATGTCTCCCCATAATGACAAATCATTTCACGATTAATTACTATACTAAACAATGACCCAAAAAAAACATACTACTACCATGATAACTAACGCCAATGCGCCTATGCTTTCAAAATGGAGGCGGTCATTGTGATGTGACATTGCGACGTACAAGCCCTATAGAACTGAATACATCAGTGAGACAGCCCTTCAAATGAAGTTCCAACTGCTTTCGTTTAGGAGGCTTGTTTATAACAGAAGAGGCCTCATCATAGCTCAGAGCCTTTGCCAAGCTTTTCATTAGAAGACACTCCAGCGCCGCCAATGTGCATGACTAGCTAGAGTCACTGACATCCGCGAGACAAGAGGAACCAGTGGAGTATCGAATGCCAATTAGAATAGGAACAAAAGATGGTCTAAATGTTGTTGTGTTTTTTCACTCTAACGAAGAAAAAACATTTGTTTTACCCCTGCCTGGCTCTGGCATGGGGTCCCTGCTTCACCACAAGGTTCAACGTTGGACCAAACAAAAACAAACACAAGTTGTCAAATTAGGGACTGTACACTGTATACCACAGTTATTACAAGCTTCTCCTGTAATAAACTGGTGGTGGTTTAGTAGTAGACCTTTATATACATTCAGATGTAGCATAGGTTTATGTAACAGATTGTTTCTCTCAAATAAGCTTGTGGTGATGCTGAATTTTAAAAAAAGATTGAAAATGATGCTCAGTGGTTTACTGGTTAAAAAGAAATAGAGGGTGGGGGAATAACACAAGTAACCAGCTGCCCAATCTTCAAACTGGAGGATATCTAATGTCCTTATAACACTGTGGCCTTAATTCCCCTTTTTCCCCACTAACACAGCAAGACCCTTTCTGGTCACCAAAGAGGAAGTGTTCCCCTGTATCGTGGTGCACCTTGTAGAGTTTATCTTTCACCCGCCTCTATTAACAGAGGAGGAACCACCCCACCCCCCACTGGGTGACTTGGTGGGGAAGAATAAAATGGGTTGTATTTCATAAGTAACCACAGAGCTGTTAGCATAGTTGGTGAGAAAGTGAGGAAAGGGCCTGCCAGAAGGTATTTTATAAACAGACAGGCCTGAAAATGGAATAGGTCACGTATAAATCCTTCAGACCACTTAACATATGCCCACGACCAGCCCAGGAATCGTGACAAGGAGCTGTCTGGCAGCATTTTTCAAATCGATATCCACTCTCCTGAGGGGTGTGCATTGAAGAGGACTGAAGACAGATTATGAAGTCTGTGGCTGATCACTTGGCCCAGTCGTCTTGGAGCAGCAGTCTCACATCAGGCAACATGAGCCACGCGAAGAATTTGAAAGCGGGTTCTCGTGTTCAGTAGGTAAACAATGAGGTGTCAAAATGTATTTGCTAATAGCCTACGTATTAATTCATATCAATTCCAAGGTCATGAAGACAACATTGCGTACATGTGCGTAGGCCTCATTAATTCCAACGAGAGCTGTCATTTTCTTTTGGCACAGGGTCACCTTTTACATGATGATATCCGCCGTCAATGAGCAGCAGCGCACATTGACACCAGTGTAAAAACTGAGGCTCATTCACTCCGACGCAGCCAAAGCTCGGTGGGCGCGAGTACATTGGGCTGCCCGAGCCATTTCCCACAGCCTGCTGAGGGGCCCCGGGCCCGGGGACGAATGTGGAGGTGCACTGAGGACAGGGTGCAGGTCAGCGAAATACTGGGGTGGGACGGCACCGGCCAGCAGAAGGGAGGAGAAGGAGCCAAACATCACGCCAATAATAGAACCTCTGGAATTCTTGCGGCCATTTCCAAGAGTCCCGAGCTACTCCGTTTATTCTTAACAACCCACCACAGAATGTAAATGTCTGCAGAATTTCTGCAAGCCCTACAAACCCCTGAAATGAGTTAAGGTTTTTTGGTAAGTCATTGCTCGCAAGGTCTCGTCGCTACAGCTAGCTCCTCTCCCGGAGCTACGGGCGCTTCAGCAGCCCGAGGGTTCATGCAGGAGTCATGGGAAATGCTGTGAAGAAGTGAGATGTCAGCAAAGTACGCCAACTTGTGTTGTTTTTTTTGTTTTTTTCCCCCTGCCAAACAGTCAAAGAGCATCTGTCCATCGCCGAAAATAGAGAACGAAGGTTGCTGTGGCGGTTTGAAGCCGCCTATAGTGGCGTTGCCAACTGGCAGACGCCATGTTCTTTGGAGTCTTGTTCAGGTGTATTTTTCCATTTCTGGACTTGCTCAAAAGCCATGCAAATGTCCCCTTTTACTGCCACAGCGGTTTGATGGGCTGTTAATGACACTCGGTTTGGCTACTATAAATCTAGGCAAGACAACGCTGGTGAATACAATTTCTACCAAGACACTCCACAGTTGGAGAACAAATCATTCTACAGGTCCAACCAAATTGCTGCTCTGTGGTGTTACCAATAATAAACTACATATAATATGTCATATAAGAATTTTCCATTAAGCTACAGTGTGGATAGATAAAATCCTTGAAAACAAAGTCTAGACAATAGACATGCATCATCTCAGCTTGAGCCCTTGGTATAGTTACCGCCTGGAGTCTAATAAAGGACAGACAGCTCCTGGGTGACCGGCTTCCCTGTGAGGAGGAATGTTGTGAATGCTGTATATACTGGCAACGCAAGACCTGGTCTATCAGGGCTGCCGGCCATAGCAGGCTTTCCAATACACATCAGTTCAACAAAACGGCTCGAAACATTGCTCTCTTGAAAACGCCAGAAGTTTTTAAGCAATCGATGAAGCCACGGCTCGTTGACACCTGTATTGTGTCATCAGGAGCTGCTTGAAAAAGATCCCTTGCAAAGGAAACCATTAGAGACACTGATGTGACTTGTATTGCTATGAAGTACCAATTTCATAGTGTATCCTCAATACAACCAGGTCTATTAATAGTAGACAAATAAGATATAGAAATAAGATGTTTAGTAAGAGATATTCAGCTGAAAATGCCCAATAGTATTTTACATAATCAGTCAGAATTTCATGAAACTTTGGCCTGACATGACATGATACAGATGAAGTAATAAATAAGTAGTATTATTTGATGTTTTCTTTTATTTAGTTTTATGTATATGTATTTTCACAATGGCCCAGGGTTTAGATGGAACTTGCTAAGATGTCCCACTAATGGCTGGATGCTAAGTCTCCACAGCATTACTGCCACGTTCTGCACTAAGAAAGTCAGCAAACGAAAAGTCAGTAAAAGAAAAAAGTGTGGGTGTGCCGTATACACTTCAACAAATCTAAATAAATGTCAATACCTATTCACAGCCCAAATTATCACAATTCAAAGAGCATTCTGATTATTCTCTAATGTGATTGACTATGATGATGATGACTAGGGCATCTCTGGTCATGCCTACATTTCAACATTCAATGACATTGGTAAACTCAAAGAAGATTTAACCCTGTTAGACACATCCACTGCCCTGTAATCATGTAGTCAGTCATTTATATATCTGTAAACTCATCACCACATTTATGAATAATATATAAATATATAATACAGTCAATCTCTTACAGACAGGAACTCAGAAGCGTTTTTCTTCTTTTCAGCAAAAAGAAGAAAAAAGCTAGATGCTGATCCAAAACCCATTTTGGGAAAAGGACACGACTGTAGGCTTGCAGGCAATATGCATGTCCTGCTACTCAACTCTCACGAAGTGCCCTATTGCAGAGAGACTAAACAATGGCTTAGTTCATTATTTATATTGTGGTAGAACGCCTTAGCATCTATTTTAATTCCTCTATCTAAAGGTAGACATCTAAAACCTAATACCTACATACAATTTAGTACCTAATACCGAGACATTCACACTTTGTCTCGCTGCAAAGGGTATCACAGAATTGTTGTATTATAATTGTATTATAGGGTAATACTTATAGTGATATATAGTATGTGCTTGGTCTTTGGTCTTGAAGGAAAATGTGAACTAAATTTTACCTCTATATAATTTGGGGTGTATAATAAATCTTTCTAATCATTAAAAAATAACCCACACCACCAAAATGTCTTCGACAGAGAAAATAGACTGTGACTACTTCACCAGAAAGTGGGAAAATGGGCATTTAACATTATTATTCACAATTACATTTTGCCCATTAATTCTAATAATCATAATCATTTCCTGTATTTCCCGAAAATGGGAATGTTTTTTCGCCTTCCAGTTCAATCCTGCTATTTTTCATTTGCTTCACTTTGACAAGATGTGTTGAACCACACCTGGCAATATCAGCCACTAAATGGTCCATTCCTAATAGGCTTCACGAGTAGCTTGTTAACTTGACAACCGCAGGGTACTGTCATAGGTCCACACACAATTTGTCCCTTGTTGCTACAGAACTCTCTCCAGCTCTCCTTCGACTGGCTGCAGGTAGAAGTGACTCATAAACAGAGTGTACTCACCATGTCTGCCTTGTTTTACTAGCTGCTTGTGACACCGCCAGCTCTGGCATGTGCTCAGTGCTTTTTTTGTTTCCTCTGTTGAAAGATGTTTCCGAATGACTTTTTTTGTTTTTGTTTAATGTCAAATGAGTTTCCCCAGGTACACGTGCAATTATCAGGTACAATTTCACCATTACCTTCATGCCAGGGAGTCTCTTTTTTTCACCCCAGATCTTCCAAAATAATGAAGTCTTTCCATCCAAGTCTAACAACAACACTAATAGGTGCTGCACTGGAGAAAAGCGAAGCAGGGTGGATATCAACACAGAATATCAAGGGCGAATTTCACAGGCAGTGTACTTCTGAATGCTAAATATTAAGATGGTCTCAAGTATAAAGTGCTAAACTTCCAGAATGTAAAAAAAAAAAAAAACTAAACATAAATAACGAACTGTCGAAAAATAAATGTATTTAACCTTTGAAAAAAAGAAAAAAGGCAGAAATTGAATGACCGTATGTGGAAATATCTGCACCAGGCTTTGGAAAACTGATTACGGCTAAACATAATTAATCTTGCTTTGCCCCTCGTAATTGTACATAGTTATCGTATGAGTGGACTTGATTTTTACCTCTGCTCCATTGTTATTTGTCAGATACAACTTGGGAATGGATACTGTTCATGGTGGTCCAGGATTTGAAATAACTTGGGCATGTTACTCCAACTTTGCGATATATTAGCTCGACCACACCGACATGGCAAAGCTAACTAATGAGTATAGCTCCCAGTAAGTCCCGTGGCAGGCGGCCCGGGGTAATGTATGAAGAGGTCATGATTCAGCCCCTATCATAACATTAAACAAAGAGCCATATGAAAGTGACGTAAATATAAACAGTCATTTGCCATCTTTTGCCTCTGTGCGTTGCGTTGTTATAGTATCAGCTGTTCTTGACCACACATGATAAAAGTGTTTGTACGAATGAGTCCATTACGAGGACGTTATCAGAAACATGAACACATCTCAGCATGCAAAACTGTTATCCATCATTGTATGTGTTTGTCTTGCAGAAAATACTCTAGTCCTTAATAGGATAAACTAAAAGGGGAGACAGTTGGTGGGCCAAACATTCCATGTGAAACCCCAGCTCCTCATTTCCCTGAAAGCTTTCTTGGTCAACAAATGAATCCAAGACAGGGAAAGACAGACGAAGCTGCCAAAGACACCCGCTACTGGCCTCTCTATAATATCTGTCAAAAAATAAATCAATACATTTTGAGAGAAATGTCTCCACGCTGGGTGTTGCGAAGCCAAGCATCTCCACCCAGAATCCAAATTCCTGTCTCCCGTATGAATTTCAGTGATTTTCGGATTGGACTTTTGGAGATATGCATCGTCTGGCCCTCGCAGTGCGTGTCAGGTTATAAATCAGCAGGCCGCACACTAGTGATGCGCCGTGGGTCCCACGCTGACATCAACACTCGTCATATTCAGTGGCTGGGGGATCAAGGGCATCGACCCAAGCCTGCACCCCTTCGCAAGAAAACAATGCACGCTCGCAGGACGAGTGCCCACCGAGCGTGACAAAACATCTGTACGCCGCGTGTAATCGAAGAAAAACGAGTGACCGTACCTCCTCAGAGCCCCTCGGAGCAGCCATATGCCAGAATGGAGAGTCATCAGGAGACAGCATTACATCCAACAGCGGGTGATAAGAATCGATCAATACTTTTTCTACCAGCTTTCCCCTCCCCCACACCCCTCCTCCTCCTCTCGTCTCGCCATTACCCGTCTAGCCCCCATTTTGCCAAAGACTGCTTCTCAGATCACTTCTTTTGATATGCATCATTTCACTTTTCCCCTGCAATTTTCTCTAAAAACATGACATTACAGGAAATGTGGTACTATCTCCAAATTTGCGGCCATGGACGTCTTTACCAGCAAAGGGATGTGGAATCAGATAAATCTAGATTATGGAGTTGAGTCCGCTTTATCCACTGGGGATAAGATTTCATTATTCTTCGAGAGGTAATAATTGTTCTTCCACATATACCCCGAGCTGAGGTCCTTCGGAGCGAGGCACTCTCAAAGTAATTGGAAGAATGCTAAATGTGAGGAAGTTAAATGTAAATGCGAGGCGACGAGAAGGAGAGAGAACGAGCCAATGGCCAGACGGACCTCCTGTAATGAAAACACGACTGTGGGGTAAACTGAAGCAAACCAGTTGCTGTCACTCTAATGTATACCTTTACGCTGAGAGGGGGCGATTTGTTATGGCTACTAAAAAAATCACATTTTTATGTTTAATGGTAAGAAAACTAACAGTACATTTTTATTTTCGTGTCCTAGTCTAACATAAACATATCTTCGGAGAGAGGTCACTTTTACTTTATTCATATCACTTTAATCAGTAAAAGGACAAAATGCAATAATGTGTAGCTCGAAGATTGCAGGAATTTCCTTTATTCAATCAAAGCCAATTATTCCTCTTAATGGAAGATTTATCTAAATGCCTTGATTGGAAATTGCAGACTAAATCTCATTACCTCCGCGAGTGAATCAACACCAGAAGAGTTAATGTGATTCATAGTGAAATCAAAACCTTTCATGAATCGATTTGAATGGCAATTGGCTATCAAAGAACAATTTCAGCCCCAGTAAAACGCCCATCACCATGAGCTATCTCGCTGCTTCACGAGGAGTCTGGGGACAGATACGTCTCCAGCTTCACGCCGTTTGAGTTATGTCAATTACCAGCGTGGGGCCGCCGACGACGACGACATGGGCTTCAATATTGTTCCTGGCACTGTCACCAAGGAGAAGACTGAACGAGGGAGAATCCATAACTGTGTTGATGTGCTGAGTTTCCTACCCTCCGTATCTCTCATTCGACGAGGTCAGAGGTACGACGGGAAGGAAACACACAGGAGAGAGTTAAAACTTCATTGAAGAGTGAAAGCAAAGGTTGGCAGATTTCAACGTAAACACGGCGCTGCAGGCTCCAAGTGGGGCAGTGTCCAAACATTGTCGCCGCTAACTGTATCTGTTTTAGTGCCATGTGACTTGCCGTGAGATGGCAATGAAAACATCTCGATGGAGCAAGACCTCCTTCGTAACCGCAGAGAACACCTTACCCCTGTTTTTTTTTTTTTGCGTAACAGTTTAGTTTAGACGTCGCCGACTCCGATTGCTTCGGTAGAGGAATCAAAATATAATGCCTGTGAAGTTTTTCTACTGGAGTTTGTTTTTTTATACATATGAAGAATGAAAGGGAACATTTATATGCGCTATTATATTAGCATGGAAACCTACGTAAGCGCCGCTAAAGTAGTGCAATTTGGGTTTTCAAATGGTTGATCTCCTTTTCTGACAGAGTGGTTTTAACATAAACAAGTTTTTTTTTTTAATGATTTTTCTCACCTGATCTAGTTGTATTTCTGGCTGAATGAAATGACACATGGCAGGGAGGGCAAAGCCCTTCACCCCAAAGGACACTGTTTGCTTGTTTTAATGTGGCCGCTTTGGTATTTGGTGTTCCAGCAAAGATCCAACCACATATCAACCGACTGCCATGTACAGACTAGAAAATTACATTTCCACAAATCAGTAGCTTAAGAGTAACTTAAACATCCCTCAAAAAGAAATGATGATATTTTGCAGTCTTTGTCTGCACTTGTGAGTGCTCAGTGTGGATGATGCTATGCCATTTTAAAACCCATGTCTGTCAGAGAGCGCCCCCACCTCCCACTCTTTCTCAAAACCGCAGAACATCAACAAACATCGACGTCTGAAAAGTGCTTGCAGGAAAGAGACGACACAGGTAGAAGGAAATGTTTGCGTAAGCGAATCTCTGCTTAGTCTTCTTCAACAAGTGTGTATTGCTTTAGAGAGGCGAGGGCATAACAAAAGAAGAAGAATGATGAGGTCCACAGGGCTCACCCCCGAGGGAAATCAGAAGAAGAAACAGGAGATGTGCTGGGAGAGCACATTTCACACGCTCAGAGGAAAACTCACGGTGGGAAGGGGAAAGCAAGAAAACGCTCAGATGAACCATGAACCCAAAGCCTTCCCGCCAAGGCTTGAAGCAGATACTACATGGAGGGCGGGGTCGTCATTAAAAGCTTACATCAACTGTGGCGTACATCTGTTTGTTACAAAGGCCATAAGGGATTCAATTGTGCAATCCCCATGAAGACGTGAGAAGAGATGTGCTTCACAGATAAATTAATTAAAACTATATGCATGTAGCTGAACACACAACTAGGCACGTTGCAATTGCACTGAGGTGATGCCAGTCCCAATCACAGGTGCACCTCCTGTGTGTTGTGGTGGTCCTGCCTGGTCCACATGCATGCATGCAGAGTCTGGCCACGCCCACCACGGGGGGGATCTCGCTGACGTGCGCACTGCGCATGTGTCGTTCTGGGAAAGATGGCGTCGGTGTCAGAGCTTTACGATGTGGGCTGGGAAGGTAACGCCAAGACATTCGTTTTTGATCAGACATAACGTGCACTGCTGTCCGTACATTAACCCCGGGTGGTGAATGCACGGTCTTGGCTCTGCGTGTTGCGTGTGAATGACATGTTTACGCCTGAACCGCGAGCTATCGGCTCGCTAATGCTAGTCTAAGCTAGGCTAAACAGCTGATCTCATGCCAGCTTTGTGTGTGTGTGTATGTATGTGTGTGTTTATATGTATATATTTTATATGTATCGCTGTATATACGGTCGGGGTGTAATGGCGATCTTTAGTTTTCTCGTCGTTTATCCTGCAAACACTATAAAACGCATGATGCTAACACGGCAGTTGGACGGAGCGGTTGGCTAGCTAGGGTGGTTAGCATGCGAGTTCACCCATTGAATGGCTTTGGATTAATAACATAACGCGTTTCTATCGTGCCGGAGGCTGGCGTTAAAATTGGTGTTTTATAAATGGTGTCGGAGAAAGCGAGTGTAGTTTGTCTTCGTGGGATCGTAGACCTTGTCAAGTCCACATCGACCATCGGCGTCGCGATTAGGCTCAGAGAGGATGCTGAACTGTAGCGTTATCCCGGTCTACCGCAACGCAATTTCCGGTCTGCGCCAGTTAACTGTTCCGTCGGCGATACTAACAATAATACGATGAGGTGAATAACCACAGCAACGACGAGGGGAATAAATATATATCAAGCAATATCACGTCAACATTAAAGATGTAAACGACACGGGAACCCGTTTACCCGTGTGACTGAAAGTCCCGCCTCCTCTCTCTCGCCAATAACGGTCATTTGGAGCATCCCGTTCCAGGCGTTTTCGCTGTGATGAGAACCAGCCATGACGTCATGACACCTGCTGTAAAACATCCCATCTAAAATGCTAATAAAGGATGTACCAGTTGTATCCCCACAGTAACATAAACACAAGCTCACGTAACTGAACATGAATAACCAAATGCGTAAAGATGAACATTATGTATTTGGTTCTAGATGAGACTTTTAGTCACGTTAAATTTTCTTATTTTTTTTGTTTGATTTGAGAGGTAATACTATGTACAGTGAAGTGTAATGGGCATGTTTTTCAACTTATTTTGCGGTATTATGCATTTATCTCTTCCTTTTAGATTTAGGCTAACTGAGTTTGTTTGGTTAGAAAATGCCATGAGATTTCAACCAGCAAATTGTTGGGACACTACAGCATGATTTATTGTGAACATTTTAAATGCCCGTATTTAAAGTAAGCGGGAAACAAATAGGATCCCATTGAACAGGCATTATTTAGCAACGGATGACTGAGATGCCCTTTCCTGTCGTTCACAGAGATGAGAGACAAGCTTCGTAAGTGGAGAGAAGATAACTGTCGAAATAGTGAGCAAATTGTGGATGTCGGCGAAGAGCTCATCAGCGACCATGGATCTAAACTGGGAGATGATGGTAAGTCTTTCTAATGCGAACAAAACTCCCCTGTGGGCCACACAGTAAGTGTGCTACTGACTACTCGTATTCACATTTCCCATGAAATTGATTAAAACAAATCCAACTTGTGCTGTTGATATTGCATATACGTTTTTTCATTTCAGCAAAGTTTCAGCACCTATTGGGACGCATCACAAATGTAATAAAAATACGGAATAGTTTTCAGGTCTGTGTATAATCCACTAGTGGTTTATTGAGAAACTAATACTTACAGTGGAGATTAAATAACCACAAGATGACCCAAAGTTAAAATCATAGAAAAACAGTCTGACTAACATGATTTACTCTGGGCTCATCGGTGCAGATGCATAACACATGCTGACGGCTCTACAAGAGCAGTTTGTACTGGCTTGTTGTTTTGTGGTAGGTAGCCTTACTGGCAGAGTTATTCTTTTGCATACACTATCCAACGCAAACATTATTTTTACAAGAACTTAAATTGTACTTAAATTGTACTTAAATTGTATTCCCTTTTTTCGAGAACATTTTATTGCTTTTCAATGCTACATGATACGCTAACTCACGATGAGTCGGCTATTGTTCTCCTCTCCTGCAAGCAAAACAAAATATCATGGTCAAAATGTCTGTCTACTGACATGCGAAGGGTCACCGTGGCAACGGGGCATGCCGAGCCGCCCGTTTATAAAAACAATGACTCTTTCAAACGGCCTCGCACATCTAGGCCTACATATTTATCTTGCAGTAGTGTAGTCAGTGTTTCCTTATATAAACATATCAAACACATAGGCCTGGATTTCTGTAATAACTACTGCCCCGTAAAAATGCCCCCCTGCCCCCCCCCCCACACACACACTTGATATGATTCATAAAGTCCTCATAAAGAGGAGAATAAACAGTTAACACGCTATGGTTTTATTCTCACCAGCTTTTCCAATGGCTGTGAAACAAGATGGCAATTGAAACGAGTTGGAATCATAAAAAAGAAAAATAATAAATTGAGGGATTTGTGTTTCTGGCACAATCGGTTTCCCTGGTGGCGCTGGGTTTGTTTTTCAATTAGAGCGCACGTCCATTCGAGACATTTTTGACTTCCCTGTCAAAATGAACTTTTCTGATATTTCTTATTAATCTGAGTATTTGGCTTTAGCGGTCGGGCCATTAGTCAATGCCTTTATACTAGCAGACTGAGTGACTGAGCGGTTCGTGTTTTATTTCTAACCGCCGTGCGGAACATGAGATGGTGGGGCTGGTTAATGATGGAATCCACCAAGGTCCGCTACGAACACGCAACATATATTGGATAATGAATAGCAATGATGAAGTGATGTTTATTGGACTGAACAGAAGATAAGCATTGTACTATACAAGCACATAAATCAAATGAGGTTTTTTTTCCCCTTACGCCAACTATTAACTATTCTCCATGCTCTGTTACAATATACATTCATTTGCCAGATAATGGACTGATTTTTATACGGATTAGTCTGATAGTATCTTGAACAAAATTCTTAGTTCCTGCTCTGCTCAAGTGTCTCCTCTAGGCTGTTATTGACATAGTTGTTGCCTTTTATGGTTGAAACCACTGTGTGTGTGTGTGTGTGTGTGTGTCTGTGTGTCCGTCCACAGCTTTATACATGCAGTACATTTACCATTCACTGACCTCATGGATTTGTATTTTCTCTCTCTAGTTTGGATTATTTACGAGCAGGTGATGATCGCAGCGCTGGACTGCAGTCGGGATGACTTGGCCATAGTAAGTCTACAAATCATCCACTGGTTCTGTGACATTATAGGTTACATTTTAGACGATTATCATTTTATTGTTTGATGATATCAACTTCACACAATTTAAAATGCTTAAAATTGAAATCCTCTCAACAACACACTTCAGCATGATTCTCTGGGATCAGCTCTATGTTGGCTGGCCCGTCTGGCTGCCAGAGTAGAAACATGAGGACCAGATGTCAGCTGCTAGATGGGCCTAAAGAAGCCGATCCCCTGAGTAGACTTTACACTTCACTCGGGCTAAGACGGAGCGTGACAATAACCATGCCTCACCTCTCGCACGAATATGTGCAAAACAAGAGTAGTCAGCGAAGAACAACCAGAAACCCGCTGAGCGGAGAGCCCGCCTCCCACTTTATACCATAGTGGCAGAGCCAGCTGGCCCTGACGGGTAACATGCCAGCAGTACATTAGTTCGTCTGGGTCCGCGGTGTTAACCTCTCCTCATACAGCCTGCGAAACCAGGAGGTGAAATCCCCTGGGTTTCTGTTTTGGATGCGTAATGCAGTATGGCCGCCCCAGTGTATGTTGGCTTGGATTTTTTAATGCCTTCGAACATGACAATTGTTTCCGGCAAGTACCATTGTGCTAAGCGGGGGGCAAATTGAGTGGAGGATGAAGTAAGCTGCAGCCAACTATAATTGCCCGTTCTGTGCCCACATCCTTGCAGACCTGTCTACAGGAACTGAAGAAGCAGTTTCCAGATAGCCACAGAGTGAAGCGATTATCGGGCATGCGGCTGGAAGCTTTGGAAAGGTAAGCATTGGAGGCCGAGACCAAACCAAATGTGGAAAGAAGGCGTGGGGACACAGCGGCACGCCCTCAGAAATGTATGCATAACAGTTTGGGAAGGCTGGAGGACACGGCTCTGTTAGCAGATGCTAAGTGGTAAAACTTAATGTGTGTGTGTTTGTGTGTGAGAGAGAGGGAGGGAGGGAGGGAGAGAGAGTATGTGGTAGGGTGTGTTATGATTTGGATCACCCGCAATTGCTTTGGAGGGAAAAAAAAGAAGGGTTAAGGACCAAGCAAGGGTTGAGTCCTGGGTAGTCCTGTGGCCCTTTAGCCTTAGTGAGGGATTCCCGGGAAGGAAGTGGTCACACCCCGCTGGTATTCTGGGGGTCCCTTAATCTTTGCTTGCTCTTTTATATCTCAACCCACTTCTGTTGCTCTCTCTCTTTCTTTCTCTCCCTCGCTGTCATTTTCCCCTCCATCTTTCCCTCTCCCGCTCCCTTACCCTTTGTGCTTTTTTTTTTCTTCTAATTCACATTTCGGTCGGCCGACCTTTTAGCCCGTTCAGATTTCGGTATGTCACCGCAATCTGAAATTCTTTTTCCCTCCCTTACTTAACCGTTTTATTTTTAAGTCCGCAATTCATAAAAAAGGAAAGCGTAGTGTGTGAGAGAGGAAGATAAACAGAGGTATTTTGGTCGGGACGAAAGCTGAGGTAAGGCCAACTGTTGACCGCCTCTCACACATTCCCACTCTGGATCGCGGCGGCCGGTTTATCGGTAATGTCAGACTGTATGTGATAAATAAGAGTGAGCGCTTTGCCGTTTGTCAAATTAAATAAACGCCACGCTGGAATCTAATTGACAGCAGACGCGGGCTCAACATGAATGACACGGCTTCAAACAACCAGGCTTATTCCTTCTGCCCAATTGACATGCAACGCACACACACACACACACACACACACACACACACGTACAAGGTCCTTAAGTAAATAAAGAAAATCAAAGTGGCTCATGAGTGGTTGCCTGGTGCCATCTGAAATCTCCCAGAGTGTGTCTGAGTAATAAAGTGATTGTGAGGGTTCAGAGCAGCGCTGAAGTAGAGCCTGTTCTCCACTAATAGGAACCAGAGTAGCTTCTGTCTGTTGAAGGTTGTGGGTGGGGCCGGGTTTTGATCCTGGAATCCCAGCTTTGGCTACTAAAAGTATCAGTACTGCTGATTGCCCCAATAAAAAAAATAAAGTCGTTTTAAATGATCCCTCAGTGCCTAATCAGAAAAGACAAGTCAAGTGCACATGGGACTCTACCGACTGGATTCCTCCACCATGTGATTGGATGTTTACAGCGCATAACTCCAGCGTAAATCATTTTATACACATTCATGTTGACCCGCACTGATGGTTTGAGACAAACTGTTAGATTACAGTTGCTTATCGGGTTCACGTGTGTTTAGGAAGAGGGGTTTTCCTAGGAGTCAAGGTGGAGGCAACCAAACAACCACCGCCCGCTGGACGGATGTAAAACATGAGAGATTTCAGTTGTTTAAAGGTTGAACCCAAGGTGGACACAATCAAAGGAGAATACAATCTTCAGGGCCCGTGTGCTTTGTTCATATTGATTTCATGACTCATTGCGAAGTGATATAAGCACCTCACTGAGCCCTGCCGTTCCAGCAGCAACTTAAAGTTTAATGAGTGTTTATTTCTCTCTTTGGATCGCTGCTGGTCTCCACGCGGCCTCACCGTAATCACAGGGATAATATGCAGTGCCGTACGCAGAAACCCGATTGCCTTGAACTCTGTTTGATTTCCCCTTCCACCTCGTTTTACTTGACTGGTGACTCTTGATTACCTAAAAAAAAAAAACATTTCCTCTGTATCCTTTTTTTTTTCTGTCAAGGTACGATGAGGCAAACAAGTACTATGAGGCAATTCTGCAAGACGACCCTACTAACACGGTAAGAACGGGGGCCGGACGGGTGCACTTACACACACACATGGCTCAGTATTTCATTTTGTTCGACTCTGTGGTTCCACGACCTTCTTTGGCATGCCTCGAGTTTGCCTTGGCTGTTTTTTTGCTGTAGGGCGTGAGTTTGCTGAAGTTGAACTTCCCCGTGGCCCTTCTTGACCTCTACCGCAGCGCTGGTGCTCGCTCTCTCACCCACGCCGCTGACAAGTGTTTAGGGCCGCGGGGAGGGGAGGGAAGGGGGGGGGCGCGACGGGGTTGATTCACCGTCTTAGTCGATGTTAGACTGACTTGGTGTAACTTCAACAGACTTAATAAAGGTCTGGCCTTTTGAAGACGGTGATTTACTAGTCAGAGCCTTATTAACAGGTCTGTGCCCCTGGCCCCTACCTCCCCCATTATTGTCTAAACCTCTTCTAGGCAGGTGAAACATAGCGGGATCATTAGCCTGTAACTCTAACAGAGTTTTTTTCCCAGTCCTTTTCAGTGTTTTATATACCGACTTATGTACTATCTCTTTAAAAAAAGAGATGGATAACCTCTAAAAAAGGTTATGATAAACAATGAACGACGAGGCTGTAAAGTGCAGAGGGAAAAAAAATAGGTCATAGAATGCAGTTGTTACTGATACATGTCAGAGCAATCGGTAATAATCTAAAACCAGGTGAAATGATTTGTGAAACAATAGCACAATAGACAATGTAATGAAGAAATAAAGCGAATGGAGATAAAATAACATAGTCCTTCTCATTCAAGTCCTGTGTAAACATGTACGTTTTCAGTTTCTTATTGCAGAAAAATCCCACAGAGCCATCTTGCATGCAATGAGGCCAACAAAGGAGTTATATGTTCTCTCTCTCTTTTAGACTTTCATCAGACGTCGAGCAGCACAGTGCTGAACAAGTTGTCGGCGGGTCTTTCCGCCGACCGGTTAAAAAGAGCACAACGTAGGACAGAATAGTCCAATCTACTTGAGATAAAATCATGCATTCATTTCTCAGCTATCTTACATTCATTTTCTCAGCTATCTTGTTGCGTTATCGTCGTTTGGCGATGTTTCTGTATTACAATAACGGTGACCAGGACATCACTTAAACCAGAGTCTTAGTTTACACCAAGACCTTTACTTCTTGCCTGCTTTCCAGAGTCAGATTTCCTGCCCTGGTAAAAAGAGTACCCCTTTAAGATTGGGCATCTCTGTGGTTGCCTTGTTTGGTTTTAGGAAGTTGTATTTCGTCCATCGATTTTAATTAGGTGAGTGACTTTCTGCTCACTGATGACGTCAGCCAGGGGGAGGCATGTATAATGAAATGCATTGGTTGTCCTTCCTGTCCCTCAAGAATGAGTGACTCAAAACATGATGTACCTGCTGGTAAATGATCCCACGAAAGAACAGGCCTTTCTCGAAAAATAAAGGTTTTAAAAGGGCCCCTCAAAAGAAACCACATTATTATTTCATTTGGCAATGTTTTTTTATGAAATTTAACTTGGTTATCGTGCTCATCCGACACATGGACTTGCTTTAGGAATATGAAGTCTTTTTTTTCTCGGGTTGGCAAAGTGCTTGAGAAGAAGCATGGATATTTGTTCTTTGGATGCCATGTGAAGATTCCTCAGTTCGTTGACTATCTGTTTTAAACAAATGGAAGTCTTGCTTACAAAGTCAATAAACCTTACTTTGCTCCGATACACTCCACCCTCCTCGTCTGCACTGAGGCGTAACGAGAATGCCCCCCTCATCTTCATCATCCCTCCTTGTGGCTTACAACAGCTGCCATCTCCCTAATGCCCCGTCTGCGTCGGTCTCACCTTTACTTTGCCGTGACTGTCTGTGTTTGTTTTACCCCCGTGTTGCTGTTGGAGCTGATGAATCCTTTTGCCAATACAGTTTATTTACTTCCATGAGCTACAGCTCCTCAGTCATATTTCAATTACAAGCTTTACAGCCGTACACCTCGTTGGGCATTTTGCTTTTATAAGACGCAGTTTGAGTGCCATCTGTTTTTAAACAGACGTATGGATTAACTATTTATGTATGTCTAATCAGCTTTGTCTTACACATGCTTTGCATAACAAGCAACTTGGATAACAACTTGGCAATGGCAAGTTGATGAAGCTGGAGTGATGCACGCATGATGATTTAAATTCAGTAAGGCGGATGGACATGTAAAGTATCCTTATCTACAGGAAAGGGTAAGACACATGAAGTTTACCGTTACCATGGCATCCACAATGCCCTAAGGGAACACCCCGCAAAAAGGAGTGGGCAGTTTCCTTTTTCCATCCAACCTGTGCAACCGTTTTCCCACAGTCAGACACTGGGTGTAGTTGGGGAGCACTGAACCCAAAGTCATCGTTGATCACCTGTCCCGGAGCGAGGGATGTCTCCCAATGTGTTCTCCGACATGTTCTTCAGAAGCGGCCCAGAGATCAGCCCGAGAAAAGGCGGAAAATTGGCGACCGCAAGGAAGACTTGCGAGGCATCCCAGCATGAGCAGCAGAGATTGGAAACTGAGTTGTTGTAATTACAGGCTGTGGAATAGATGTGGTACCCATTAACCCAAAATTGTTGAATCAACAAAAATTGTTCAAGGATTCTTTGCCATGGCGGTGTCCAAAAAATGTTTCAAACTTGTAGCCCTTCCATTCCTTGCTATGTTCCAATACCTACAGCAAAGATCTGGAGAATGTCTCGTCTGCCTCCATGTAAATGCATTTATTTCTTGCATTACTTTAGTCCTTGGATCATTTTCTCATTTGTTTTCCAACAGTCAACTGACTAAATCATTGAGTTCATATTTGAATTCAAACCCTGTCATTTCAACCTAATTGGTTTGCGCACGAAGCCAGTGTTTCTTAAACGAGACGTGGTCTGAAAATATCCCACTGTGGTCGATTCTAGGTTTATATAATATTCAATATTATGTGCCGATTAGGTCAGTGTTTGCAGGGGTCAGGTGCTCTCAAATGTCTTGGCAACAATGGGTCTTCTCTTTGAGAAGAATTCAACACCATACTTTAGAAGAGTATTTATAATATGGCCAGTAGTCTGGGTAATTTCTCGACAAAAGTACCAAATATTCCCCATTCGTTTTCCACATCTACTCCGCCTTCTCCAATGGACTAGGTGTCTCGGCAGAACATTACAGAACATTTGGCCCATAGGCCGTACAGTCATGGGTGATGCAAATAATCCGATCCTCCCCACTTTTTTACTTTTTTTTTTTTTTTTGGAAAGAAGAATTAACAAAAAAAGAAGTCCATGACAACAGTGGGGTGAAATCCATTGCCAGGTTTTTCTGGCTCATTAGTTAGGATAAAGGAGGAGGGAGCGAGAGAGGTGCGGTTTGGAACTGCTCAGGGTTTAATAAAGTGCCGTGTGACTCTCTGGGCTACCAACTTCCATATGTTGTTTCTTTGAACCCCCAAGTATTTTTTTTGTTTCCAATCTCTTGCGCTGGTGAGAAATGGGTGAGGTGACGGTGGGAGGAGTGCACAAGTGTGAAATCTACATTTAACATTACCGGTTTCCCAGTCTTGCTGCTTTCCCCCCTCCTCCTTCGCCAGTAATGGACAGGGAAAGAGCCCACATGCTTATAATTTAGTCAAAAATGAGCCTGAATTCCATAGTTGAACATTGAATCTAATGACTGTGTAATGCACCCCATGCTAAATGTGTCATCGCTGTTTTACACTCAGATGTTTGAAAAGGGGAAATAATTGTTTGACCTTTCCATGTTCCCCATTGCTTTTTAACCCCACAGCATATTCAAATAATTATCTCTTCTAAATTGACTGTAGACCACCCTCATAGCACATCTTAACCACCCTGCTGTTTAACATCAAACATTCTTTTAAACAACATTTAAACGAGAGGCCCTAATCGTTGATGATAGAAATCCTATAGCCCTCTTATGATCTCTGTCTCTGTGGGGCTCTCTCTCCAAGAGACCTGTGGGTAGCCCAACCTGCGCTCTGCTAAAGGCCTCGGTGACCCTCTGCAGGTCCCTGTTCCACTTGTGATGAATATAAGTGGATTTCTTGTGCCGTCGGTGTCAGGAGTCCCAGATTTACAGCCCCCTAGACATGACTCATGCGTAGCCCTCAATGGCCTTGGTTATGAGTGTGGGAGTGAGAGAGGAAGCCTCACTCCATCAAGTACCATCCATAAATAAAATGAGCTGTGGCAGGGGCCGTCCATTGCTAATGGAGGAGCTGCCTCCTTAGCTTTTCAGGCCCTACTGTGGGGAAGGGGGGGGGGTCTGGAAAAGTTTGTCAGAGCGGGCGTAATATGCTAGCTCCTCGATCAGATTGATGAGTATCTAATCCGCCCTAGGTCACTTCCAACATCAAACGAAACGGAAAGCAATTTGAGTCCGCTGGAAGTTAGGGCAGGGGCAGCTCCATATGCATGCAGGGCACGCAAGCATGGGTCCAGAATAGAATCAAGTCATTTTTCCCATTTAAAACGAATCCCATTTCAACTCTGCTGCTCAGCTTGCTTCCATCTCCCCAAGCGTTGACTCATAATATGTTTGCATATCTATGCTACCGTTTCCATCCACTTCAACCGCGGCCATTAACTGCCCATAATGATCTGCCGGTGGGCTGATTTTAAATTGCCAGTAACAATATTAGTCGACTTGCCATCGCTGATGATAAACAGTGACTGCCCCCCTCCTCCCTTCTCGCACAGAGAGATACTCACACACACACATGCATACTTCAGTGTCATCTCCATCACTGTTGAACAAAATGTCCAAAATCAGTGTTACTTTGTGATGTCGTAAAACGGTACATGGTTTCCATCAGCAACTGCTTGGGTAGATCTTGAGACACTATAACATCTCCGTGGTCCATCATGAACCCGTTACCTGACCCACAGAAAAAGCCAGTGGTTCTCTAATGCTGTGTCCATACCCCTCTACAGGCAGCCAGAAAACGCAAAATCTCCATCCTAAAGGCCCAGGGGAAGACCACCGAAGCCGTACGGGAGCTCAATGAGTACCTAGAGCAGTAAGTCTGACAGAAACCGGCTTTTTGTTGGATTATGCATACTCAGTCCAACAAAAACCCTGTCTAATACTAATCAACCATTATCACTATATTGTTCATTGAAGAATCAATGTTTCTCTGTTATGTTGCAGGTTTGTTGGGGACCAGGAAGCGTGGCATGAACTCTCTGAGCTCTACATCAACGAACATGAGTAATGCACCTTTTCCACATTCAAAATGCACATTCCCCAATTCACTGAAAATGTGAGGCTTTCACGTACGACGACACTGTGTAAAATGTCTATGCAGTAAATAAAGCACACGTTTCCAAAGGCATATGGAGTATGCTTGTGTAGGGTTGGGGTATCCGTCTAACTGGCCTGATGGCTTGATGGCTTGATCCGAACAATCCAACAATGGCAAGTCGGTCAGATTCCCAGCGGTTTGGCGGCTCTGAATGGAGCCCTTGCCGCGTTTGTCACATAGTCGTGTAATAGGATTTCGACCCTTAAGCCCTCCTCTCCCCTGCATATGGGATCCAGAGGAGGGCTCAGACCTCCTGCTGATATCTCTGTTGCCAGGGCGAATCGTCAGGGATTGTAATAAGGAAAGAAACAGTTTGTTTCTGTCACCTTTAATCCCCCACCTTAATTATCTGGGGTTTAGAAGTCAGCGAAGCAACATCCACAGTCAAATTGTGTGCATTCTACGTGTGTGTGTGTGTGTGTGTGTGTGTGTGTGTTTGTGTGAGGGAGCGAGTGTGTGTGTGTGTGTGTGTGTGTGTGTGAGCGAGTGTGTGTTCACGCTGGCTTTATGGTTGCCCCGGTGGGCAGGCGGTGGTGGCAGGAATGTTCAGCGCGGTGAGAAGGCTACTTATTGGATGTTTTCAGGCTTTTGTCTGTTCGGCTTTATTGCTGTAGCAGCCAGAGGAAATCCAGGGGTGAGGCGATTATCTCCCAGCTTAGCCCAACACGTCTAATATCACACCATTCACTCCCACGGGCCCTTATCTACGGGCGTGTCAATTTCTTTTCTTTGTTTTCTTTATTTTGGGCTACAAACTCCCTTTTTTTCCCCTCCTCCACTTCCGGACAGCATGGTATTATCACCTCTTTTCCACAGTGGCAGAGTGGGCTTGTGTGTGTGTGTGTGTGTGTGTGTGTGTGTGTGTGTTTGAGAGAGAGAGAGAGAGAGACAGAGTTGAAGACAGGGAGTGGCTGCTGTTTAATTCCCAGGACAAGGTGGTGACATTTTTTTTTCCAGCCCCGCCAGGGAAAACACAAAGCTGATGGAGTGAGGAAGAGAAATAAACTCTTACTTGCTCGCCGCGCGGCGCCCTGGGAGCTTGATAATAAACAAAGCGCTCTCTGTTTCTGGACGGCCATTGTTGGGGTTCCCGCCAGGCGTCGGCACTAACACATTAAGCCCCTAATTAATAGCCTCAAAGCCTGACTCTCTCAAAACAATCCGCGTGCCAGTGATGTCTCTTTGCCATAGTTGTACAGAACTGGCGAACTTTCTTCAGCATGTGTTTTGCAACGTCAGAATTAGCCCCCGAGCCGCTAGCTCATGGGTAGTTACTAGTTAGTTATTTGAGAAAAGCTATAAAGCAATTTGCAGGCTCAATTGAAAGTTTTGGTCTCCACATGCTTTGCCCATCTTGGGTTTTTGGACCTGCATACAGTTTGGTCGTTGTGCAGCAAAGGCCCTGCCCTTTCTGCTTCCCAAGGAATCGGTGGGATTCTCACAGCTTGACGTGCAAACCATTTCTTCCTTCCCATGCACCATTAAATAAAGTACGCTCCAGACAAGGCTTTGAGAGTACAACGATAACAGTGGGTTTTCGAGGGCTCGGAACGAGCGCAGGCTAGGTTAGGGCTCTGGACCCGTTACAGGACTCTGGCGAACGGCTGATGCAACTGGCGCTGTTGTAGGCTGGGGCCACGGCACAGGCACATCTGAAAGTCTTTATGTGGAGGAAGTGGTAATTGTAAGCAGCCCCCATCCATCCAAAGGCCCCTCCTTACCAGGAAAAGCCCCACCTCCTATTTTATTTTTTTCTTGATTTCTGTTATTGTTCCCACCTTCTTTCCTCTCGTCTTTCCTCTCGCCGCCAAGTTTTGAACTTTGCATTCTTTACATGCTATGATTGGTCCTTCATATCTTGGCAGGCTGCTCCTGGGCTTGTTTGCGTCACAGCATTTATCTTCCTTCCTCGCTGCCAATGAAATTACTATAAATTATCTATCCTGATCCGTAGTTGTGAAGCGGGCATTATTTTCTCTCTCGCTTCCCTGATAAAGTGCAGAATCACACACAGTCGGCCAGCCATAACCACTTGAGAAAAAAATCACATGACAAGGCATTGGATGAAGTGAAATGGTATTTAAAAAAAATGAAGTGCAGTGAAATGGGATACCCTCCTCTTTTTCTGCTTTGTTTGGTCGCGTATGTACGGGGTCGTGCGCGGCCGTGCGTCAGAACTTTGAGTGGCAGCTGGATTAAGCGTGAGGTCAACAGCTCAGCAAGTCTGCAGAGAAGTGATCTCATCCGAGCGGGCGGGCACGGTGTGCCAGCCCCTTACTGTAGCGCTGACCTCAGGAAGACAGTTAACTACACATTAAAGGCTGAAAATGCACACAGACAGACAAGATTGATCCTCGCTGTCTGCTCGCCTCCCCCTGCCTCCCTCCCCCACCCCCGCGCACCCCCATTCGCCTAACATGTCCCCCTGCCCGCCTCCCCTCAGAAAACGAGCAGGAGAACCAAAGCTCGCTAGGTAGGCTATTACCTTGCGCCTCGTCTGATCGCTAAGGCAATAAGGCAGGCCTGCTTGGTTCTTTTCGGTGAATGGTTGTAAAGATATAAAAAAATATATGTGTAAAAACACTATTTTGCAAGGGCACCGTCTCTGCATCCTGGGCTGAGTGCCGCCCAAGACGGTTTAAAGAAATGTCCCCCTATACCAGAATGATGGTGGGTTCAGCCAGACCTTTCTCAGTGCTGAAACAAAATGTGGAGATAGGTCTGGCTATGCAAGACTACCTTGCGCCAGCTGTCTGGATCAGCAAGGCCTTCAGTGGGCCTGTAAATACACTCAATGTCCCGGCGGTAGACGAAACCTCATGGGGCGTCGTAGCACAAGGCCCAAGGCCCATTGCAGAGAAGTGAACCGCGAGTACTGCAGCCTTGTTTCATACACATTTATTCCTATGGATTTATGGGCGGGCAGACCTCCTGCTTCACGGTTGAAAACAACCTCTGAAGCATCACTCTGTTGATGGCTCAAAGATGACGCATCCACAGCTGTATCAGTCTGACACCTGTTTTTACTTTTTTCCCCCCCCCCCTGCTGTCTCCATAGCTACGGAAAGGCGGCGTTCTGCCTGGAGGAGCTGATGATGACCAATCCACACAATCACTTGTACTGTGAGC
>JAOPJI010000008.1:10066071-10077443 GCA_027122695.1 Merluccius productus | reverse complement strand
TGTGTGTGTGTGTGTGTGTGTGTGTGTGTGTGTGTGTGTGTGTGTGTGTGTGTGTGTGTGTGTGTGTGTGTGGTGAGGAGGCTCGTAGGCACATGCCAGTTGTATGTGCGTGCGTGCGCTGCCTCTGCTGGCCTCGTCTCTCACCCCAGAAGACTTGCAGTATGTGGTGCTCCCAGAGCCCTCGCCGTGCATAATGAAACCCTATCCCCACCACCCCAGCCACCATGCTTCTCGCCTTGTCACTGTTTACATAAAGATTTAATTGAAAGAAGGCCCACTGCGCTGTCCCGTATCCCTCGCCCCTGTGTCTAGTCTTTTCGGTGGTGTGTCCACGCTGGGTCCACGGCAACAGATGTAGCATGTCTTAAACCACACACACACACACACACACACACACATGTGTGCACACACCCCTTTCTCGCTGGATCAAAAGGCGTGGCTTGATGTCGGCGCCTGATTGGCTGTTTAAACACCAATTCTTAATCGGAGTGCAAGATTTAAGATTCCAGCTCGATTAAGCGCCAATAGGGCTTTCCTTTTTTGAAAAATATATTGGATGTGACCAGGGTACTACAGTGCGACCATTTTGCTCGCATATGCGGGTAAATGGTCCAATTCAGATGCACATGCACAAGAGTAAATGATCTTGTGCGAACATGAGCGACATGTGCAAGTTTAATTTTTATTTCTGCATCGCAATAAAATGGATTACGATACCCGTTTTCTCACACGGCATAACAGGTTTGCCAAATGACCAAGTAAATAGCCGCCAATATCTTCACAATATCTACACACACAAGGTCGTTCATAAATCTGTTTCGCCCCATTTACCGCGTCCACAACCGAAGATTCGCAACGTAACTGCTTGCAACTGGCAACTGCACGACAACATTTATAAAGTGGACCATTCACGTCGCTGCTCAGCCGCACGCGGCTATTGCAGCGGTAGACACCGGGCGCTAACGCTAACGTTATGCCGGGAAACCGGCGATGCACTGCCAAACGGGTTTGTGCACAACATTGCAATACCGTCTCATACTTTGGCGCAAACAGGAATGCACACAGAATCGCATTAAGAATTCAAGCTCGGTCGGAAAATGGATGTCCAGCGGACAATATCTGGACCACAGATAACCATATCTGGACCACAGATATGGTTGCGATTTGCGGTTCCGTTTAAAAATTCTGTTTGAGAACGATGATGGGCGCCGGTACAGAGTGTTATGCTTCATTTTATCTATTGTTGATTCATCACTTAAATAGAAATGGCAGCAGGCAAATACAACAGTTTTTTTTATTGTGTAAGAAACGTATTAATCCCTCTATGTTGACTCTGCACCTATTGTATTTTGCTCCGGGGGAAAAAAGTCGGCTTAGCTCGATGAAACAGTGGAATGGGGTTCGCCGAGACGCCTGGGAGGAGAAGGCAAGCAGACAGACGTCCGAACATTGTGTTGTTTCTGCTGCTCCCCTCACTTTGTTTTGTTTGTTATTCACAAGATCGCCCCCACATCCGCTGGCCAACGCCTTCGCGTAGATTCAATCCCAAAATCCACACATGTCCTCGTGTCGGATACATTGGATTTGGCAGAATAAACACCCGCGGCGGCGGCGGCAGCTGAGGTGCACGACTCCCCCGGCGGGAACGGCCCTGGGTTCATATCCAGCCTGGCTGCATGCGAGACGCCTGACCCCCCCCCCCCCCCAACCGGCTCCTTAGATACCTGTACCTGGAGTCATTTCCAAACTTCCAAACAAATCCTACATTACCCGATTTTGCATTGTGCTATGAAATAAACTCTGGTTCCCACCCTACGAGGCGCCCGACGTGAACTCTTATTTACGTAGACATCCAGATTCCCCCAGCGCACGCACACACACACACACACACACACACACACGCTTCTCTAAACACCAAAAATGGCGCTTATGTAACCGTCCAGGAAAGACCTCAAGAGTGCAGATGCAGCTTTGCGTTGCCTGTTCTGTGCAGACGTCCTGAACACTGCTTGGTCTGTGTGTCTCCAGTGCTCTTGGCTCTCGACGCTGGCCCGGCTGCTTCTAGCTTTACAGTGTCTGAATTGGAAGAGATGTTTTCTGCTTTGGGTTTTTGGTGAAGCGTGGTTTGGGTGTATGAGGTTATCATGGCGTGTGTGTGTGTGTGTGTGTGTGTGTGTGTGTGTGTGCGTGTTCATGTGTGTGTGCGTGTGCTTGCGTCTGTGCGTGTATATCCTGCTCCCCTCACTTGGCTGAGGGACACGTTGGACTGATGTTTCTCTTTTCCTTTCCCTGCCACCACTGCCCCATCCCTCCTTCTGTCCCCCCCCCACTCCCTCCCCCTCCCCCACATACACACACACACACATACACACCCCTCTCATCCTCTCATGCAGCTGGCCGGCCGCGGCACCAAGGAGAACAAATGTTCCATGAAGGCTGTGGAGGAGATGCTGGACTCCATGCAGATCACCATGTCTTAAGACACACCGTGTTCACGCCACCCCCCCCCCCCCCTTTCCACACACAGACACGCACACACACCACACCACATCACGCAGACGTACTGAGCAACATGGAGCCAACGTCGCGACGGGAGCCAGGTCTCGGCGCTGGCCCGGAGTCCGGACGCCAGGTCAGGTTCCTGTCCCTGATAACGATGCCAATTAGAGAACGTTTCAGTGCCGAGGGAGCATCCGTCTCCCAGGGCTCCCGTGATTAGTATCTAAAAAACTGACCCCCAAAGTGATTGAACATGTTCTGAATTTGTTTTATACGATTAACTCGGCTACAACATGTGATTTTTGTTTTTTAGTTGTTTTTTTTGTCTTTGTCCTCCCTCAAGTACTACTCTCCTGACCTGAACCCACAATGTAGTTTAGGTTATTTTGATGAGTTAATGTTTGTGTGTCCAGATTGTGGACACAATATGTTCTACACATGTGAAATAGACAGATAACATAGGCTGTAAATGGTATTTATAAAAAAGAGAAAAAAACACAAACCTTGAGGCACTACCTTCGTCTGCACTGATGTACTCCGAGGTTGCCTTACTATCTGTAAATGAAACATTTTTATCTGAATAAAACATTTTCTTTTTTCCTGTCAAGTTGAGATGTCTTATTAACAAATTGCATCCATCTTTGCGTCCAAAAGTTACTTTGGAGTCTTTCAGCAGCAAGCTTTACTTGAATGATCCAAACATTCAAGTGACAGTCAAATTAACCAGTTGTGGTTCATTTTCAGGTCTGTTCCCATTACTGTCGTATCCTCTGGTTCAGACTAATAACGGTGACAACCAGTCCAATTAAGTTGGATAGGAAAAGACTGGGCAGGGAGACAGCCTTACATCCAGCAAGGAAATCCCATTTTACATGTTACCCGAGGACAAGCAGTTGGACCAACTACTAACACTGATGGAACACCCCCTCTCATTTTGGTTTCAGCTTCTGAGAAATGCCTCAAGAAATTACAAAAAAAGAGTGTCTTTTCAATGATCTTGGAACATTTGTAATGGCAGAGGAATAGAAAGAAACATTAGTCCGCTTGGAGACAGCTCTGGTTTGCCATGCTACAAGCACAGCACAGTGAATTACTGTGATGGGGAATTACCGTTGATGTTGAACGTCCAACATCTACTGTTCTCACTCACCCATGCAGGGTCATCTGGTACTTCCATTTCTTTTGTTTTTGAAATTGTGGAGCCATTGTCTCATAATTTCACTTTTGACACTGATGGAAAACTTAGTGCAGGTTTTATGATCTCTTGGACAGCGTTTCAATTTAAGAGGTCACAAGCTCATAGCGGTGAGTTGGAAGTCCAATTGTTGCCAGTTTGTTTTAATGTTTCTTGGGCTTGTTCAGTACATGAATGTGTCTGTGTTTGATTTTCCTCACCAATTTTGCGGAACCAATGAAAGCCAGGGGATGTCGAAGTATAAACTGTCAGAGTGGGTCTATTTTTTACAGGATGACTCTAAAGCTTAATGAAGCTTTTGAAGGGGTGCAAGATGAAAGGGGATGGAGCTGTTGTGGTCAGTTGTGGTTCCCAGGCTAATAGTGCTGCACTTGGGGGGGAAGGAGTATTTACAGTCCTGTAAAAAGGGGAAATGGGGATTGTCAATCAGTTTGATGGTACTACTGATCATAACTTGGGGAGCTGACATCAAGTGCTATTCAGACCAAGGCAATAGTGCCATCTATAGTCTGGATGGAGAACTCTGAGAACTGAGATGAAACAGCTTCAAATATGACTTTTCAAACCTGACTGATGCCACTTAAATTGAATGGACTCGATGCTGTCGCCGTTCCTGTCAGCCAAATGGAACATGAAACAATTGTTGCCTCGAACAAAATCGATCTTTTTTTGCTGACTCCATCGAAGTAAGTGTGCGTAAGGTATTGGTGGAATTTTTTCTCATCCAAATATGCCCATTTGTCCTGAATTGTATGATACTACCAATCAGCATGTAAAACAGCTGAATTATTTTGCTTTAGACCGAGACCCCAAAGCACCCCTGACCAACCCCACCACCCCCCCCTTATTTAAGCATGCTCATATCCCGTCCTCTGCATCTGCCTCTACTGGACACAGTGTTCCCAACCCTTGTAAGATGAACTGGGGGAAATTTCTCGTTGATTGTTTTTTTTGGGGGGGGGTTCTTCCCTGGACTCCCTATAATACTATATCATATTAGTCCCGGAGAGAAGTCAATTGCCTGTCTGGTGTGGGGTAGTCCTGCCTCATTTGCACTGGCTGGGTGTCGTCTGCGATGACAATAAGCTCACGCGGGGACTTCATCATCCTCTTGGTCTCAGCTGACTTTGCATCTGTATCGGGATCGCAGAGATTTATAACTGCAATATATTAGATACCCCTGGTCCTGCTTAATGATAAATGGATCTATTGGATTTCCTCCATTTTTTTGTTGGTTCTTTTCCCCCCCAACAGCTTCAGTAGCTTTATATATGACGACTGTCAGGCAACAAGACGTTCAAGAGTAATTGGTTTATGATTTGAAGAAAGTGGGTTCAAGTGGTGCTCTGCCGCAGGACATTTTCCATGACTAGAGCAAGAGAGGGGAAGAGAGGCGTTGGCCAGGGAAGCTAGCTAGAGCGCTCAGGGTGAAGATGGAAGAAGTAATGACGGAGAGCGATGAAGCAACCAAGGTATGAATGAGAATGGGAGGAAAAGAGGATGTTTGAAAGACCTGGACAGAAAGCAAGAGGGCGATAAGCGCACCGATAAGGTGAGGTGGCCATTAGACGCCGGACGGAGGCAGAGGGGGAGAAAGAGATGCTGGAGAGAGAATGGTAGGAAAGCGAACAAATCACTCGACGGCGAAGGCTGGCTCAGGACGGTTTCCCAAGGTAAGGGGAGGGAGTGGAAAAGTAGAAACGGCGCTCCAGCGAGGCCCATCCATCTCTGTCTGTTTTGGGGGGGAAGAGACCGGGAGTGCTGAAGATGGATGAGGCATGCAGCGCTAAATCCTGCCCTGTCCGGTCACAGAGCCCGGCCTGGTGATGAAATAGTGTTTTGGCTACAAACAAGGCCGGCATGACCCACTCCCTTTTCTTGGAATAGCGAGCGAGGAGGCGAGGGAACGCACAGCGGCTGATGGATCCATCAAGTGACACCTGACATCACGCAGTGGAGTCGTCCCAAACTCATCTGCCCCGCGAGATGTTCAAATCAATGGTCCCGGAATAAGAAGTTGTACCAAGGGAGGTTTATATAAATTCATTACGTAGCCCGCGCCCTCAGAATACTTCTCCACAAGGCTTTCCATTAAATTCACTTAGCGCTGTATATTAAACAGTGATCAATACACATCTGCTAATGCTTTGTATCTCTATTGAGTTGCCTGAAATGTCATTCAAGAAAGTCTGACTTGTTTGTGGGTTCGTGCCTCAACACAGAGGCCGCGTGCAATGTCAGCCTTGCACTTTTGGATCAGCATCAGTCTTTTCTTTTTAAGCATATCCTAAGTTTGAGTAGTGTAGTACGTTTTCATTTTGTGGTATTACAATTATGAAGCTAAATGATATCCTCTGACCAAGATTCACTGTTGCAATGATTTCTTGCAAGCGTGAATCTTCAGAGCAAAGTGTGTTACTTTAATCAACGTCGATTCAGTTTGAATGCTAATGAGTAAAATACAGAAATATATAGATATTACTCTCACACCTATACACCTCCATGACAAAGGACTCCCAGATAAACGTGTGTGGCCCTTCGTGTCTTGCCATCTTTATTTTAGAAAACAAAGTCAAGTGACGGCATAATCGCCAGCCCGCGGGGCTCTGCCAACAGGCTGGCCGCACTCACGCGTCAGCCGCATCCTGTCTGCATGCTCTGTCGCAGCGCATCGCATGTGTCAACTCACAGAGAGAGAGGGCAGAGGCACTGGCTTCAATAGACTGTTGTTCTCTCTAGCTCGGGCTGCACAGACCACAGATCCCCCCTCTCAGAGTGTCTCTCTCTCAGCCTGCAGGCACGCGGCTTACCCCACACAAGACCACGCGCACAATTACAACATTTGTGGAAGAGGAGAAAAGAAAAGGCGGGATTGGCTACTGATTGAGCATCATGGGTGAATGTTGCTGGCAACCACACTGAGATATGTTATAGTAGTAGTGAGGCATCTGGAACAATATAATGGCAGGAAGAGAAATTCACAGATGGGGTTGCAGGGTTCAAAAGGATGTGTCGCACAACGTATTTTTCCCAAAACCTGGAAACGGGCAAAAACATGTTGGCTGAGACTATTACTACTGGGTGCTCGTTGTTTCGGATAGCTCGGCTGAACTCACATTAGGCCTCACGTTACGTGACATTGGGCATCATGATACACAAGTTTGTGAGAACAATCGGAAAGACATGGGAGTTCCTCGGCGTTGTGCCAAAACTCATCCAGCGCATCGCAATGGGACATGACACATTCCAGCCTTCAGTCCGCACACACACACACTCACACACACATTCCTGTACCTTCTTCCAGTATGATGCCATGTCTCTCACTGTCTTGACTTGATTTGGGAAATATTTTCTTTCATGTCCTTCCTGCTTTTCAATTTCGCACCCCTCACCCCCCCCATCCTAATCTCGGTTCCACCGGTATCATTAGCAGCCGCATCCACGCAAGTCGCGGCTACGCATGGTTTAAGCCATCAACCGGGCCCTCGTCAACCCGTCTACCTTTTACCTTCAGGTTGCTGCCGTCTTGGCCAGGTCTCTCCTGTCAAAATACCAACCTGGTTAAATAAAGGTTAAACAAAAAAAAAAACATGAAAAGCAGCCTCTCTGCAATTTCTCACTGCAAATCCCCCCGCTGCGAAATGACGACCGGTGAGCGCCGCAGAGTTTATGAAAATAATAAAAAAAACGGCTTGACTTTCTTGTCTGTTAAGTTTGGCAGCAGCGGGGGGGACATTTGAGTCTTCGTCTGTGGCGCCCACTGAAGCAGAATGACAGGCGCCGCTGCGGTCTCCCCACGTGCTTTCAGTCCATTTTCACCTCCCGTTTGATGAGACGTTACGCGCTGTACCCCCCCCCCTCCTCACACTTCTATTCTGTAGGGTTACTGTATTACATCCTCGCTTACATACGGCCAGTCAACCTGGATCATCTTCTTGGGCTGTGACGAATGCTCATACGTGACACGCACACACACTCACCCTAAAAGCACATACGAACCGTGGAAGATGGAAGTGTATTTTTCTAGTAGCCGATCGAGTTGGGGTGGAAATGAACTGCACTGTTATTGCCATATACAATTTAATGTGCGGTCACGCTCACACATACACACATGCAGAAGTGAATACACAGACAGACATCTTCCGCGTAAGACTTGGCAGGCTGCGGAGCCTGCCATCTGCTTGTGGGGAGAGAAGGATATGGCAGTGGAAGAGCCACAAAGTAGCCAAGGTAATGGCGGTATATTTCATGATGACTGTCTATTTCCCTGCACCTCCAGAATCTCCTCATTCCACAGTCCTGGTCATCTATACGCGCCGTGGCACCCTACGATCTAGTAGGGTGAGCATAGTTCAACGTCATGGCAGCCCATTATGAACCCAGTGTCGTGCATATGAAATGCATTGCCTCTTTTCTTTAGTCGGTTTATTTCGCTCGACACGGACGGTAAATCCAAAAGTTGAGGCTGCAAGAGCAGTTCTATATTGGAGGTAGGGAAAGGGAAGCAAAATACCACAAAAAGAGCCACAAAAAAGGACAAAGGCCCTAAGCCATGTCATGAGAAATGCCAGAAAACAAAAAGCTAAACTAAATTAAATAGATACATGTAATGAGTCAGTTAGTCTGCTTGAACTAAATTAATAACTATTAATACACTAGCCAGCACTAATATAAAACAGAAGGCTACAAATCCATTTCCTATGGTAGAATTTAGGGAGCACTTTGTTCATCTGGACTTGAGGCCAAATTATGCATTCCTCTATTTCAGGAACACTCCCAAATATCCAGGTATTTATAGAACCACTAATGGCACTTGTTAAATGTGGTTTTAAATTAGGCAAAATCCAGGAACATATTCCTAAAAAGATACAGTGTCACAGAAATTCGGCCAACAACAATACCTGGCTTGAAGCTATTATAGGTGCATTCAAATGAATATATAAATCAGTAAATGACATTCATTACATATTACAAATCATTTTATATCATAATGCCTTTAACTGCATTAGTTTTGGCACAATTTCTGAAGACTGTCCAATGGCAAAAAAATACAACCTAATCCTCTGTAGTCCAATGTTTTTTAGCTGAAACACGTAGATGACAGCTTATACAGTAACCATCGCTTGTCTTGCAGTGAATAAGCATCTACATGCACATACGCCTTATTTTAATGATTTAGAACAATTGAAATACGGCTCTGCAAGTATTGTTTTAGTTTTAGTTTTGTCTATTCAGTCCAGATATTGCAGACTCAATATGTTCCTGTGTCATCTGCCACTTATTATATCCTCCTTAAGCTTCTTACCTTCCAGAAACACTAATCGAGCTATACTGCCTGTGGTCTAAACTTGGCACGCACCAGCTTCCCTAGTTTCATAGAGGTTGGCAACAATTATTTAAGCAGACAATTCAGTACATCTAATAGCAATACGAAGGCCACTGTATTGTATGTAAATGCAGTTTCAGATTTCTCTGAGTTAGCAAAAGTTAGCAAATTCTGCACATTCCTAAAAAGAAGGGTTTTTTTCCTTGGCTCGGACTATAACTTGGTCTGGTTGAAGGCTATCGTGCCCAATAGATATCATATTAGTCTTTTTTGAAGCCAAACAATTTCACACAGTAATTCTACACTTTAAAATGTTGGCCCTTGCCTACTTTCGGTTGGACAAAGCCTGCTGTCTGTGGCATTTGTTTGTCAATATTTGGCAATTTTAGAAGTCCAAGAGTTATGCAAGTGCTCACCACTGCTAAAACGTAATCGATGCAAATTGGTTTCGTTGTCGAGACTGTGTCTAGGTCCAAAGCTGGAATTGTCAAGATTTCTTAAATCCCAAATGAGGGGTTGTTTTTGTGATAGGCTAAAATGGATAGAGGATAAAGACCTTACTATTAACCGTGATTTTCTTTTGATACATGGTTGGTGTGTTTTCAAGCCCTTAGAGCAGGAGTCTGGGAGCCTACCTGGATTATCTGTGGGCATATTTGAAGACAAAATGGCTTTTTCCTCTACTGAATCACAATTAGATCTGATCGTGGCATAAAGTTGGATGGCGGGCATGCTCAAATCTACACCATCTGATGTCTTGAGGTTGACCCGTTGTATTTTTCAAATTACATATATTGAAATTCAGGAGTGCACGCACAGTGCCAGGCAAGGATGCCAGTCCAATTCAAAGAACTAGGGATATAGAGTGGAAAATAATGTCAAGGTTGGTGCAGCAGGAAATGGCTGACTGTTGATGAGCCCAAACAGGGCCTATGGAACTTAACTTAACATATGTTATGTGGTGAGAGGAGCATGCGATTACCACACGGATGATCCAGGCAACATTTCCCTTGGAGACAAGTCTGAATGTGATCCATCAGAGAGCTGCCCAGTATTCTCAGAGATCAAGGACTGGTTACTTTTTCGGTGTATTTAGGGGAACTAATGACTCTTCACTGTGACACATGTTGCGCACTAACCCTAGGCAGAGAGACGCGGTCTACCTTAATGCAATTTCTGGTCTCGTACTTACTATGAGCTCTGTAGGCCAGTTAACAGTCCCCAGGGCGAGAAGAACAAGAATATGACAATAAGAATGACCAGTTTTGACGAAAAATTTGACAAAGCAATACCAAAAACAAATGGCCCACTATTAAAGTCCCTCCCTCTATCTCTCCTCTCCCCGCTAAACCCATGAAACTAAAGGCCCGCCCTCTTTCGCCAATAACGCTCTTTTGGAGCATCCGGTTCCAGGCGTTTGAAGCGAGGTTACATGAACCCTGTAAAGATCCCACTGTCAAAGATCCAGTGTCGATATCGACAATGTCACCACCATCAGCTGGTTCCTTCGACCACAGAAACAGCAGCGTGGCTCCTAAGAAATGCAGCAATGATGATGTCTGATTTTTCAGTATGTGCAATTTCTTGTTTGGTATCCAAATGGAGCGAAAAGTACGATCAACTGAAATCGAGGAAGAATTAACAGATTTAGTGCAGTGTAGACAGACAGATAGAGAGGCAGACAGAGACTTAATTGGTAAGGTCTGTGTAATGATGCACAGTATAGCCCTTAATCACAGTCTCAGAGGGCCACAGGCCACATTTTGTGGCACCCCCCCCCCTAGCCCCCCCCAAAGAGCAAGGAAAAACTCCCTTTATTATCAAGGAAGAATCCTTGGGAAGGAAAGAAGGATCCCTCTTTCCAGGAATCAGGAGTGTGCAATGGGTGCCATTATGGCCAGACGCTTTTTTTTGTGGTTTTATCATTTTATTATCACCACAGTCCAATTTCTATTAGACATGAAATACACTCTCCTAGTTTTGCTTGGAAAGCAGAGGCATGAAGATGTGTCTGTGTGCGCTATATCAGTGAGCGTCCCCACCCTGGCCATGTTGACAAGCCGACATCAAACACCCTGAGAGCGTCTGCGCTCCAGTTTCTAACTGCTGTCATTGTGGTTCTCGTCTGACTGAGACGTCTCAATAAAATCCTGTGGAAATCCATTGTCTCCCGTCCAAACTCAACATGGTGGACCGGATTCCATTTAGTGGTGTTGTAAACATGTTTTTCTATCAACCGGTTTGTGCCGCAGCATAGACTATACAAGACTCATATAATATATATATATATATTAGGGCTGTCAAACGATTAAAATATTTAACTCGATTAATCACATGATTGATCATAGTTAA
>JAOPJI010000008.1:10053451-10065384 GCA_027122695.1 Merluccius productus | reverse complement strand
TTTTAAGTTAACTAGTTAATAACGCTTTAACTTTGACAGCCTTAATATATATATATATATATATATATATATATATAATATGAGAAATAAAAACATGTACAGAGGTCTTTCTTGGTTTCCATGTACAATGCATTGCCCGGGTGTGCCTGTCCATGCATACATAACGAAGTGCTGATGGATTAATGTCGTTTTCACAAACCTCATCGTTTCACCGGTGATGAAAACCCGGCCGGGTGTCTTGATATTCTCCCTCATAAACTCATCAGGTGGTGACTGGTGGAGAACGCATGAAGAGACTAGAACAGAATATAATCTTTTATTTTACAATTAGAGATTGTATGTTTGTGTGGGTGTGTGTGTGGGGGGGGGGGCTGGGTAAGAAGGGGAGATCTGTTGACCTCCACCAGTATGGGGGCTCACTTTGAGAATGCAGGGAGTGTTGAGCTGGGGGTGTGGTGGGGTCTTGTGTTATGTGTTGCTAAACAGCACGCTATGCACTGGGCAGACTAGCGGTCTGGCCCAAGGGCTTTGCTGAGCACCGGGGGTCCTGTGGTGGGAAGTGGTGGTCTGGTGGAAGAGAGACCAGGGGCTTGGGAAGTGTGAATGCTTGGTGCTCGTGGCCCACTGTCTGGACACAGAGCATAGCGAGAGAGAGACAGAGCGAGAGACAGACAGGGAGAGAAAAATGTGTCTGGGAAATATTTGAATGTGACCACAGACGAGGGGGAATCGCACTGGATTGGACTCAGCAATGTTATTACACATTTATTTTTTATGTGACTCTTCCGTTTTTCTCGCCCTCGCTTGTAGTCTCCCTCTCTGTCTCTCTCCCTCTCAATTTCCATTCTCTCTCGGTCGCCAAAGCGCCTCCTCTGTCCCTCGTACCTGTGTCATGGTGACATTGCTCTCCAAGGGGAGAGAAATCTACGTACCGCCGAGCCGCCTGAATGCGCTGTGCGTATCCTGCAACATAATATTGCTCCATAATTACCTGGCATACCAATGATTTATCACTTAGTGCTAATAGTGCTTGAATAAATATTTGAAGTAATTGCACAGTCATTTATCAGCAGTGTCAGGCAGATTTGTCCGTGGGAAAGGTCCGGTTATCCCTTCTGGACGGCGACAGCCCAACAAATTTGGAATTCTTCTGGTTCTTCTAATTCCTCCTGTCAAAAGTCCAGTCCAGGTCACCAAAGATCACGACCAACGCATACAAACACGACCCCTCTCCATGGGCATTTAAGTCAAATCAGTTTCCATCACGGCCAGTCTCAGACAATAGACCCTTTTCACAGAGGCGTCATCGCAAGGACAAACACAGGTGTCACTAATTATGGGACAGCGCCTTTTTTGTGTACCGAGGCACGGGTAGTAGACTTATCTTCACTAGTTTAGTAACTACCAGTAGCAGTAGCAGACCCATAATTAGTGTTAGGAGTGACCCCTGTGTTTGTCCTACGATGACACCTTAAATGAAGCTCTGTCTATTACGCACTTAACCTAGATGCCTTGTTTGTATGGAATACATGCATTGTCTGCTTCTAAGGCATTTGTGTGCATTCACATTTTGAGTTTTTGCTTAGCTTAGCTATCGAGTGACCATTGATTGTAAAGGCGTGTCTGTTCTGTAAAACAGTATAGGATTTAGAAAGAAACATGTTATGTGTGACACAACATTGCCCCAGTCCGACGATAGCGCTACCACACTGCTGAATAACCTTTTATGTCCATCTGACGAAGTTCTCAAATTACAACAATTAACATTGAGAAGCAAATCGATATTGGATATTTTTTGGGGCACAAACCAAAAAATAATACATCACAATTAATTAGAAAATATGAAGTGAGTATCGCGGTTATCACTTCAAACACGTACCGCATCTTTTCATATTCAGAAAAGATGGGGGGGGGTGTACCTGTGGTTGCCTCGGGAAAACTCAAAAGTAATAAAAGAAATAATCCATACAAACCTGGGCCTACACATAAAAATCCCAACTGCTAATTCATTTACCATCAACCACACGATTCCCTTTCATGTGTTATTTTTGTTTGGGTGCTTTTGGCACCTGCCTGGGGATTTTGTGTTTTAAAGACAGGGGTCAGCCAGACCATTCTCCAGAGTTTGGAACGGCGTAGGGGTCTTGCAATCATTCCCATGTGGTTGACTCCAAGAAATGGGATGGTAGGAAAAAAGCTCCAGTTGCTGATTTAGGCCCCTATTGTGGTTCAGTATACTTTCTGATGTACTGGAAAAAGTTATATCTTTGAGAGAATAGCAATTACCGTGCCATGTGTGTTTATCAAATCCAGATTGATTTGATTGTTGCATCAGTCGCCTTTTTTTGTTTGTTTGTTTAGATTAAACTATCTCTCGTCCAACCATTATCTCAACTGTGGGCACATGCACACACACATGCACACACACACACATACAGTAGATGCATGCAAATGCACCTTTCCTATTAACCAGAGCCCCTGGAAGACTAAGGCCAAGGCTGAAGTGTGTCTCCACATCCCACAAATCAAATCAGGGTTTAGGAAGCAAAGAAAAAAACATCATCAGGGGATTTCAAAGGATTGATTTGACTTGTTTCCTCTCTTCTCCCCACCTTTGATCACCCCGCCCCCCCCCTTCAGCACCTCCTCCATCCCTGGGAGGAGAAACATCTGAGGATGATCATGAGAGAGCATCAGGGGCCACCGACCTAGACAGAGCAGCACCGCATGGTGTCCTCGCCGCGGCCTGCACCGGGTCATATAGTCGTGGTCCCGAAAGGTTGTCTGTCCCTGGGCTGCTCTCTCTTTAGCTCTCTTTCTCTTAACTCTCACCCTCTGTCTCACCGTCTCTCTCTCTCTCTCTCTCTCTCTCTCTCTCATCTTCATGATCTTCCTCAACCAGCGTGGGGCTAATTTCCATATGTGCATCTTCACTCCCTTGTTCACCCCCAAGCCAGGGAGGACCTGGGAAGGGGTCAGCAGGTGGTATGTGTTACAGGAGAGGGTTAGGGTTAGTTAGTGTGGAGATGCTGTACCCCCTCACAACATGTGACAGGTACGTGAGTTTCAGCAAAACAACAATAGATTGGACATGAGTCAGTTGAGCGAGCATCTTAACAACGTTCATCTTTCTTTTCTGTTTTTTTTCTGTTTTGGTCTCTTAACTTTTACTGGTTTGTAATGCTAGCCTTAATAGTGATACGTGTGGTCATTATTTTTAGTAGGGTTTTGGGGAAGTCTGGTGAAGATAAGACATAGCTGAAAGATTAGTGCCCATAGCATCAGTACGATATTTTCATATTTGTAGTCATGAGTTTGACAAATTGCAACTGCAGAAAAACCTGTTATTATGGTCAAACGTTGACACTTATTGGCCTACTACTAACATTTTATATTGAGTAAGCCCAGCTCCTTTAGTTCAAACGTGCTGTGGAAACACAAACATTTCCACAAGTTGTATGCGTTCGTCCCTCGCTGTAGCAGCTGCCATGTGCCGTTCCTTCAACACCTTTGGATTTATTGTGAAGGGTTTCGAACATTCAAAAGAGGTTTATGAACCCGGGTACAATTTGTGCAGTGTTCCAAGACGGTCAGACCACAAAGCGTCCAATCATGGCATTTACAGTCAGTATTGACCTGTTTTTCTGCTGTGGCCTGCCCCCATGGCATCCAGTCAAACCTTACATGGCCCCCACAACCTTTGCTGACTTGGACGCAGTGAGCAGGCTGAACCGAGTACCAGACTACAATATCCCAGAGAGCTTCCTGCAAAAAAACACATAAGGAAGAAAGCTCTTTATGGAAGAAGTTTGTGTGTATGCCAATAAGGGTAATGGTTGAATAGTTGGCCTTTTATAGAATTATGTATTGTGTCTGATCAGCACGTATTTCAGATGAACATTAAGTTAGAATAAATGTCTAAGTCACTGTTAAAACGCTGTAGAACATCAGCAGACATTTTGGATAGAAAATAGAGATTTATACTTAATGATGTTAAACATTAAAACAGAAAAATAGCAACTATCTTATTTGATTTATAATTGCATAGCAATAACTTCTCCAATGTCAGGTTATCATTATCAAATTAAGTGTAATGTTGTATCATATTGGTCAACAGAAATGACATGTTTAACTTGTGAATTTGAAACCCTTCATACGTTTCAAAAGCTGTGGGCCACCGGCCTTTGCCCACAGTGATCGTCTTACTTCTACGCAACCGAATGCGTGCTATGCGACCACACAGAATCATATCTTCGTAAAGGTCTGGCTATTCCTTATGATTGAAGATGACATAAATGGAGAAACATATTAGAACTGTGTCTCCATTCGAATCATTCCCAATCTGAAAGGAGGCAATGATTTTCAAAAATGAAATTCCTTGTGGTGAGACACACAGCACATAGACATGCACACAGACATGTAGACAGATATGCACACGCACGCACACATATACTTGGAAACAGTCCTCTATTTCTAACTTATTGAAAATATATTCATAAATATTTGTATTCCTCTGAATGGACTCAATTCAGTTAATACTCTTTCTTGAGCGAATCCTTAACCGTTGTTACTTCTTGTTTTAAAGTAACTTTACATGTTTCTGAATTATTGAAGGACAGGTTATTTCTATTTGAAGGAAATTGTATTTTCATTTTGAAGGGAAAGTTATTTCCGTTTGAAGGAGAGGTTACTTTCGTTTGAAGGAAAAGTTATTTTTGTTTGCCATGCGATGCGTTCTGCTCCTGGGCGGTTGTGATTGCTTTCCCCTAAGAAGTGAGTGGAAAGTGTGAATCCGGATATTAGGCAGCCCATTACATGCTTCATTCATCACCCACAGCATTAGGCGGAGAGAGAGAGAGAGAGAGAGAGAGAGAGAGAGACAGAGTATTTCTGCTGTGAAGGATACATTGACCACTAACGAGGACATTCGCCTCCTAAGCCTCTAGTCACAGGGTTTATTAGCTGCTTCCTCTGGGGGGCCGCGGATAGGGCTAGAATAGACTGCGTGGTTCTGACGTTACACAAGCCGTGTCAGGCGATGACGATGATGATGATGTGGGAACACCATTATGAAATCAAAACACCTTCGTCTTCCCACTGGAGCAAGCCCCTCCCGGTAGCCATCCAAAGTCACTTTGAACTTGCTGAATGTGGGGTAAGGACAGATTTGCTTGTGCATTATCTCTGTTGGAAAACAGGGAATTACCCTCTGCCAAAGTGACCTACAATGTGAACAATTGCGGCGTAACCGGCCACTCAACAACAGCATCGATCAAATGGTACAAGGCAACAGTTGAAGTTCCCCCAGATGTAAACAGAGTTGTAGATTTTATGACCTAGATTACTCATACCATGTTGCCACTACTAAACTACTAAACTTGTTGCCACCCTCGGGACGGGAAGATATAATTAACACGCCTCAGTCTGACGGAGGCCAGACTGAGGCGAATCTGCGTTGCTAGGTTTATGTGCGCAGTGACAAATATTTTTTCCATGTGCTCTTTTTCGATGACAACGAATCCATCAGGCTTACATGCAATAAATGTGGGAAAAAACCATGTCTGATTATTATTGCTATAAATCCCATGTTGTCACTGTGCCAGTTTTTTTTGGTTTTTTTTGCCGCTGCTGCTGCTGCTGCTGCTTCTACTTTTACGGCTGGTCACAGATGAGCGTTTTACGGCCCCTGTGTCCCCCGGAGTACAGTCCCGATGCAGTAATGGGGGCCCCCATTCCCATTCCCGTAAGTGTGCTTTTAGAGACAGGCTGACATTGTAATTACGCCTGGCAGCGGACTATGATGCAGCGGGAGCAGTATAGGGCCCTATCTGGAGTGCATGAGGCCCCGACCGTACGAAAGACGCGGACCCGGGGTGCTAGTGTGCGTGGACCGGTGCTTACGTGACCCTGAGCAGCACTGCAGCCAACCAAAACCATCTTGCATGGGTGTTTTTTTTGTTGCTGGGTTTTGAAATAACAAGAAAGAACAATGCAGGCGCCAGGCAGCGGCCCGGGCCCGATGGACACACCTAGCGCTCTATAAGAAGTGAGCTCTGTTGCCTTGTGTGGTACAAGGCATCAGAGCTCACTGTGATGGCTGCGAACAAAAGTGAGTTGTATTATGTAATAGTAGTAGCAGTAGTATTGTAGGTTACCCCCAAACTCACCTTTTTCAGTTGAAAACGGTTGTGTTGGTGAATATTTCCGTAAATTCGGTAAATAAAAATAAGTCTGCTACTTCTGGCTAAAAACACTTTTCCAGAGTGGTAGTTTTCTGTTGGCTGCAAACTCTGTGCAAGTGAGTGCAACACGTGAGATTTGACAAAGCCCCTCGCACGCACTTGCCTTTCAAGACTGCACAGATCGCATTTTCTGAACCTCGTAGGCGGATGTTCTGCTAAAACGGGTTTACTTTACACTTTTACAGAAGGCAACAAAATTGATTAAAAAAATAAGTGTTTTGTGTATTGTTATGTTGAACTCGAGGCCCTATGAGCCTGGATATTGCTGTTCTTCCAGGTTAAAAACACTTATTTTCTCCTGTGCTTATGATTGAGCTCGTTCAAAGCACTTTAAATTGTAATTGTTCATTTGCACTATGTCCTTTTAAATCATTATTTTATGCTGCTCTATTATAGTATTTTATTTATTTCTCTTTCTATTCTTCTGTAGTTGTTTTTAGATTTTTATTTTTTATTTTTATTTCAATTCTTACTGTTAAATGTTTGTTTTATGTAAAGCACATTGAGTTGCCATTAGGTATGAAATGCGCTATATAAATAAAGCTGCCTTGCCTTGCCTTCTTTTAGATCTGACCTATAAGGTTGGCTTTCCCACATTCACAGGCCGCTAGTCTCTGTGTGGTGCGCGACAAAGGTTGGGGGGCAATGTTAGCATATTAGCTGTCTATAGTTCTTTGCCCGACATAGATAGCAATTATATTTGTTTTTCCTGGTGGCTTTTGTTTAAAGGTTAGCTCCTAACCGCTCACTCCGGCCCCGGAAAGCCCAGAAGAGGCGTGTGAAAATATGAAAGTCAGTGCAGCCTCAGCAGCGCTGACACGACTGGAGGAGGCCAATACCCACAAGCAACACTCCCGCCTCCTTAAATCTTATTTACTGTTAACTGCAGCCTAACAGACTTGATTCATCTCCCCTTCCTCCCCTGACAACAGGTCAGTCAGAGGATTTATTTTTCAAAATAAACCATGTTAATAAGACATGAAATTTGGAAGTAGCTGTAGTAAGTTACATGGGAACAATATATTCCTGCCTGGAACAAAATGCCATTCATCAAATTTTAATATCAATGAACGTTACGGCATGCATCGCTGTACACAACGTTCCCCCTATATTGACATATTCACTAGTTTGTGTTGCTAGCCTTATTAGCCTTGATATATGTGGTCATGATTTTTAGTAGTCTGGTGAAGAAATGACAATTTTGGAAGGTTACTGCCCATAGCATCAGTATAATATTGTCATATTTGTACTGTCATGAGTTGTTACAAATCCTAACTGTAGAAAAACCTGTGTTTGCCTTGCGGCTCCTCAACACTTGACTGGATGAGGAGAGGCAGCTCAATCACACTGGCTGCTGAGAAGAAGAAGAAGAAGAAGAAGAAGAAGAAGAAGAAGAAGAAGAAGAAGAAGAAGAAGGCCTTTGCTTGAGACAGCCTCATGGTCTTTCTCACCGGCGAGCTTTGTCTGAAGAAGGCAAAGTGCCACTGGAGCGCTAACCGCACCACCCTCCCCCCCCCCCCACCACCACCACTACCACCACCACCCTCCCCCACCCTCACCCGGTAATAGTAGAGCGGGAATTACCACATGTCTGACTGTGACAACAATCATGGTTAGCAGTCAAAACATAACAATAGCAAACCTCTACAGTCATAATTCTGGATCGCCGGCTAGAGAGGCGTTGGGCAGCACTGCAGCCCCCGAAAGCCAAAAAAACAAAAAGAAGAAGAAGAAAAAACAGAACGACGTCAAGGTCGCCGCGCCACAATCCGATCAAGAACCCTGCGATGGGAAGTGGGAGATGTTGAAACAGATGTTTCTCATATTGCCCTGTGTGGAGTGGACTTGATGAGCGCTCCGCTACGTTAGCGCAGCACGCCGCACCGTTGCCGCCGTAGGAAGGGCGTTTGATTTCACCTCCCCTTTCCTAATTACACGCACCGACCGCCCGCTCTCTCGGCGGTCATTTACATGCACGTCTCTCAGGATCACTCCGGTCATTACGAGTCCCCCGCTCCAACATATGGTTGACGTTTGTACCCTTCTGATAGCCCATAATGGTCGGTCCAAAAAAAAAAAAAGGTACAAAAATACAATAAAACCTTCATAACATCAATGACATAATTTCCGTTTTAGCACGCATACCATTTTGCGTATGCACTTCCTTTTCACGTGAGCGACGAAACATGAGCTCAAAAAAGGATACCTCCAGAATAAACAGTTCCTAATGATGAACTTTATAGAGCAGAAGTTGAGGTGGGATTATTTTGGTTGGTGCTCTAACCTGGACAACGTCAAAACCCCCTCGTGCCTTTATGGCCAGGATGTGTTTATATTTGTCTTGCCAAGTGCACTGGTGCACCTGGCGCCGAGGAACACGCCGCTGTCCGAGCAATATTTGTTAATGACGCTTGGACAAAACTGCACGGTCATGAAAAATTGTACTTAAGTAATAAATAATGACCCGAACTCATCCAAGGTATACAGTTTAATGTGGCAGTAGTTGACACTGACCAGCTCTGTCCTATAAATGACAAGTGCTTTGGACTCCTCGCTCTCGCTCTCGCTCTCGCTCTCGCTCAGTCTCCTACTTCATTTTACTCTGCGTTAACAATATTAAATGCAGTCTGACATTGGATGTCTCCATCCCCATATATCTCTGTCCCCCCATATGTCTCTTGCCTGTCAGACCCGGCATCAGGGTTTCTGGGAGAGATGTTCCACACATAATATAAGAGTAAATCTGACAGTCAAGAGCCCTGCATTATTTTCTCATTAAGCACGCGATAGCATGTCTCATATTGTCTTTCTTTTCTAGATAACGTCGAGCGCATCGGCGCGTCAAAACAAAACAACACTGAATACACACGTTCAGGACGAAATGGTCACAAGAAAGCACTTCTCCAACGAATACAAAGATGATGATCATTATGAACCATGTCATTTTACTCCAAGGAATACAAAGTTAATGATCGTTATGGACCATGTCATTTTACCCTGAAAGATGGAAAAGGTTGCAACCAAACCAAACAGACTCATCTTCTTGATGTAATGCCACGATGGTGCTACGTTTATAGACACCACAATCAAGTCAACATTCACAGTTGTTTTCCCATCCCAGACGCCTCTGCTCGCCCACCCCTCCATCACTCTTTCACCCCGGAGAGAAGTTCTTATGCTAGTTCATCTAAAAACCCAAAAAGCCCCCAAGCCACACAAATGCTTCTTATTTTCACTGCTTTGCTTTCTATGTCTCTTTTATAAGGGCTCTGCCAGAGCAGGCCCAACTCTGGTCATGTTTTAGGAAAGAAAAGGCTTGGCAGCTGCCAAAAAGCGATTGGTGGTTGAGAAACAATGGCACGCCCTGTGCAATTCTCACTGCTTCTCGAACCCCAGACGTCCTCCTCGCAGTAATCCTCTGTTCCTTTTATTCGTCAGATCACGGTTGCTTCCACCGATTGGTTGTGTCAGCTCTGGCCCCAGGGAACAGCAAGACGAACCGACCAACATAGTTCTCCCGCTTTCGAAGGCCAGGACAAAAAAAAAAGTCATAGAGGGAGAGTGAGATAAATGCTTTAATTGCTCGAGGAATGTAGACAATTCAGGAAAATGTGTTTGCTGAAAAGTGTGGCTAATAAATGCCAATAAAGTGCTCTGGTCCTATTGTCCATCATGGATCCCGATGACACAAATTTGCTGGCCTTTGCTTGACAAGTGCGGCAGACGTCTCCCTGGCTGCTCCCTGGAAGATCCATGTTGAAGATTATGACCCATTATAAAAGCCTGTATTCATGGGTCTGTGTGTTTGTATCCAGGGGAGCACTGCTTGAAGGGGAGAGAGTGGGCAGGAGGTGGGGGGTGGCCGGGTTATGGAGATGCAGGGATAAGCTTGAGATAATTGTTGTTGCCAGTTTCATATGAGTCTGGCAGTCTGAGATGCAAAGTGAAAACAACTGAGATGAGCTGTTTACATAGCCGGTTGTTGCCTATTCAATGCACTAAATCCTGCTAAGCGTACTTGGGGTGGATGAATTTGAATAAGTGAGATCAGCTATTTAGTTGGCAGGGTTTTGGAAATATTATTCAAGGAATGAACGGGGAAATATCACTCAAAGATGGTGGTGCTTTCAAGTCAACAGAAACAGATTTGGATGAGCTATCCTCAAAGAAAAGATTCATACTTTGCCGTATTGACAAAGATTGCATTTGTCAATTTGAAAACCCTTCAAATGATTATCTTAATGGTTTTGGGGTTCTTTCACATTTTTGCAAATTTCATGTAGTTTTAGGGGGAAAAGCCCATTCAATTGAGTTCATGTCAAACCTCTGTCATTAGATACCTATACACACTATTCATAATCACAGAGCAAAGAGAAACCTGTTCCCTTTTCCTTGGATTTATTGGACGGGACGAGTCGGGGCCGGGGTCAAGATTAATGGCTTTAGTTTTATCCTGGCAAATCAAATTCCAATAAAGCTTGGAGAAAAATGTACATCTGGCCGGAGCAAGCGCTAAACTGCAACTTGATTGATGCAGGAGGGCAGGACGGCTCCAAAAGGCTGCAGGTGCTTCTTTTTTACAGTATAATATTCAATTCATACTGGAGTTTTTATTAGGGGGACATTGTTGATACAGGACTGCTGGTTTCCACAAATGAAGGGCTACTCATCTGGACACAAGCGTGATTTACAGACTATGATTTCACTACATAAACGAAAGGAAATTCACTTATTGCACCCAATTTGTTGGGTGGGTTTACATCCAACATGCCTTTCCCGGGTTTCATACGAGACCCAAAAACCAGAGTGCAGATATTGTCACCACGGCCTCAAATGGACCCAAAGTTAGTTTTCCATTTTCCAATTATTTTCAAATAAAATATTGGGATGTTGATTCTGCTGGGTTCATAAAGCGTTGTCATATATATGTTTTTTTAATTTTATGATATATAATGATACACCGTGGATAACTCCACCATCATTATCAAGTCATCAAGTAATCTAGGAATGAATCAGTACTAACCCTAAGCTGTGTACTTTGAATCATAAAGGGCAATCATTTCACAGTAGTTTCTCACAAAACCACTCAGATTTTAGCATTTTACCAAGGTGTGGCTACACCATATAATTTTCCACTTTTAACAATGTCCAACGGCCACTATATACTAATTCTCTCCACCTTATTTGCTACTTCAAAGGTTTAAAAATAATTTCTCCTACTTACTGTAATTCCAACCTGTGCTACTTTCATGGCCAACCAACGTATTACCGCCGTCCCTCCCACTTATAGAAATGGGTCTCAGGAGCCGCCATTTAAATACTTCTCCTCTGCTCCAGGACGCCCTACTGGCTCCAGGGGTTCAGGAGGAGGACAGCCCAATGAGGGCTGCATCCCTGGGGGTACTGAGGACCGGAGCAGGCCGGGGGGTACTGAGGACCAGGGGCAGGCCAGAGGGGAGAGGGGGCGGGGGGGGGGGCCTGATGGATGGAAAACATTACGGGGGTAGGGCCCCTTCAAGCCCGCTGGGTCAGAGAGGTCCAGCACGAGGCCTGTGGAGAGACGCTAGATAAATATGGATGGCCTGACATGAGGAGGATCATCGGAAACCCGGGTGGCGCGGCCCCCCCCCCCCCCCCGGCCGCGGCGCGGGGGGGTGAGGGGGGGGGGCGGGAGGGGGGGGGGGGTGCGCC
>JAOPJI010000008.1:9942839-9954773 GCA_027122695.1 Merluccius productus | reverse complement strand
TGATGATGATGATGATGATGATGATGATGATGATGATGATGATGATGATGATGATGATGATGATGATGATGATGTAGCATGTCCTGCTACGCCCCACAGCACTCAGCCTTGAGATAATGACTTTGAATTTAGTTGCAAACAAAACGGGTGATTTTTATATCATGTGTTTTGCCACCGTTTTAATTATGTTTAAACGTTTCGAGGTGCCTACATGTTTTCTTTTGCGTCACATTAGTCCTTTCATCATGTTGACTTGTCCTTAGAGAGGAGTATTTCATGACGGTTTAATAGCCTTCCACTGTTTTTAACAAGATGTTTTTGTAAAGTCTGTAGAGTGTATAGACTATTATATACTTGTATACACTGTACCAGTAGACACCTTTCACTGCCACTGTCTTCTACCTGCTCCTTGATGACATTTATGAAATGGCTGTAAGCTGCTTTGAATAGAAGCATCTTCTCAATGTCTAAATCGTAAATACTAGAAAGTAAGTAGTAATAGTAGTAATAGTAAAACATTATACCACACCCTCTTACCCTAAGCCATTCACAGGAGGAGGATTTTGATGTTGTTGTTGTTTGTTTTTGTCAACAAGCCCATCGAGGTGATCGCTACAGACAAAGAGGAGAAAGAGGAGGAGGAGGAGGAGGAGGAGGTGACGGGCACGCCCACCGTTTCCAGGCAGCCAATCAGAGGAGACTACTACCGCAGTCTGAGCAATCCATGTATTGAGATCCACAGTGCTGACACACAGATGGAGAGGTTAAAGGTCAGTAGGGTCCTGGACCTTCTGTGTTAGGGTGCCCTCTGTGGCCTCTTTAATGTCTGCGCTCCATCCGACAGGTCTCCTTATCGTTCCTAAGGTGAGGACCTACGACCTGTGACCTACGACCTATGACCTGAGACCTGTGACCTACAACCTGTGACCTATGACCTGAGACCTACGACTTTGACCTACGACCTGAGACCTGTGACCTATGACCTGAGACCTATGAAGTGTTGCATGGAAAGCGCTCTGTAAATAAACTTGATTGATTGATTATCCCCACCAGGAGCCAGAGAACGAGGAGCCCCCCCATGCTAAGTACCCCAGCCCCCCTCCTGCCCCTCCACTCCCCGCAGCCATACCCTCGCCTTGTGGACCCGCCCACCCAGAGAAGACCACGGCCTCCAGGATGGAGAAGGTTAACATCGCCACGTCTGGTGAGAGACTGCTTCATGCAAAATGTTCCCTCAAAGCATGTCTTACTGGTGGAATAACTTTACCAAATGAATTACAGTCTGTGTTAAAGTACAGTTGGATGTTCTGGGTTTGACCCCCAATGTCCAACCTCACCAAGACTCTACCCTTGTATGTGCAAATATACTCTGCAAAATAAAATAATTCTGTTTCTGATTCTAAATGTAAAATGTAAATGTTTAGTCCTGAAGAAGTTCATCAGGAGCGGGCCCTCTCAGCCGGCGCTCCCAGCCCAGAACCAGAGTGCGTCTGAGGGTAAACCTCGGCTGGGGGCCAACCTGGGCAACATGCATTCCATCACAGCCCTGAAACAATCTGGCCTTCAGTCGGGAGTCTTCACCGGACAAGGGGTGAGGACGATAGGACGGAGGGGGGGGGGGGGTGATGTCACACGATGAGCTAATGTAGCAGCTCCCCGGTGACCCCATTTTTAGGTCTGTCAATCCTTTGCAACCCCTACTTTATGCACCTGCTTCCACACCCAACCATTTAATCCATTCGACATCCATCCATAATATAAAATGTCCCAGTGAGGTAGTTGGTAGTAGTTTGCTTGTGGCTACGAATCATTCATCTGTAAGTGTATAATGGATGTTTAGCCTTCAACATTTTTAAATTAAAAATGTATATCTATAGCTTATAAGTCAGAAACCCTCTATGACCCAAGCGAGCCCAAGTGAGGTCCTGACCCCAAGGTTGAGAAACACTGAGCTCATTGGGTCTTGACAGTTCATGCAGCTGTACATCCATTACATTAACCACGTAACGGTGACATCACCGTTCCAGAACAATATGGTGGTGCTGCCGACAGAGGAGGCCAACCTGTCGGACATCGACTACCTAGTGCCCACCCACGACGAGAGGGGCCGGCCCATCGCTGAGTGGAAGAGACAGGTGATGGTAAGACAGCTGCAGGCCCGGCTGCTAGACGAGGAAGACCAGAGGAGGAAGGTGAGCTCCACTACACACACCCGTCGACACACATCCCTCTACACACCAGTCAACACATACCAGCCTGCCCTACACACATCTGTCTACACACCTGTCTACATACCTTTCTACACTCACCTGTCTACACACACCTGTCCACATTTACATTTACATTTCGGGCATTTAGCAGACGCTTTTGTCCAAAGTAACTTTAAGTGACAATTAGTACATTTGTCAGAAGAAGTGAACTGTGAACAAGTGAGTCTTGAGTCTCTTGCAGAAGCTGGTGAGCGACTCTGCAGTCCTAAAATCAGCAGTGAGCTCGTTCCACCTTTGCGGTGCCAAAACAGAGAAGAGTTGTGACTTAGCTGTGCGACCTTTGGTAGCTCTTAGTGATGGTGGTCGATGATGTTGGCCGTGCAGTATAGCTGATTGTCCAGTACCACGCCAAGGTTCCTCACGGTTGGTGAAGGACATACCGCAATGTCCTCGACAGTGACCAGTAGGTCCATGTGAGGGCAGTCTTTCCCCGGCACAAAGAGGAGCTCAGTCTTGTTAACGTTGAGCTTCAGGTGATGAGCAGCCGTCCAAGTACTGATGTCTGCCAGACATTTGGAGATGCGAGTTGCAATCAGGCTGTCAGAGGAGAGGAAAGAGAGGAATAGTTGACTGTTGTCCGCGTAGCAGTGATAGGAGAAACCATGTGATGTGATTACAGAGCCTAAAGATCAAGTATATAGGGAGAACAGAAGTAGTCCTAGTACTGAGCCTTGAGAGACGCCGGTGTCAAGGTAGAAGGGTTTGGACAAGAAGCCATTCCATGTGAACCAGGATAGCGCAGTCAGCGATGCTGAGTTCAGCGAGAGTGCCGAGGAGGATCTGGTGATTCACGGTGTCAAGCAGACAGGTTGAGGAGAATGAGAACTGACAAGAGGGATGAGGCTCTGGTGGCACGGAGGGACTCAAGTCACCACAAGGAGGGCCGTCTCAGTGGAGTGTGCGGTCTTGAAACTTGACTGATGCGGATCAACCAGGTTGTTTTGTGAGAGACAGGAGGACAGGAGATGGCACGTTCCAGAGTTTTAGAAAGGAATGAAAGAAGAGATACCGGTCTGTAGTTCCAGATGTCAGATGTGTCAAGGTTAGGTTTCTTAAAGGACAATTCCGGCGCAAAATGAGACCATATGATCATAACACATGTCCACCGAGTTGGACCGTTCTCTGGGATCAGTTTTCATTCTAGTCGAATGGAACCAAAGTTCTCGAAAACCGCTAATTAGCTTATAACGCTAGCTGTGGGGGCAGCATATTTATGTAAAATAAATCGCAATTCTATACCACTAACAAGGCTCAACGTCGCACCACACTTCCACGGCAGCATCATAAGGGTCCCTACATGTAAAACGAAGCATTGAGAACTTTGTAAGTGTACAGACGGTTTATTGAAAAAGAACGTTTAGAAAGCCAGTAGCTTCACGAAAACAAGCGGCCGCCATCTTTGGAAAACAGTCACGACTTCACTGTGAAGACTCGTACTTGTGCTCGGAGTACGACAAGGTGTGGAAGGCTTAGTGGGGTTAGTTTTTTAGTTAACATGAATGCTACACAATTACCCGACACAATCGAAGCTGTCATTTTTTTCATCTCATTCCTCCCAATTCCTCCAATTTGCGCCAGGCGGTTGAAACTGGGGCGCTACCACTCCTGCGGGGACAACCATGGCATCATGGCGCCGCACCCGGAGCAGTACCTCACCCCCCTGCAGCAGAAGGAGGTCAACGTCAGACACCTGAAGACCAAGCTCATGGAGTCTGAGAACGTCATTCATGACAGGTTGGTTGGTTCGACTTCTTCAGCCGGTAGTGGCAAATATGTTCGGGTTATTTATGATTTCATGGAAAAGACTTTGTCTTCAATTAGCTTGTCACACATTGACAACAAATGCCTTTGCTTAAAGGTTCTGTAGGTAAGATTTAAGAGCCATTTTCTTTTGGTGTAATTTCTGAAATGGCGAATGGTGAAATGGCGTCGTCATCCTTCAGCTATTAGTGAGTGAACTGTTTCGAGGTGCCTGCACCTGCCTCTGTATGAGGCGATCTCCATCTTGCCTGTCAATCAGACAGGTGTGCAGGTTTGCAAAACGCAAAACCTCTCAATGGTGGAGAAACGCAGGGAGGAAGCAGACTTCGATGTTTTATATTCCCAACCGCCTGCTGTCCTTTCTGCTCTTTCTCCTCACAACTTCCTGGCATCGTGCCTCCAGCGGATCTAACGCTGTAAATACAAACATGCCAACGCGACATTAACACTATTAAGACTGTAAATGCTCATTACCATGCGACTAGCATTCCTTTGGGAGTAGCGTTTACTCTAGGGCTGTCAATTAATCCAACGATAATTAGATCAGAGTCCAAAGTGATGTTTTAAATGCGCTTGCTTTATCTGACAAGCAGCCAAGAGAAATGCAAGTATTGATTGTATAATGATCCATGAACTAAACATTTGAATTTCAGAAGCATCAAGCAGCCAGTGTTTGGTATTCCTACTTTTAATAAATAAATACATTTTTATAAAAATGCAGTCGACCGACTATTCGTTGCAGCGCTACTATATACTCTCTCTAAAAATGTTTTAGAGAGGCCGACATAGAGGAGCTGAAGTCCCAGCTGGGGAGGATGCGGGAGGACTGGATCGAGGAGGAGTGCCACCGCGTGGAGGCGCAGCTCTCCCTGAAGGAGGCCCGCAAGGAGATCCGGCAGCTGCGGCAGGTGGTGGAGACCATGAAGAGCAGCCTCATGGAGAAGGACAAGGGCATCCAGAAGTACTTCGTCGACATCAACATCCAGAACCGCAAGCTGGAGTCCCTGCTGCAGAGCATGGAGCTGGCCCAGAGCGGCTCCAACCTCCAGGATGAGCCCAGCCTGGACTTCCTGCTGGGCGACGTCCCCGACGGCGGCGGCGGGAAGGCCAAGCTGGAGGAGGAGGAAGGCGGGGAGGCGTTGGGAGACCAGGCGGCGGAGGAAATGGCGGACAGCGGGCTGCTGCTGAACGACGAGATGGCCAACAGGGTGGACATTTTGGAGCGGGTCTTGATGTCCACCTGCGTGGACTTCAGTCAGGACATTGGCTGCAAATTGAGGCCTGGGGAGGGGCCGGCCGTGTCCACGCTGCTGGAGGAAGATAAGGCGGCGGATAAACCGATCGCGACCGCCGGCGTCCCGAAGAACCTGTTCTCCGCTCCTGACCCGAGCGCATCCGGTTCAGCAGAGCCCCCCAAGGCGGAGAACAAGGAGATGCAGACGGAGATGCAGACGGAGACGCCCGCGCCTCCAGACCTGCGAGCGCTGCTCCTTCAGCTCCTGAAGCTGCACGGCCAAACGGTTGGAGACGCCTCCGTCGGCCAGCTAGGGGATCCCGACCTTCTTACCCCATTCCCCCTTCCTACCCACGCCGCCGCTGCCACCACCGCCGCCGCCACCGCCGACTCCACACCAAGCCCTGTCCCCACAGAAAGCCCAGAAGGCTCCAGCGATTCCGGGATGTGCTCTGCCGCAGAGCCGGGAGACGGTGGCGGCGGCGGCGGCTGCAGGTTCATGGAGGAGCTGGACTTCAGCGTCTGCGAGGGGGGGGCGGGGCCCGGCCAGGCCGCCACCAACGCCGCCGAGCCGGGCGCGGCGGAGGGCAAGCGCTACTGGAGCGACAGCTTCCTGGTGGATCTGGTGGCGGTGGCGGCGCCGGTGCTGCCCACGGTGGCCTGGCTGTACTCGCGCCACGGCGTGGATGGAAGCGCGCCGGTGTACAACATCGCGGCGCTGATCCGCGGCTGTTGCATCATGGGCCTGCACTCGCTCCGCCGCGTCGCTTAGAGAGACCCGCCCCGGATGTCACTCTCTCGAACGGCGCCTCCTAACCGCATGCACTTGCCGAACGTTCAACTAAAGCACTTATGTCATCGAAAGTTTTTGTTTTTTCATTCGACTTAAAGTCATATTTATGTTTCACCACTGTAACGTTGCACTATTGCCACCGATTTGGGGGCATTATCACACATAGGGGGATTTCTATTAGGGTGGTGTTTAAAATTAAAGCATCTCATTCGTCTTTTGTTTGTGTAATTTAAATGTATAAATATATGAATCATCGGGGTTAGATGGTTATCGATGTCCGACGTTTTTCTTTTTTCCTTGTATTTAAGCTATTTAATTTATCCCCAAAGTGCTATGATGTATTAGCTTGGAGGAGGTGTGAGGATGTGAATGTTTAATAGCGTTTGCATTTTGATGATTTTTTTTTGTTTTGTTTTATTGCTCTAAAGAAAACCATAAACCTTCAGCCAAAGCTTTGATGTGAACTCACTGGTTAGTCGTGGTCGTCGTGTTCTCCTGTGGAGGTGGGCTTTCTACAGTACATGGTGTATTGTAAATATGTTGGCGCTTCAAAAGCAACTGACACCGACTGGTAATGTGCCTGAGCAATGTGCAATACTGATATATGATTGGTCCTGGTGTATTTATTATTAAAGCATGATAACCGCATCCATTGCAGTTTTTTTTTGTTTTTTTTTCGTCTTCTAAAACTGAAAGAAATTTAAAAGAACACTTCACCCATTTGCATTAAACGTTGCATCATTAGAAACCCAGTCATATTTTTTTTAAATGTTCGTGCAACATTCACTCATTTTCCCTCCGAGACGGCAGAAATCCGTATTTACCGCTTGCACTTCCTGGTTCAAATGACGCAATTATCGTCGTTTTACGTCATTTGAACCAGGAAGTGAGAGGTAAATATGGATTTCTCCCGTCTCGGGGGGGAAAATTAGTGAATGTTGCAACGTTTAATGCAAATGGATGAAGTGTTCTTTTAAAGTCAACATAATTTAGACTTATGTAAGCAGCGGCAGGTTTTCCCTCCAAAACCTCCCCATATATTCATGTCTTTATCCACATGAATAAGTGAACAGCGTATCCTCGGCCGCCGCTCCGTTACCAACAGGCGTTGTTCTTGTGACTGTGCATCTTAACATCTTACGTAACGGTTCCCATCCTCCATGTCCCTTGGGCCTGTGCTGACTGTGTGAGTGCATCTCTTCCACTTTACTGGAACCTCGCTGGTTATGTCCAACGTTGTTCCAGATCCTTCCCAGAGGGTGGTGGGGGGGGGGGGGGGCAAAACTAGGTCAGCACCACAGCACTTATATTTGCAAAATCTAACCACAATGAACCATTGTGTACGTTTTCCATTGTGGACTTAATGGCCCCTGCTAAGATGCGCTGTCTCAATCAATGTGTATGTGGGAGTATGCATTAAAATCCTTTAATTATCCTTTTAATAATTCAGGTGCATCTTGTCTGGATGGGAGTAGGCCTACCCCCCCCCCTCTTGGGTTGTGTAACCATGACCCCTCGGTTCGGTTAAGTACTGACGGACTAATGAGTCAACCCACGCAGACGCCCTAATCTCTGCAGTCTAGTTTATATAAAAACGCTCCTGGACTGTGGAGAGGATTCACAAACGGGTGTTTTCGCGTCACACCCGCTGAACGCACAGCAGCAGTGGTGTGAGTTAATGTTTTACAAGATTGGTTTGGGAAAGAAGGAGAAAAAAAAGGGCGTCTTAAACTTAGACCTCAACTCCTTTTAGTTTCTCATGAAAATATTTAAGCTGGGCAGTGCTTCTCAAAGTAAAGATAGACATAACCTATTTCCCTACATACGAGCGCACCATTACTTCCAAGGCCTATAAATACGATTCATATCTTCGGAGGACGTATCTTCAAAGGTATTGTAAGGACATTGTCAATTTCTCAACATTCAGACTTGCACTCAGGCACCGGAGACACATTGGTACATTTCGATGGACACTTGAATCTAAAGGCGTCCACTTCAGATCGTTTATTCTGCGGTATTGGGTCGTCTTGTTGGGTCAGATTGCAGGCAATAATGATAAAAATAACTTTTCTTATTGAGAACACAGAAATGAAAGGGCAAACAGAAAGGTTCAGCGATCCCAACCCCATTGCATAAGTAACTTAAAGTCATCAGCCAAGTAAAAAGGGCAAAGATAAAATGCTTTGTGATTAGCGTACAGCACAGTTGTATGACAATTTGATTGGGTGAATTTATTTGCGATAGCAGTTCAGCAGCTATGAGGTTACCATAGGAACCCACAGCAAAATGTTGTATTATGCACATCGGATCGCAGTGTTATCAAGCTATAATCAAATAATAAATTTGGCCTAAATCTCCACGCAGTTGGGCTGTACTACAAATAGATACATTAAATATCTATATAAACTATTAGAAAATGTGTTTTAAACAGATATTAAATAAAACGCAAGCAAAAAGGATTGCATCCCTTGTATACAGTTGAGCATAAATGCATTACTGTCCTTTCACCCCAGAGGTTATAAATAAAAAAACAAACAATAAGATCCTTATCATTAGAGAGTCCTTGAGCGTGTAAAGGTAGTTTATTTACATCTGGGCCGTTGAATAAGTAGAACATTTCCTTGAAGTTATCCTGTGGATGAAATTGGCATCTACTCAGTGTGTCATCTAATCATTTATTAAAGTTTTAAAGTTGTGTAACCCACCATGAATTTGCTTTAAAAAAACAAAAAACAAAAAAAACAAAAAGGAAAATCCAACCAAAATAAAAAGAGCATTGCCATGGCACAAACAGCGAGTCGTGACGGTGGACCTGTTGACCTCGTGTCTCCACGACGACGATGGGGATGGTGACAATGGCTGCTGTGGACAGACAGAGCAGGGACAGGCAGGACTCTGGGCGTTTCTGCTTGGTGTAATACGTACGGGACAGCAAGTAACAATTTAAATACAGTGTCTTTTCCCCGAGCTGCGCTTCATCCCCGGGCTCGAAACGGAGCATTCCCAAAGTGTTACGAGAGCTTCACCGCGATTTTCTGATCCTTCTTCATCATCCGCTGCGCGTCCTTCTCGATCTTCTTCCTCTGCTGCTCCATGGTGCGCTTTTCCCTTTCCGCCATCTTCTGTTGTCTGTTGGAGAGCGACGCCAGGAGAACGCATATTAACAACAGAGGCAAGGCCAAGCTTTATTCTTCTGTATTCTCCTTTCCCAACGCTGCCATCTGCTGGCCATTACTTAACTCACACGCTTGGTAATGGCCAGGTGTTGGCCTGATGGTAAATGGAGAACGCCATGTGGACTACATAAACCCTCAGGTCAGGTCCAATAGAAACATCAACACATTAGAGAGTTGCAAATGGCCTCTTGTTTAGCGTTAAAGTCCACAGCAAACGTTGGCGCCCCCACAAGCCAAACGCATTATTTGAAATGTGCCAAAAACACACGCTGTGAAATTTAAGTGGGACAAGGCGGCTCGCCGCCAGACAATCAGAAGCAATTATGAAAATATGAGGCCTGTTGACCTCCACGGCACATCATGGTTCAACCGTCCCTTACCTGAGAACCTCTTCCGCCTCCCAGGCCGCCTCAGACTCGTCCTCCCAGGCGTTGGCGTCCCCCTGCCAGTTGTCCATCTCGCCCAGCTCCGCCTGGGGAACACATGTCTGTTAGCATGCTGAAACACCGCCGTGGTAATACGCACTTCAACGCTTTCACAATGCTCTGTGCTTCGAGTTCAGGTCGATTGAAGACAGTGCATTGTGATGCTGGTGTTTAACATGCCGCGGTAATTAATTAGCAATACACTAAATATGGTTTCCTGTGATTATCAAGGTCAAGGACTACAAATGGATCAGAAGCTCTTTTTCAGCCTTACTACTTAATACATAATACATAAAGACATAAGATGTACGAAAAGGTCTCCGCTATAGATGATTAAGTACAAAACTAGTTAAAAGTTAAGATGTATTCATTTGAAAATATTAAAAATGTAACATAACATTTCACAAACCCGAAAGGAAAACAGTTTTTTTTGGTAAAGGAGAGTATATTAACCCCTTATTGGATACAACAGAGAGCCTAGATCAGTGTCCGCATCGCCAGGACCGACTCACCGAGGGCTGGATGAAGGACATCATGTCCTGCGTCGCCGCCAGTCTGCTGGAGAAGCCGGCCGAGCCGTCGGGCACCAGGTAGTTCAAGGGCTCCCTCTTCTTCAGTACTATCTAGAAGACGGACGAATCGAGAGAGAAGAAATACGCAGATTTAGATTTTACAAATCAACATGAAGAAACTCTTCCGAAACGCTGTTGAACTTTGTGTCAATAAAGGCGAAATACGCCACTTTTCATAGCACCGATTGAAATGTCAAGTTTAAGCTACTTTTCTGAGAGATGGCATCTATATTTAATGAACAACTAACTATGAAATGACTAGGAGGAAGCGGATTCGTTGTTGCAATGCATTTGGGATCGTGAGGGCGGCCCGTCGGCAGACCTTTTGTGTTTTCCTGATGGTGGGGGTCATGTCTTTGAAGTAATCGGGCTCGTTGTCTGCATCTTCAGCGGACGGAGAGACGTTCCCGTTGCCACCCTCGATCTTGATGCTCGTCGGAGCGTCTTCGTCCCATGAGCTCCACTCCTCGATCTCCGGCTGCTCGAGGGTGGAGGAGTCGAAACGAGGAAATTACAATTATGGACGAAAATCAGTAAAGAGGAAAACAGACAAGTGAGACAAATCCATGATAATATCCAAATAATAATAATAAAATAATATTACTGTGGAATATAAAACACTGTGTTCCTAAACCAAAACCATTGGTAAATATAAAACGCATGCAAAAATATTTGAAAAAATAAAATAAAATGGTATTACAAATGGCAATTACTACTACGCAACTACACAATAACTTTTTAATCTACTTTGTGCTCTTGATGATTAGCCACTAGCGACACACTAATGTGCACACATCCGTGACTGAATTAAACATTGACAGACGTTGACCACGCAGACCTGTTTTGGTCCAGAGGGGAAATCCACTGTGGTCGGGAGCGTTATCTGATCCCCGCTGAGCTTACGCCCCCTTCCGGTCCTGCGAGACCACAAACCGAGCAGTTCAGTGTACAGAGCAGATGCTAATATCCGTCCTACTACATTATTATTCACCACTGCACATATTAAAATAATGATTATTATTTTGCACATCCCCATATTGCACACATTGTACATATTTTGTATTTGTGTCGTTATATGGCTTCTGTTTTATTTTGTATTGTAATATTTCATTCTTATATGTTGTGTCCTCCCTGATAGTCCCTGGTTGTTGTGTGTATGCACCGCCCCCCCCCCCCCCCACACCGAGACAATCCCTTGCGAGTCTAAAACCTATGAGGCGATGCGTCTCCTCCCGATCCCGCATCCGTCTCATCTCTCTCCGCCTCGCGAGCATCAGCTCATGTTCCCGCGTGTTACGCGACGCCTACCTGCAGATGAACCGTTTGAAGAAGGCCAGCAGGCTGGCGATGCATGTGCAGACCTTGAACAGGCGGAACTGAGTGATGGCCATGATGAAGATGTCAGCTGCAGGGAGAGACACACACACACACACACACCAGGAACCGGTTAACACACATGAAACATACATGATGAAGGACACCGTTGCTCCTCCACCACCAACCACCACCTCCACAGTGTGCGTGTGTGTGTGTGTGTGACAACACAGGGGGGTGGGGGACCATCCTGAGGTCAGTGTAGGACCAGGTACATGCATGAAGGACACCGTTGCTCCTCCTCCACCACAACGTGTGTGTGTGTGTGTGTGTGTGTGTGTGTGTGTGTGTGTGTGTGGGTGTGTGTGTGTGTGTGTGTGTGTGTGTGT
>JAOPJI010000008.1:9930324-9941591 GCA_027122695.1 Merluccius productus | reverse complement strand
TGTGTGTGTGTGTGTGTGTGTGTGTGTGTGTGTGTGTGTGTGTGTGTGTGTGTGTGTGTGTGTGTGTGTGTATAACAACACAGGTGGGGGGGGGCATCTTGGACCATCTTGAGGTCAGTGTAGGACCAGGAACATGCATGATGAAGCCTTCAGCCCCCATTTGAATACATGGACGCAGGGTAAACAACGCATGGTGGTGTAGTGTGGTGGTGCAGCTGGACGTCAGTGGAGGAGAAGAAGGAGGTGAAGGAGAAGGAGAAGGAGGAAAAGCTCACCGGACTCCACGTCCACGCACGGTATCCACGGGAGAGGCGCTTCAGCTGCTTCTTCTGGACACCAGAACCGCTCATGTAGCTGTGGCAGCTAACCTTAGCTAGCTAGCGCGTCCCGCCAGCAGGTCACCATCCTCCGCGTCCCCTCGCGCCGCCCCCAACGGTCACTGCGGTACCTAACGGCGTCGCGCCTCACAGCCGTGCGGGGAGCCGCTGGGATGACATCATCGTGGTGATAAGAGGAGGGAAAAAAAGCTAGCTAGAATCGGCCGTTTCTCGTCCGCTGTCCCGCGGCTGCCATCTTTGGAGCGGCGATGCGTCCGAACGCGGAAGTGCAGTAGAAAAAAAGCGTGTACGTTGAACGGTTCCTTTTTGGGGGGAGACTCCCGGGTGGCGGCGTTATCCCGGTCTGCCGCAGCGCCGTTTCCGGTCTCTTCTTTTCCTGTGAGCGTAGTAGTGGTTAACGGTCCCCACCGAAACGAGAAGAATAAGAACATGACGACAACAACAACGACGACGACGACAAGAATAAATGCGGAGTTTTGACGAAAACATGTAACGGAAACGGATCCCTCCTATCGAAAGTCCCTCCCTCCTCTCCCGCCGCTCAACCCACGTAACCAGAAGTCCCGCCCTCTACGCAGAGATCTGTGTGTGTCAGTGTCGTCCGTCTGTTGTTGTTGTTGTTGGGTGATATTGACGCCAATCCTGTCGCCGTGAAAGTCCCGCCCTCTTTCTCACCAATAACGCTCATTCGGAGCATCCCGTTCCAGGCGAGGTTACGGAGAGATTCTGCAGGTCTCTCTCACTCTCGCGATAACAGACAAGACACACACACACACACACACACTCACCGAAGCAAGAGGCCAGCGTAATGCAATTACAAATATGTACAACAAATATTATAAAATATTATAAAATAATAAAATTGACGAAGACCTGGGCTCGCATAAATCTACTCATTAGATAAAAGTCGACCTCCAAAACCCCAATTGAAACCCCAGATAATACAAGTACTACTAGTTAAACATACCCATTAGTTCAGGCATTTATAAAATAGTAATTGCATGAAAGGGTTAGCTCATTGCATGCAATGAGCTTTGCTTGCTGCTTGGTTTTCTTTCTCTTTTTTTGTTTTGCTGCTTAAAGCTCATTGGATAAGACGGCGCGGCGTCGGTGACACCGGCGACGAACCGACCAATAGCGTGCCGGCGAGGCAGGAAGTGGCAAGTTTGAAACGGGGAATAAACAGACATTTGAAAAGGCTGAGCTTCTGCCGGAAAACCGTAAGACTATGTAACACTATAAACACCACTAGGGTGCACGTGCAGTCTAGATTAAAACACATTTAACGTGTAAAATCAACAATATATGTTTAATCCTCAACGGTTTAACGTCTGTTTATTGCCATGTTTGAGGACGCTAATTGAGCTAAGCTAACGCTAGCACTGCACCGCGGTGCTACAGTTGTACTCCTCCCACGTCACTCGCCTCGGTAGTTTTATGACGAAACGTAAATACTTTATAAACACGACATCTATGACTAAATCCAAAACGGCACACTTTTTTTTGTTTTCTGCCAGGTTTGTGTGAAGTTTCTGACCGTTGACAGTCACTTCACATGGACATGGAGATGGAGGAGGAGGAGCACACGGACAGGAAGCTGCAGCTGGCCATGCTGTACAGAAAACTAGACAAAATAAAGAAATACCTGAGCGAAGGTGAGTGTGATGTCTGAGGACCCTGACAGCTGAACACAGTGTTGTTGTTGTTGTTGTTGTTGGAGCTGAAATGTCATTCTCAATTAATCAGGATCCATGCGTTTCCTCAACACCTTCAACCTTTCCTTACAGATGACACTGACAACATCAACCAGGTCATCGGGTCCAACTCCCCTGAGTCGTGCCTGACTTATCTGAAGGCCTTGGAGAAGAAGCACGACCCTCATTTGGACCGTAACCATCTGACCAGACTGCTGGATTTTCACACCAAGGTCTTTGCCAGTTTCCCCCTGGAAAAGCACTGTCAAAATGAGAGCTATGCAAGACTGCTTGTTCGGTTTGCAGAGCTGAAAGCGTAAGTGACCACAGAGGTTCTCTCAAGAAAGACATATATATATTTTTCCAGTTTCATTGTTAAAAATAACAATTTTATTGTATTCCCATACTAGAATTCAAGATGTCAAAGAAGCGGAAGCCAATTTCATCGTGGCGAGATCCTACAGCCAGAACTTTGCTTTTGTCCATATCGCTTATGCAGACTTTGAACACGCTCAAGGTATACTAAAGTGTATTACACCGTTTTAATTGCTGTTAAATTAAAATTGTTTCATATGAATATTCAATAAAACATGTCTTCCATTTCCTTTTACCAGGCAACACAAGGAAAGCCATTAACATTTTGCAGAAAGCGATAGAAGTGAATGCACAACCAAAAGACCTGCTGGCTCTTTCACTACAGAAACTCAAACTTCAGACAAGATCTGCGGATAAAGAAAATTTCCCAGGTAGTATTTGTAAATGCTCGACACTTTTTGAAGTTACAGTGGACTTGCAGCCGTCTGTGAAACGTACAAGCAAAATGTCGGGACAAGTATGCAACATTTCATATTGTTAATGGACTGTTTTTTATTTTATGTTTTTTTATTTTTCATATTGCAGTATCATCACTTAATACTTTCCATGACCATTTTCAACGTGGCTCTGAATTTGAAAAAGACGGCAGGAAATCAGATGGTACAGGAGAATATCAGCTGTCCGGTATTTTTGGTTCAGGGTAAGATTTAATTGAAAATAAAATAGAGATCACTTGTTTTAGCATACCCTAGTATTTTTGGAATACACTGTATTATATGTGATTTATATTTTCTTTCCCTGGCCTCCAGGACAGGGAAGAGTCTCTCTGCTCTCCAGGACAGGGAGGAGTCTCTCTGCGGTTCATCAGATGATCAGCCTCCTGGCTGGAGGTCAGGTTCTCACCGGAAGAGAACAGTTGGCTTGGTGAGTGTGTGGCATTATTCTGTGCAAAAAAAGTTACTTCACCTATCGCCTACCCGCCTTCTTTATTGTTCTCAATGCAAATATAACTTGTGTGCTGATCCTTCTGCTTATCCTTTGTACATCAGCCCGGGAGAGTCCCCGTCGTTCCTTATCCTATCCCTGAGCTCAATGTGAGTAAAAGCTATCTATCTCATTACCAGCTATAGACACGTTCTCTCCAACTGCTGTCATTTGATTGTACTCAGCACTTTAACGTAATTTAGCTATGGGGTGTCTATTAAATAAATGCATTGGTTATTATTTGGTCAATGTCTAGTGTAAGTACTGCATGCATTCTTTCTATGTAAACCTCCCATTTTTACTGTCTTTACACGTCTGTTACATGTGTGTTGCTAGTCTCCAGAGACACAGAAGGACCAGGCTGCAGTCGACTCCACCACCACACTCTTCCACATGTCAAGAATGGAAGGTACACTCAAGGAACACGCCATGGCACTGTACGATGTGAAGGCGTGCACATGGGGATATCTCCATTACATAGACATGTTTCAGATATAGAAAGCAACTTAACATTGTATTATCTGTATTATCTTCTCCCCACCCCCCCCATACTCTCCCCTCTGAAAGACACAACATACAATTTCAATCGGATCCTCAACACAAATTCTCCCGAATCCTGTCGGGATTTTTTGCTAAACCTGGAGAAGAGTGGCAACCCATACACAGACGGCGCGCTCCTGACTAAACTCAAGGACTGCTATGCTAAAGTATTCTCCAAGCTGCCCATTGAAAAGTACAGCAAGAGCAAGAGCTATGCCAAGATACTCGTCAGATATGCTGAACTCAAGGGGTGAGTCACATTTGTGATTAGTCTGATTACTATTTTTAAAATGTTTTATTTATATATTTAATTTTGTATTTATGTTTTACATTGTTGGTTACATTCGTTTGTTTCTGTTTTCTAAAGGATTGAAGACTCGGATGAAGCACAGGACTATTTCATAGTTGCAAGATCCAACTGCAAATGCTTTGCCTTTGTCCACATCGCACACGCACAGTTCGAAGTCTCTCAAGGTACAATTTATTTTGTCCTTATCTGTTTTTTATAAAATCGTGACAGAATGCAGAAGTACATTTTAACTACAATTACGTTTTTTTGCAAGTATGTTTCTTCTAAATTACGTCTAATTTATCTCATCTATCCGTCCAATGTAATGCATTTCATCCTATATTCTACCTAAGTTGGTGTTGCAGCAATAACGCATGTTGTGTTGTTAAAATCTCCATTTGTCATTTCTCACACCCTCTTCTCGTCCTCTTTCCAGGTAACATCAAAAAAGCAACTTCAATCCTCTTGAAAGCCCAGACACTAAACGCCAGGCCACCCATGCTCCTGGAGGTGGCGCTGCGTAACATTCAGGCTGGGGAAAAGAGACTTGTGCCAGCTGAAGAAGAGCAAGAAGAAGAAGAGGAAGAACATCACACAAGCGGCGTCCCGCTCCAGAGTCAGGGTCTACTGTCAGTGGCAGACTATGGCGGCAGCCAAGAGGGTCCAAGTTTTATTCTCCCAGCTGCAAAGCTGTCGGTGGATCAGCCTAGGCCTGCCGGCAAGGAGCCTTTGTCTGCTTGGAAAATGCCATCTCTCAGCAGCCGACATGTCTCACCACAGGTTTGGCAGTATTCCTTAGTTGTTTAAAGGTATAGTCAGCGATCCTAATCCAATGCACTTCTTTTTGTCAAATTCAGCGAATATCTCTTCACGGTCCCCTAGTGGTCTGGTGGAAAATCTGGTGTTTATACACAGCCCAGGCTCAGTAAATGGGAAACAAACGTGGTTCGGACCGAACCATATGGGGAGAGAGTGGATATGGGGGGGGGGGGGGGTGTATTTGTTTTGGTTTTGCACTCTTTCCCCAGAATCGCTGACTGTACCTTTTTTTTAAGTTCTGTTTATGCTCGAGGTTGTGTTAATCGATGCAAATCTAAAGGAAATGTTTGCTACCCCAGGAGAAGCACGCCTCGCCTCCCGAGCCCAGGCATCTTCCTCGCCTGCTGAACTCCATGCCCGCGGTCCCGTCCAGGATAACCCCCCACATGCCCACACCCGCCCTCCCGGTCCCGTCCAGAATAACCCCCTCCACCGTCTGCCAGACCCCCAACAACAAGAGGGAGCCCTATGCAACCAGGTAAAAAGTTGTTCCTTTACTGGGATTCTGGGAGTTTATAATGCTTTCTAGCTGTGTTGTGTGTGCTTTTTTTTCTTCTGCAAAGCTTTCAATGGGTTGTACTGTCGTCTTCAGCTTCGTTACTCCCAGCGTGAGGAAGGACCCACCTGATGTACCTTCCTCAGCGTCGCAGAGAGCAGGCGCGGCCCAGCCGCCCTGCACCCCTGTGAACCAGGCGTCCTATTCACACACCCCACAGGTACGCCCCAGTCCTACCTCTGTCATGTCTTCCATGCACTGTAAAAGACACATTTTGAGGAGGGAAATCGTTATGCTCAGCTGTTTTCCAATAGAAGAGAGTACTGCTTCAGACAGACTCACGTTTCCGTGAAGAATTTGCGGCAAGCGGACATCGTTTTCGTGTTTCATTGGCTAACTGATTATGTTCGTTATTCACAGAGTGCCGTGCTGGCTTTATCGAACGAGTCCATCACCATTAAGGGCAAGCAGTTCTTCATCCTGAAGATGATTGGCCGAGGTGGATCCAGCAAGGTAACGGTGGTCTAGCATCTGAAAACGGTTCACATCGTGTACACTTCCCTGTCAAATATTGAATAGCATGACTTTAACTGTAAAAAATGCTGCTGATGCAACAACAATGCACTTCTCCACCCGCTGCACACCTTAACCCTTCACACTCTCAGTGTGAGAGGCTCACATGTCCGCTCATATGTCCGATCACCAACACCAACTGATCACCAACTGGGATATGAAAACCACCTGGAAAATGTGGACACGGACACTCTTGTGACATGATATCCCATTTAGTGATGGTGATATATTTACAGGAGATGACTGCACACAAATCCATATTTGTGTGTGCAGTAGATGTTAAAGTTGAGACACTGTACACTAGGTGTCCTATAATATTCCATCCAGGTCGGTCTCGTTGAGATCATGATTCCCTGTTTCCTTTATTCATTTATGTAATTTTTTTTAGGTTTACCAGGTCCTGGACCACAAGAAGCAGTTGTATGCAGTGAAGTATGTAAACCTGGAAGAGGCCGACCCGAAGACCGTAGAGAGCTACAAGAATGAGATTGAGCATCTGAATCACCTGCAGCAGTACAGTGACCAGATCATCAAGCTGTATGACTAGTGAGTCATCCTCCCATCCTCTTGGGTTCCTCTCATTTGCGCACTTCATTTCTTGACAATAATAATTGAATTCTCACCATTTCATTAACGATGAAGGCCAACGTGTCGTGATGTTGTTACTGACGTCAAGTCAGACAAACCGGAGATCTGAAGCGATACCCCGATTTCCGACCTGTCATTCAGGGTTCAACAACCGTTCGGAGTCAAGTCGGAGCTCGTTTTTTCCGAGTTGTCTTGAATGCGGTATTACATGCCACCTTGCTAATTCCTGTGTTGTGTGTTAGGGCTGGCCAGAATATATCGATGTTATATCGATATCGGTACGAGATATCGTCTTAGATTTTGGATATCGTGATATGGCATAAGTGTTGTCTTTTCTACTTTTCATTTGTCATTTGTCGTGTTTAATTCACACAGGAGTATACACAAATAATTTACCTTGTGGTTATTTTATATAGACAATTCAATTACCAGAAAACATGCTACATCGTGATATATATCGCTATGGCGATATTAAATTACCTATATACCGACAGAAGCTTCTGGCCATATCGCCCAGCCCTTGTTGTAGGTATGTACGTAGGTTGAAATGGGACATTGTGAACTGCCTTAAGGCCGGCAGGGACCCTGACTGAGTGAATCTGTTGTACGTCACCGCAGCGAAGTGACGGACCGCTACATCTACATGCTGATGGAGTGCGGGAACCTGGACCTGAACACGTGGCTGCGGAGCCGCAAGACCGTCGTCCCGCTGGAGAGGAAGTTCTACTGGAAGAACATGCTGGAGGCGGTGCAGACCATCCACAAGCATGGTAGACCCCCGGGCCGATCCCTTTAGTCACACATTTTGCTTTGGTCAATTTCGGGGTATTAAATGTCTTAAATTACAAAATGTCAATTTAAGGCCTTTAAAAGAAAAATATAATTTGCATAGGTCTCAAATATGGTTTGTGACTGTCGGGAGAGGAAAAATAATAATCCTCAAACCAATAAAAATATAGATATTTATTTGCCTCCCACAGCATGTGCGAGCTGTGTTGACCACTGCACTGGCACAATAACAATAATGCTCTCAGACGAGCAGCGCTGCTGAGATGAACCGACGAATAACAATCCAGATACGTTTGTATACTTGCAAAACAATTCCAGGTTAAGGATTGATGTTTTGTCTTTTCCACACAGGAATCGTCCACAGTGACTTGAAGCCCGCCAATTTTGTCATAGTGAACGCCTCCCTGAAGCTGATTGACTTTGGCATCGCCAACCGCATACAACCAGACGTAACGAGCATCATCGCAGACTCGCAAGTAAGGTTTCATCCTGATAAACAAGCATGCAAAGTGCAGTCACTACTTTATTCAGCAAGTCTTGAGGTTACGCACCTCAAGTGAGACCTAATAGCACACAATCACAAACACATGACATATACAATGCAGACAAATGACATGGACATATACAGTAAAATAGGCAAAGATTAAGGTTATGAACAACAAAACAGGTGACCTACGTGGCAAAACGGCAACCATGTCCAGCATTGTTCTTTATCAAGGCTTTAAACATGCCAAAAGAAACACGCTCCCGTAAGAGAAGTGGACCTTGAAAGTCATTCCAGGGTTGGGACTAAACACGTTGTATTTATTTTAACTTCTATAAATATTGCAATCATGATTGTGTGTCATTCATGTAATCTTTACCCAACACAGGTAGGAACCCTGAACTACATGCCGCCTGAAGCTATTAAAGACACGTCATCCCAACCTGGGAAAGCCAGGTCTAAGGTGCATCTCTCCCTCCCTCTCACTCTCACTCTCTCTCTCTCACTCTCACACTCACTCACTCACTCACTCACTATATATTCTTTTGTACTGTTTTTAGATCAGTCCGAAAGGTGACGTGTGGTCACTTGGTTGCATACTGTACTGCATGACCTACGGGCGGACTCCTTTCCAAAGTATAACCAATCAATTCACCAAGCTGCACGCCATCATCGATCCCTCCCACAAGATTGAATTTCCTGACATTGTGGAGCAGGATCTGCTGGACGTGTTGAAGGTGAGGGGATACAAATCCCTGGTGTCAGAGCCTAGGCTGTAAATAGATCCATAGTTTTGGAGTTCAGAGAATACCGTGTTTTCAATTGCATATCGTCTAACAATAGCACACAAAGCTAACTTAGTTTGACATGGATGAGGTTGTTGACGATGCATGTTGTTTGTCGCTCCCCGCCGACCAGAGGTGCTTGGCTCGCAACCCAAGGGAGAGGATCTCTATTGCGGAGCTTCTGGAGCACAAATACCTGCAGCTTCAACCCCAGTCGTTACCTGAGCCAGGTACTCGCTCGGAAACATGCGCACTATTGACAACATGAAGCGTGTGTGTGTGTGTGTGTGTGTGTGTGTGTGTGTGGTTGATGGTTGGTTTAAGCAGCCTCACCTGGCCCGTGTCAGACTGTCGGCATGCAACACCTGCTCGGCCTTGTGCCGACCTGCTAAAAAAAAAATGTTTGTATACCAACTGTTGTCTTGGAGACGCCCTGCAAAGCCACTTTGTTGTTACATGCTGACATGTCAGAGCTCTCTTCCTGAGTGTGTGTGTGTTGATAGCTGGTGTATCCATTGTGAGATGTGAGACTGCATGAATCAGCTTTCAACCACACACACTCCACACGCTACTTGTCAAAACTGCCGGTACTAAAGCATAACCCCGTTTGTTTGTTTGTTTTGTAAGAACATCCAAGTAACAGCGACTTCAAGAGGATCCTGACGGACCTCGCAGCGCTTCAGTCTCCCAACAGCATCGTCCGAGCCGCTAATGTAAGCCACTCCAAATGAACACCGGGGGGGGGGGGAATCTTTACATTTTGAACAAAGGTAATGGCGTGCAGATTTGAGATGGTCTTGCCAAACAGCAATTTTTCTCATTTCTCCTCAGAACCTGGTGAAGATGTGCAGCAGTGGCAGAAAGCTGGACGTGGCCGAGTGTGCAAAGTCATCTAGCCAACTTTCTTGGAAGATGTGATTTTATTTTTTGACATCTTTTATGAAAACCTTTTTAATTTGCACTTTTTTATAACCCACTTCGGCCGTGCTTTCACTGTAACAGCAGTACTTTTTTTCTTTTCTTCTCACTTTTGTAAGCCCTCTACCTCCTCTCTACTGCTGTTCACCAGTTTACCATAGTGTATTCAGCCCACTATTTGTTCAACTCATACAAAACTAGAATGCTCCTTACATCCTGTGATAAACATACTTTCTCAATTAAACATAATGTCTGTCTTTTATTTTATAGGCCCATTTGCGCAAACTAAATTGTACGTACATATGCTCATGTTTTGGCTCACTCGAAGCAAAGCTTAGATTTTGAACTGGCAGTATGTGTTGGAGCTGGAAATTCACATAATTAAGTGATGTAGTAAAACCAGTTTGTTCTGTTTTTCTCTGTTCAAAAGCTCAATAAATAGGGCTTGTACATCAGAATGCATCATGGGATAAATTAAGGCAATTATACAATACCTTTTATAGTTGTTGTTTTTTAAATACTTGTATTACTCATTTTGTTACTTTGATAATACTTTATACATTTAAATGACTTACTGCATTGTTGAGTTTGGAACTCAAGAATTTGCCGGCAACTCAAGAATTGGCCGGCAATGACTGCTACTGCTGCCTGTTTCTTTTTATTGTAAATATAATTTTGACAAATAAAGACCTTCAACTGGGATTGTTTTGCTGGCGATACTGAGGAATCAAGGGAGTTGTATTTCTGTAAAATCCTCCACCAATGTAAATATACCATAGTGAAAACTTTGCTTTGCCATGCCTCGCATGGGAAACGCTGTGGCGGTACTAAACCATGTCCTCCCATAACGACAAACAATGTCACGATGAATTACTAAATGATGACCAAAAAAAACATGACTAAGTACCAACGCAATAACTAGCAGTCCCTTGCTTCCAAAATGGAGGTGGTCATTGCTCGGTGACATCACAATGTGTACAAAGCTATCCGGGCCTGAGGATTGACCCCCACCCTCTCGTTTCCTCGCGGCTCTCCTCCGTCACCCTCTCATCCCTCGCCTGCTCGTCCCCTCACCCTGTCATCCAACACGCTCATCACTCACCCTCTCATTTCCTCACCCTCTCATCCATCACTCTCTCATCCCTCGCCTGCTCATCCCCTCACCCTGTCATCCAACACGCTCATCAGTCACCCTCTCATTTCCTCACCCTCTCATCCCACACCCTCTCATCTATCACCCTCTCATCATCACCCCGCTTTTCATCACCTTTGGCAAACCGGCACCCACTCATGAAAGCATCGCGAGTCTAATTTCCCATTTCAATTGGAGCGTTTTGGCCGTCCAGATGGCTCTTTAAAACTGACGAGCAGCCTCAGAAACAAAGGCAGGGGGACATTTTCCCGTAATGAATTGCTAATTCATCGGCTGTGATGAACCTCGCAAATGTTTTTTTTTTTTGTAATCACAGAGAGACTCGTTTGACTGTAAGATTAACAGCCAATCTCGGGGGCAATATATTTCAAGACTCGTTTATTATGTGTAACATGTTTATACTGTATCTGGAATATAGGTGTGTTTAGGCTATATTGTTATATAGGTGTGTTTAGGCTATATTGTTATATAGGTGTGTGTAGGCTATATTGTTATATAGGTG
>JAOPJI010000008.1:9904780-9916380 GCA_027122695.1 Merluccius productus | reverse complement strand
CACACACACACACACACACACACACACACACACACACACACACACACACACACACACACACACACACACACAGGTCAATCCGTATCCCTCACACAATCTGACTCAATGTTGTGTCACTGTTGTGACACTGTTGTGTGCATCTAGTCTCAAAGTCTTTTTTTTTTTTCACTTAGTCAAGACGTCGTTGTTGGCCAAGAAAAACAAAATGATAAATCCGAGTGAAGATAAGATGAACCCTTATTAATCCCCAGAGGGAAATTCAGGTTTCATAGCAGCAACAGCAATGAGAACGGTGAACAGGTGAGAGTAAGAGTACAGAATCAAACCAAGATAATAAGAATACAAATATAAATAAGACTAAAGATAAAGTAAAACACGGAGCAGCTGGCCCTAGATATCTGAACTGGGTCTCTGAAAGGGTGAATGAGTGAACATATGTACCGTATATCAATAAATATATCCATATATATATATATATATATATACATAGTCTGTCAATAAATAGTCTGTCTATACGAATATGAATGAATATTTGACTGAATGAATATGAGTGCCAGAGTCCATGCAAGATTCAATAGTTACGGGTCCAAAGTAAGCAACAGACTTAAGGCTTAAAGTTCTGATGGCTACTAGCACAAAGGACTGGCTGAGGGATCAGTCTGTGGCTGAATGTGATCCTCAGCTTCGCCAGCTCATCATAGAGAGGATGGGAGGGGTTCTCCATGACACCGTCCAGCTTCTTACTCATCCTCTCTTTCCGCAACCACCTCCAGATTGTCCAGTTCAGTTCCAGCTACCAGCCTGGTAGCCTCCCTCACCAGCTTGTTCAGTCTGTTGGCATCCCTTGTATTGATGTTGCCACCGCCACTTCCACCAACATAACCACGGCAAGGAAGAGGACACTGGCTGGCTACTACAGACTGCAGCAGCCTCTTGCCCTTGTGAAGGACGAGGAGCCTCCTCAGGAAGAACAGCTTGCGCTGTCCCTTCCTTCGGAGGGCCTAAGTGTTGTCAGTCCAGTCCAGCTTAATGTTCATGTGCCCACCACCTCCACCTCCTCCCCTCGGATGGTGATGGGAGTTGGGGCCCTCTTCTTGCTCCGTTGGGGCCCTCTTCTTGTCACCACATTGTGGTCACACCACCCTATGACTCCTCCATTGTCAGCTGCGTCATGGAGGAGTCATTGAATCCAAACGGCTCGCCTGGCTAGAATACGGGTCGGCGCCGGAACGGTCCCACTTGGGCCCGAGCGAGGAGCCGCCCTGTATGCTTTTCCACTTACGGTCAATCGCTTCTGAAATGCAATTATTTGCGAGGAGTGGGGTAGAGTGAGGTCCAAATCCTGCAGGTGAAATAAGTGCATAGAAATGTACACGAAGGTATCGGGTGTCACATGATGCACATTTCATCAAGTGGAGGACGGAGCTCATTCGAAGACATTTTTCAAATGTTCCTGCTTAAACATGTCACCCGATGCCTTGTTGTGTCTCTGTGGCTGACTTTAAGAGACAAGCTGAGCGCCAGATACGTTTTTATACTCTCATACGGATTTATTGCTCAATTTAAATGTTTCTCTGGGTGAGCCCATGGCACAGTTGTTGAGCACTGTGGGGCTCCTTCTGCCAAGCACATCTTATAACCCACACTTACGGCACAGGGATGAAATTGCTGTAGCAGGGTAGTAATTTACCAGGGACTCTATCGAAACCAATAGCACAGACGGTGCGCTTCCAACATGAAGCCAGCTGAGGAAGATCCGTCAAAGACGCTTTTTTGGTTTCAGCCAATGACTGATGTGTGCTGCTGAAGTGCCGCCCTATTAAGATGGCTGCCATGAAATGGTGTGTTTACACCCAGCGGCTCAGTGCTCCGCTGGGCATGCCTGCCATCCCGAGCTTGTCAAGCTTCACTACCCTAATGCCTCATTTTGAAAAACCCCTCCACCTATATGGTGAATTGCATCCATCAATCACCACCGCGCCCACACACTGTTGTTATTCTACCACTTGCTTTCACAGAGGAAGGAAAGTGTGTGTGTGTGCGCATGCATACTCACACACTGTTTATGTAGATGCCCCCGCATATTCTCAATTCACATTTTAAGGACAGAAGAGTATTTAATCAGGTTGTGAGGGCTGGCTTTATCGTCATTATCGTCATACTCACCGTCCAGCTCTCAAATCAAATGTATTGCATGTGTGTTTCTTGGCTGCCTCGTTGTACAGAACAAAAGCAGGAACGCAGTGTTTTTGTTTGAAGACCAAGACCGATCAGGGAAATTAAAAGGGCTCAGAGGTGATAACCGCGGATCAAGTATCATAGGCTTATTGCCTTCATGCCACAGACCGCGGTAACAAGGATCACATCGCATTAGTTGTCCAAAAACAAAATTTGGAAGAACTTGCGTTGCTACATGGAGCGTGTATTTTCATTACAGCATTTGCATATTTATAGGTCTACCAAAAGCACCCTGGACTTTTCTGTTTCTGCTAATGTGATTACCTCACTGATTCGGCGATCACGTTACACTTTGGTCTTCCATTTTGTATGATTGCAAAGCCATATTATACTAAACCTGCCAATATATGACACAGCCTCTTGCAGTAATGCACACCATCAAAGAGAGAGGATAATAAATCAAACATGCCCCCCTTATCATCAACAATGTTGTAGTTTTTTTGCCTGCGTTATGAATCTTGCCTCACCAATGAGTTTGGCTCAAAATGGTAAAAAGTTGTTTCTAAAGGGTTGCCAACATGACAGCTGCCAATAATCTTGGTCTGCTTTGACCATATCACAACTATGTTGTGAGCTTGCTTGCCACACACACACACACACACACACACACACACACACACACACACACACACACACAGCTGCTTTGACCATATCACAACTATGTTGTGACGTGAGCTTGCTTGACACACACACACACACACACACACACACACACACACACACACACACACACACACACACACACACTCTAAATTAGTAGATTTCTGAAGTGGTATGGAAAATGAGTCATTTATTCAGCAGCCCATTATTTGCTGACACTAAGCTTCACTGTCCCTTTCGTACCAGTGGAGGTCATCGTGAGAATTACTTTAAATCTTGATCTAGAAAAGATTTATATACTTAACATGCACTGATAAAAATGAACCTAGCTAAAACCCTTTACAGGCTTCAACAATAAGGGGTGCCTGGTTCCAGTGAAGTCACGACTGCAGTAAAAACGTCCAACTCTCTCTCTCGATCGAGCCAGCGCTCAGAAAATGTGTTATTTGGCACAAGCACAAAGTACATGTCAATGATGCCAGTGTGGGCCAGTAAACATCGAGTTGAGGTCAGTAGGTTTCAGACCCACTGGCCCGACTAGGCCAGTGGCAAGAAAATGTTAACCCTGATTCTGGAATTGAACACATCGATCGATAGTCACATAAATGCGGGACATGCACTCTCTGCACCAGAGGGAGTGTATCCTAATGAGCTGGAGGAGAGTACAGTGGCGGCATGGCCTCAGTCACCCCGTCCCGTGGTACCCTAACTACAGGGTGCTGCCGGGCTGCACCCTGCCCTGCAAGGGCAGCCTTGGCATCTGCCCCGCCGCTGCGGCTGCAGCTCTGCTGATGCTACGAGTTTCGACCCCTTTCCTTCACACGAGAACCCAGCACTTCTGGACTACTATGCGTGGAATGCCAATGCTATTTCCATTTTATGGGAAAGGCGCAACTTGTTTCTTGTTTGTTGTTTAGTTGTTGTTATTTCAGTTATGGATTTGTATTATTATTATTTTTTGTAGGTTGTACCATTGACCGAAATCCACTTCTATAATTGGTGGCCAGATAAACGACCATAGCATCGTTGTAAGCTGCAATCGGAATATTTACAAATAATGTACAATTAATAAAACGTTAGGCATATAAAGGCTTAATTATTACTGTTGAGAACCAATTGAAGCATTCATTAAAACTACAATGGCTTGATGGATGGATGGATGGATGGAAATTAATTGGATTTTATTGAGTTTATTTCCTGTTTCGCTGCGGCCATTCCAGATCTCCACATCAAATGGCGGGTGACTCATCAATTCAAACTTTTAATTCAATCAAACCTCAACCACCTGGTGTCCAGCCTCCCCATCATGAATACATTTTGCGAGCACTGGCCTTTTTAAAAAATGGCTCATTATCTCACAGACCAAAGAGAAGTGTACTCTGGACACCGGCGCTTGTCCAGCTCCTCTCCGCCAATTAGAATCACACATGCACTATGAGTCACACTTACCTTTTAGCATTTTCCAGCTGTGCATGTATGTACACACTGTCTGTGTGTAGCCTGTGTTGTGTTTCTATGTAAGCCTTGTGTTTTTAATATTTCTATATTTCTGGAATGGATGACTAATCACCTCGCCGTCACAGTTTCATAGATTACCAAGTGAGCTCTGTGTAGTCGCATGCCTTCATTCTGTTCCCATCGGGATCCGTTTTGTCTTGGCGATCTCCATAAGTGCGCAATGTTGACAGATGGCGTCGTAAAAGTAGAAATTCACTGTAATAGTGGGGGGAAAAAAAGTGAGTGGATTTTATTTTTGTTTGACTGTCTGGAGCGGTCCGGTGAGTGTAGGAGTCATTCATTTCACGGATAAACAAAATGGCTGGTGTGCCCCCATGCCAGACCTGTGGCTCAGATGATATGCTGTGGAAAGGGTTGCTGTGTCTAGTTTACATGTGGGGGATTTAATCCTGTGAAGATTTCCGTGTTATCAAGAACGGTTATAGTAAACACATTTTCCTTTGCCTCGTTGTTTAGGCTGGTTCATATTTAAATGCATGGGGGGGGGGGGGTTTGTTAAGGGTGAACACAAAATCTATGCGCTTTTCTCCCATCCCGCCGCGTGACTCCATCTTTGGTGCAGTTGTTTTGTCAGAGCCTCGTTTCTCATTCGGCCTCATTCTCAGGTTTTTCCATACTCTGCGTCTAGCCACTGCCAAACCTCAATAAGGCACATGGCTGAGAAGGGCTGTAATAGATATGTGAATATGCCATGATTAGAAATGCCAATTCCCCTGATACCTCCGTGAAGAGGCCAGCTGTGCAGCAGCAGCTCTGTGACCCAGGGCAATCCCTTTCCCAACCAACCTGCCTTGAAACCTCAACTCTGTAGTTCATAATTTGGGGAAGCACCGAAAGATTGGAAAGAAAATCCTAAAAGTTAAAAGGTTTCTTATTGAATTATAGTGTTATTTTATCGTTTTTTTGTTTTTTTTTAATCTTTTCTTTTAAGTAAGACACACTGTCCTATCGTAAGAGTTCATTGTGATCCGTTGGAAGTTGAAGCGCAACAACAACAACAACAAAAAAACGCCTGTTGTCTTAACCCTCCCTTAACTCCAGCCAGCTTAGGCCTGCAGGGCAGAGCGTGTTAGGTTACAGCTGAAGGTGCGCTCATTCTACCCGAGGCCCCCTTGTCAGAGACACGAGCGATGCTTCAGCTGCCCGTCGCCACGGCAACGGGCTTGTGCGTTTAGTCTAGTTCCCCGGCAGAATGTAAGGTGTTTTCGTCTGACATTAGCTTAGCAAAGTGGAAGGCAATTCGGTCTGACTCTACAGTCTGGCAAATTTAAACAAAAACCAAAACAAAAGTTTTTTTTGGACCGCGTGATGGTAACTAGATTTGAACTTCACACATGCAGGTATCAGACTTCTGCAGAATGCTTCTTTTATCTGTCGTCGAAAGTTCAGCCGCCTCTCCTATAGCACGTAGTTCCCCTCGCTCCAGTGCAAGCCCGGGCCTCTGTCATCCTGCTGCCGCCGCCGCCGCCGTCGCCACTGCTGCTGCTGCCGCCGCTGCAGCAGCCAATTTGGCTGAACCTGTTCAACTCCACAGCATGTGCAGGAGGAGTCATTTCAGGACACCTAGCGTGCGCCACTTGTGCGTCGGCGCAGCATAGCGCGCATCGCTCACTCACGAGCACATGAAGCCATTTACTCTCCAAGACGAGGGAGAAACAAAAGGGAGGGAAACCAGGCACGGATGCTCATGCCTCCGGTCAGCAGCACTGTCGGGTTTTTTTTCTCGGAAGTGGTCAATGGTTTGTAGCGTGTGTGTGTGTGTGTGTGTGTGTGCGTATGTATGTGTGTGTATACCTAGCGCTTTCGAGATCTGGTGACCCGTGGCAGGCAGATAAGGATAAGACCCTCTTATCAGAGCCTCCCCCCCTCCTCCCTGTCTCTCTGAGGCTCACTAAGTGGCCCGAAGCTGTAGAGGCTGTCACCAGCCCAAAAAGCTGGGCAAACAAAGGACATGGAAGCTGGCCTCGTGACGACCGGCTGCGGTTGTTATTGTTTTCAATACTACCTACCATGCTTATACGTGGTGAGTAAGATGTCATTTGGGGAGAAGTGAATATGTTTCAGATGTTTCTGAAGTCATCTATGAAGAGAAACTACAGTTGTAGCTCCTAAAAGTGTATTTAGATGGACAGATGAATGGCGGGATGGAAAGTTTTCCCGTCTTCGCCACATGGTTAATGTCAAATTATATCGTCTTTGTTATAAATCCAGCCCCCTCGTGTTTATATAGTATTAATCAGCCTTGGTTTGTGATCAATAATAAACTTTAAGCGTTCACCTCAAATGATTAATTTCCAAATCGTTGCTCTGTCACGTAAAGTCTATTGTGTTTTTTGTTTGCTCTTGCAACATGTGATTGGTTTACCCTCCGGTGCAGTTCTTGGAGCCGAAATAATTTTTTTTCCCCTTGCCCCAAGTTTGACCGTGGACTGTTCTGGCACCGCTGCTTTCGATAATGAATCTTTCGTATTAACCGAACTAAACAAAAGAGTTTTTAAAAATGTGCTGATGCTGCCAGGCTATTAACCATCCTGCAGCAGGAACATGTTGGTTTGTGCTCCTTCAATGTCAGTCAGCGGAAAGAAACTAAACCGTTGTCAAATATGATTTTTGATCTCTTTGGAGGGTCGGAAAAACGGTGGAGCTTGCCGCCATCGCGTGCTCCGCTGACATCCAGCGTGCACACAGCGTCCACATTCTCCCAGTGGGGCCTGAATGAACAGGCCAGTGTTTCAACTGCGGTGTTGAGCCGTGAGAGCAACACACAACCAATCCCGCTGAGCCAGGTCGCTCGGAGGGCACATGGAAATGTGTTGCAGCAAGCCCACTGGTGAACCCAGCTTCAGAACCAGTCTCTCTGATCCGGGTTTGCCTGTTTGTCTGTTGTGAGTATGGCACAGTAGGTTTGGTCGCTGCAGCGCCAAAAGTGCCAAAACGTCTTTTCAATCATGGGACACATTTCTTGCAGTGAACTCTTCTTAGTTCAAATATTGGCACATTGCAGATCACTTCAAACAAAAGCAAACAAACACACAATCTGGCCCATGCGCTATGTCGGCAACATCACTTTTTAATTAAAGTAATTTATTGTCAACTTTTAACAGCGTCCTGTTCACTCCAGGGTAAAATCGAACTATGACTGATGGCTATATGCTTCCAGCCCAACGTTGTCATTCTCATAATGAGCTAACCCTTTACCAGGTGGCCTCCAGATGATGGCCCTACAACCCTTGGCTTGGAAACATTTCTCATGGTTGGGATGGTTAAAGTTGAGTAAAACGGTTGGGGGGCGGGTGGGGAGGTTGAGCAAAGCTATAATTAGGTGTGCAGCTTTAGCTGCACAACTCATATCTGTCATACATCATTTGTATTATTATTCCAAACTTTCCTACTCAACTCCTCCTTCATACTCCAATATTTGGAATATACTACCTTACTAGACGAACTTGTATGGAATGACTCAAAATGTTAATACTTATTTAAGTATACTTTAAGTATTTAAACTCTTAAACTCCCACATACACACACAGGGGATTTTTCTGGTTTCTAGAATTGTTAGCGTACAAATCATAAACTATCAAAATCTATAAACCGTCACTAAATATTATGTACTATACAATATTTAGACCCCATAGACATATTGTGCATCAAAATGTTCAGCTCTTTGCATTGATTGAAGAAGAAGTTTTTATTCATCTTTGCACATGTAGAAGTACTACACAAAGAAATGTGATCTCTGCATTTGAGCCATCGCTAGCCGCCGTGCAGCGCCCGGGGACCGACTCCAGGTCTACTGCTGGTGCCTAGTTCAATAAAACTTAATGTGTATGTTTTATCTATGAATGCTCATCTCAATATTTCACTAGAGACTATTCATATTCTTCCCAAACTCCTTCATACTTTAGACTACAACAATAAATCAATTTTTTCTTACTATCTAAACTAGAACACCCTAGCAACCACCCAAAACTCCCTAGCAACCACCCAGAATAGCCTAGCAACCACATGGAAACACCATTGAAAGCATCTAGAACACCCTAGCAACCACCCAGAACCCCCTAACAACCACCCAGAACACCATAGCAAACCAACAAGAACACCCCAGCAGCCACCATAAAACTTACTACTTTGCGTCACTCTCACCCGTAGAGTCGGGAGAGATTTGATGTTGAATTGGTTAGTTTTTATCGGGCACCAACCTGGTTGTGCAGTCCCCTCCATCAAAAAAAAACAACCGCTAACCAGAGGTTTGGATGCACTCCCGTGCATTTGTATTGTGGCCCGTGTTGGTAATTCAGTCAGTAATATGGGACACTGTGGACTGAACCAGCAGGACAGAGTCTTGGGGAAAACTTCATGGGCACGGGGGGGCGGGGGCGGTTTCGTGGGGTCTCGTGTGTCTTTTGGCCGATGTGTGTGTCATAACTCTCGACATGTGTCGTACTGCGGTGCTCTTTGGTGGTTTTATCAATGGAAAATGACTCATGGTTGTTTTGTTGGTGGTCAATAATTTCCCCACTCTCCTTTGCGTGCTCCTTCTCTTCCCCCTTCCTCGGTGTCCCTGGTGAAAAGTTTGGTGTATCAAAAACGTGGCCTATCATCATCCTTGGACTGCAACGAACCGTATGATACTTGAGCAGCCCTCCACAGACATCACCAATTTAGCCGTCAATTTGACCCATTTGGAGTAACACGGAGCATCTGATATTGGATCTAGTGGTACGCCTCAAGCCAACAATTCCCATTCGCCCCAATTCTTTTTTTAATCCACTCAAAAGACTATTTTTTTAAATGTATTTTCTAATCCTATCTCAGCAGCAGCAGCAGCAACAACACCACCACCACCGCTAGTGCTCACATTCCTCAGTAAGGCATTGGAGATTTCTAAAATTCCTCCTCCTTAAGCACTCAATGGAAAGGGCATGGCTTTCGAATTGGCAGGGACCTTGCACAGAGAATGTGAGCGTAAAGTCTTGAGGTGCGTCCAAGACAGTTGCAGTTAAATTGCTTAGCGAGGCCGCCAGACGTACAGGTTGAAGTATGTGGTCGGCCTGTCCAACAGTGGTTTGTGTACGTACGTACGTACGCACACACACACACACACGCACACACGCACACACAGACAGCATGACATCACGACAGCCGATCAATACATCACAGAAACCAGCTTGCGCTCTATAGCTTTTCACCCCATGGGAATATTTTGCCATAAGCTGATGATAATGAGTTGACCAAACTAGGCCCGGAAACGACTCCACATTTTCCTGTAAGTCTTTATTTTCTCTACTTGAAGTGTTTGTTGGTTCAGTGGTCCAGACACAGCAGGGAATAGTGCTTGTGGTGATGATGTTAATAATTAAGTTATGGTGTTGAGCCTCGTTTATGAGAAGGCACTCTAGGATGCTGATGAGGTGGACTTGTGCGTTGGTTTTTCCACAATTTGTCAAGAGTTTCATTTTTTTTTTAAATGAATTTCAAGAGCCTTGGCCGGGGGTCTGGACAGATTGAGATCATTTAGGTCAGCCCCCGAAGACCGATATCAGGCCTGGGTATAAAAGTGCTGGCCTCTAAGGGCCCACAAATGAAGTGTGTTGGACCTGGAGTGGGTCGCTGTCCAAATCGGGACCTGTAATGGCCTTGCTGATCCTTGTGACCGAACCATTGGTGGAATCACTCTAGGAGAGGGTGCACTGGAGTTCAGGATGAAGTCAGACCTGCTTTCACAGGTACTTTGTTGGATGCAAACTGGACATCTGTGATATGCAGGCTTTCATTCCAACCATTCATCATGCTCGTTGATTTCAATTGTCCTAGATCCCCTCTCTCCAACACGGTCTGATGATCAGAAAGATATTTGGGTAATTGGTTGGGGATGATATGAGTCACTTTCGTCAAACCCAGTGGAGATGCAGTACATTTAAGTACTGCATCTCATCGAAGAAACCTCTTGTGGTACTGTGACGGGTCAGATTTTATTGGATTTATTTTTGTTCTCCTTCCAGATGAACAACTTGTTGTCAAACATCTTGTTTACCACACTGTTACTTTGTCTTATTTTCTACCCGTTTGTGGCAAGATTATCGTTAGCGAAAACTAACAGAATAACAAACTAGTTGTGAAAAAAACATTTTCGTTAACTGAAATTTAAAAAAAGCTTTACAAATAATAACTTGCGGGTTTACTTAACTAACTAAAATGAACTAAAATTATAGAGAAAATGTCTAGTCTTTATCAATTCATTTCATACATAAGCCTGGTATTTTGGTTGGATCTGAAATCAGGTTTCAGTTCCTTGAGACTCCTGGCTTTAAAAACAAATTAAAACAAAAACGTCAACGAAATAAAAATAAAAACTAATGACAAATGCAAAACTATTATAACCTTGGTTTGTGCCAAGCGACCTATGAAGCTTATCAACTATTGCGCCATTTCTCGCAGATTTATAGGCGGTGGGTGTTCGAAACAAAATGGCACTGCCAAATATGGCTTTGCAGCAAGACAGAGGAGTTCTGGAACCCGTCTCCCATCTTCATTATTTTTAATCCTAAGATCACCACAGTGAGCCAATTCCTGGTAAATTATGGGTATTCTCAAATAGTTACTCCCTGCACGCAATTTTGCATTGCTTTTCATTGAATGCAAATCAATAAGCTAACCTGGGGTTTTTTTATTGTGGCCTCCCCGAAAGGTAGTTAACAATCTTGTATAAACGGCCCTGGGATATTACATCCACGCCAGCCAGACCATGGTTATGTTCTTCTTTTTATAGGACCTTTTTAAAAAGAGCACTTGATTGTTTTCACTGCCTCTGTCTGTGCTCATACAAGCAGTGGTCTGTGAGACGCTCGCACTAAGCTGGCATCAGGTGTGTGTGTGTGTGTGTGTGTGTGTGTGCGCGCGCGCGCATCCCAGCATAGAGTCGGTGTGGTATGGTTGCACAGCGTAAAGGTAGAGCGTGTGTCTCATGGTATAATTGGGTTGAATTGGCCTTAATGGCTCTTTATGAGATGTTTGCAGTTATTTCTGTCTGAGGTCTCCCCCGGCGTCCTGGCTCCTCGGGACGACGGCCTGGCCACGGGCCCAGAACTTTTCTCTCTCTCTGTCTCTGTCTGTGTGTGTGTGTGTGTGTGTGGGGGGGGGAAGCAGTGAGGGGATATGGGCGGAAAGGGAGGGGGAGAGCATGGGAGGTAGGAGTGGGGGAGAGCATGGGAGGAAGGGGTAACATGGGTGGTAGTCTGACCCGA
>JAOPJI010000008.1:9851520-9864858 GCA_027122695.1 Merluccius productus | reverse complement strand
CACACACACACACACACACACACACACACACACACACACACACACACACACACACACACACACACACAGGAATGTTTCCCATGGTATGTTGACTAATTTCACAGCCCTGGTATCCAAACTTTCCATCCAAGTAATCTTCCTAAGACAGTGATTTGAACCCATCGCACGGCCAGAAACACATTTCAGTGCAAGACCTTTTGTCCCCCCTGACCAATGCATTTTTCTGCCAAGCCACGCACCCTCAGCGTGACTTGGCAGCAAAAACAAATGACTGAACACAAATCACAGCATTCTAGCAGCTACTCACTTGGCTTCCAGGAGGGCGGCCATGTTGAGCACAATGAACTGGAGGCACGAGAGTTTGAGCTGCTCAGCGTTATACATGGCGGCAAACTCCAGCAGCTCTGCAGCGTTCTTCAATGTCACTAAGCACAGGAAAAAAAACACAAAGATTCAGCCCAAATAATTAATTATTCATTAATTAATATGAACAAAATGGACTTCATTAGGGACGCACCGATCACAGATGTCAATCACCGATTTTTTTTTTCGGTGGCTAGAATTATAGGCTTGAATTGTCATGTTTTCTTTCACAAATGCCTTTAAAAACACAGACCTATAAAACATCTATTACTATATTACGAAAGATAGTGGATGAGTCAGGTGATCGGCTCCTGCAATCGGCAAATTTCAATAGCTAGAATAGCGACAAAATGCAGCTGTGCTACAGTCGTGCTGTGAAAACAATATCATTCCATTTATTTGTTGGGTCTCGCTAAAATGATGAAGTTATAAACCAATTAATAATAAACCAAGGACATGATATTATGATAAGAAATGTTGATCAGCGCCAGGAGGTGACCCACGGTTCTCAGTGATGGCGGTCTCACACATCTCCTTGAGTCGGGGGATGAGCAGCTGGTCGGCCACCACCAGGACGCTGCACACAAACTCGACATTCAGACACTCTGAGGGGAAAGAGGAGACCGTGTCCGTTACTCCAGTAAGAACACACGACTCATTCAAGTCACGGAAATAAAGACGAACTGGAATGAAATATGAATGAATACAATATATAAAAAATCTGCAGAATTGCACCGAAGGACTTACCTTTGATGGTGGGAGATTCATCCGTGTAGACGTACTCAAGAATCACCTGCAGAATCTCTGAGCTTGTGGGCATTTCCAGTGCAGTACCAGATGTTGCCTGAAGAGGGCGCAAGACAAAAGTATTTCATTAGAGAGTCACAGAGAGTGAAAGAAAACCACTTTCTGGACAACGTTTTCAATAAAGTAATCTGCGTACCTCAATCCATGGATTTCCAAGCATACTATGGAAGTATTCTGCAAATATAACAAGAAATAGATTACACACAATCAAACCTAAACACCTCTCTCAAAGTGCAAAATGGTGTAGTGCGGTTTTTAGAAAACACAAGTAAGAAAGGGTTATGGATAGACAACATGTATTTGTATTCAACACACACACACACACACACACACACACACACACACACACACACACACACACACACACACACACACACACACACATTTAAAAGGAAAACCAAACATACTGTTTGAGCTAGTCCACACTCTCTATCAAAATGTCAATAACGCCTTCTGGCGCACTTAAGATGAGATAAGGTGAGATAAGATGAACCTTCATTATTATTAATCCCCGGTGGGAAATGCAGGTGTCATAGCAGCAAGAGCAATGTGAATGAAACACAGGAGAGGTGCAGGTGAGAGTGCAGAACCAAACCAAGATAATAATACAAATATAAATAAGAATAAAGATAAAATCTAAAGATAAAGTAAACACTGAGAACTTCTGGTAGACTTTGTTTTTTTTGCCGTTCAGGATTTCACTATCTCCACTCACTACAAACAGATGGGGGGGGGGTGGGTGTGTAGCCAGAACCTTTGATTGACGTTACCTGGTAAACCAAAACCGCACCACATCATTTTTCATCTAAGATAAGTTGTTGTACCAAATATGAAAACAAATGAGCGTTTTACCAAGTCGGGCACACAGCACACTCTTGTGACATCGAAACTCTTTCCCATCCTCAGACTTCAGAGTGACGTCACACAGGTAGGCGCTGAGGGGAGGGTAGATGAACACAACATTTATTCAGGGGAACAAAATCTATTGTTTAAGTCCCTCTCTTCAGTAAGCCTACTGTGGCCATGCTGCCTGCGACACGGATGAAGAAGAAGGAGAACGCAGGAGTCACACTTGCCACTTCCTCTGGTTGAACTTGGGTTTGTTGCCGGTCTTCTTGTGAACGACGTTGATCTTCCCGTTCTCATACTTGACTCCATCCAGTCTGTAACGTGCCATTAAAGAAAGGCATGATAGTATTAGATACCACAGTAGACAGGACATACAGACAGTGATATATTGTTGTTTTATTCTCTAAATGTACTTGTAAGTCACTTTGGACAAAAGTGTCCCCGCACCTTGCAGACAGGCTGGCCAGGCTCAGCTTCTTGGCGATGCCCTGTAAGGTCTTCACAGGATTGGACCCTCCCTTGTTCGCTCCTGCCTTGTCGTCGCCTCTGGCTCCCTTCGCCTTCTTGCCCGGCTTGGAGGCCTTTTTCCTGGTCTGGTCGCCGTCTCTCTGGCTGGCGGGGGTCAGGGAGCGGTAGACCTCCAGGGCGGAGCGACCCCTCAGGTCCAGCTCCTGCAGACTGCTGATCAGCCTCTCCTGCTCGGTGTCCTGGACAGGGAGATTTTTATATATAAAATACAGTTCATATGTACCCGAAGCTTAGATTTCTGTTATAAAATAGATTCTGACAATTTGACAATTTAATTGGTTTACATGGATGCTGTAATATCCATAATATCTAACAAAAAGTGAATGACCAAAACAATGACCCAAGTTCATTGGTGCTACTAATAGCCATAAGCAAGATGGCTCCACTTAAAAAAACTAAAAAAACAATACATTAAATCTTCAACATCTCCAAACCTGGTGGTGGTTGTGGTCCGGCGTGGACGCCGAGCCTCTCGGCCTGGTACCGTGCACCAGCAGCTCGCAGGAGTCCGTGTAGATGTAGTTCAGCGCGTGCTCCAGCATGTCCACGGGGATCTTCTCCAGGAGGAGCAGGTCGCAGCCCACCGCGTCCTCGCTCAGCTGCACCTCGCCGTCGGCCTCCCTGAGGTCCACGCCGCGCTCGCCGCCGCCGCCGCCACCGGGGTTGCTCATGAACAGCTTCCGGAAGAACTCGGACCTCATGGACAGGATGTACTTGTGGGCGGGGAAGGTGCGGTCGCCCGCCTGCAGCGTCACGTCGTGGATGGCGTCCGTCTCGTCGGCTTCCTCCAGCAGGCTGCCGAAGTGCTCCGAGAAGGAGGAGGGGGAGACGGTGGGGATTTCGAACAAGCTGTGGGACGGGGAAAACAGGGAAAACCGTCAGGGATTACGATTAACAAGAGATTAGTTTTCCCATTCCCCTTTTAGCTTTTTCTGATCGCAAAAAAAGCTTTTATTGATCCACTTTTATTGATCCACAGCATATATTTCATTGCTAAACTCCAATAGGGAAAGGTAAGATCCACCCAACCACACTCGGTAAACATGGCTTTTATTTTAGTAGAACTAAAACAGAGTATGTACTCTTATGTTTTTACTTCTCTTTTTAATATGGTTTGATATTGTGTGTGTACTGTGATAGTGTGTGCTGTGTACTGTATTGCGTGTTATTACTGTTGTATTATTGACTGCTGCACAACCAATTTTATCATTCAGTTACGTGACCTTTTCTTACCTATGTTAGATATACACAGACCATGACTGGAGTTTCGTATCGAACCTCAGATAGATGGAAACTATCGGGGGTTAAGTCTCGTCCCGAGATTAGATGTTATCGATCCATAAGATGTCTTATCGATCCGTAAGATGACGGATGTGTACAAATATATAGAAGGAAACGCATCGAGACAGCGCCTACCTTGTTTTTGGGTCAGACTGAAGCACGCCGAAGTTGCGTCCCTTTCCATCGCCCGTGATGCCGACGGCTCGGTGGACGTAGGGGAGCTTCTCCAGGCGGATGCGTTCATAGTACACCGCGGCGGCGCTGGCGTGGCCGCCGCACACCTCCACACTCCCATCTGGAAAACCAACAGACCACTTTAAACCTCCAGCTTCTTCCATTAGAAACTGCAGCAGTGCAGCAATTTCAAATTCAATGACTGTGGTATACTGTATACCATTATAGCCTTTATTACCTATAGCCTGAACAACATGTGTTCTGAACTAGAGAAACATATTGAGCAAGTGTGCGAGTTGCAGTCGTCCGTATCTGCAATCATCCCAGCAAACAACAGTTTGCTTGCGACACAACGAAAGTTGTGAAATGGTTGATGAACCAACTGGTTCATATTGAGCGTGTTGACCGCCGAGTTCTTCACACTTTTTACATAGCATACTGTTCCTCACCCTTCTTCCCGTCGAACTTCTTGTATTCTCCAGCCCAGACGCCGCTGAAGCCCTCTCCTTCCTGGGTGACAAACATCATGCTGTTCTTGCTGAGGGCGATGTCCGACATGAAGACCTGGCGCCCGTACGCCCACCTGCACTGTCTCACTGAGCTGCTGGAGGAACGCCAGCAAAACACCTGGAGGACACACAGGAGGAACAGAACAAAGAGAAGGCAGATTTAAAACATGTAACATGGACTGCATATTCTCAGACCAGTGGCCACTCAAAGACTTTTACAATTGCTGCATACACACATTCATACACCGACGGCGGTGTCAGCCATGCAAGGCGTCTTGCTAAGTGACACCTCCACACTCCTACCTCCTGTCCTGATCCACTGCCGCTATGTCCTCATAGCACCGCTTCCTTTTGACGACCAAAAAGCAAATGAAAAATAATTTCATTTTATCCTGGTTGGCAGCAGCACTCACCCTTCCAGCTTCATCCAGGGCCAAAATGGCAACCTTCTCTCCCACTCCCTCGTTCAGGGTCTGCGGGGCCACGCGGTGATCCAGGCTGCCCCCACTCACCAGGACCTTCTTGATGTTCAGTTGCCTTTCAGCGAATGAAAACAGAAAATCCTCAACATCATTGTGGACCAACATTAATCCATATTGAACTATTGAACTTTGGCCCAGGATCAGGCCCTCGTCGTCACCCACCTGGAAGCCAGCTTCTTGCACTGGTAGTCAGCCAGCAGGTAGACGTCGCCCTTCTCCGTGGCAACGACGGTGGCTCCGTTGCTCGCCGCTACCATGGCGATGGTGACATCCTTGTGGTGCAGGGCGGACACCTGCCTCGGGGCCGTCACACACTTCTCCCCGTTGGGGTCCAGCAGGTAACCTGGGTGGGGTAAGACAAGAGGTCAAGCCATTATCGAACCCTTGAGCCACAAATCTCTTCTGAGCACTACGTTCGATTCCTTAGGCTTGAATGACTGAATGAATGAATGAATGAATTAATGAATTAATTGTATTCACATACATGATTTGTGGACATTTGGGACAAGAAGTGTCCATGCATGTGAACTGGTCCCCAAAAGAAGCTACCTAAAGCTTATGCTAGGGGGCCATGACAAACACAAAAGAGGGGGCGTGGCCTAAATATAATACATTGCATACATCTCATTCATACTACAAATAGTGGTAGATCTCAGATCAGTTAACAGATACAAAATATGATTAAAAGTTATTTCTTGAGGTTGAAGGATGATGACTGACATTATTGACATTATTAGGCTGTATGTCAACATAAAACGATAAATATAGTTCATGATGTAAATACTTGAAATTGCCAAGACAATTTGTGCGACTTAATCAATATAAAGCAGGCCTGTGGAGTGTGTGTGGTTGATGGCTGGTTTACAGCCTCACCTGGCCTGAGTCAGACTGATTAGACTCTGGGGCTGGGTAAGCCTGCACAACTGTGGTGCATAAGTAATCAAGGCCCACAGGATAAACCAACCATCACACACACACACACACAGAGCCTCTGTCACGACAGCATGTAACATCTGCTCTGGTTCGTACCGTCTTGCGATCCCCAATAAACCGGTTTATTAGCCAGGTAAGGCTGCTTAAAACAGCCATCAACCACACACACACACACACTCCATGGGGCATTTTATAGGGCCCGACATATTGATCCTCACCCAGCTGTCCTCCATTGAGGCCCATGGTGTAGACGGCCTCCTTGGTCCACAGCACTGTGTGAAACCTTCCAGCAGCCACACCGCTCACAGTCCTGCCTTTCAGGTTCTTGGAGAACACCTGCACACATCGGACCGTTAAAGCTAGCTATGCAGGTTTGCAGATAGGGGCTGTCGCCACGCAGACATTCAGTTAATGTCAATATTGTTAGTCGGCTCATTGTTTTATTTCCGTATTTACTCGAACTGTTCAATTGGTTAAAACGCACGTTTCATTTGAATAACGCGTCAAAAAGCAAAGATATCACGTTTCATTAACACCATTAACCGGCCACCATTTTTAAAAATCCTAACCCTGAGAACTCCTGCTATGTCATCAAGATAAATTCCCTGTTTTCCCATCATTTGTTTATATAAATAGATATAATGGGTATATAAAAGCACTCTATGTACTTATGTTATCTCCTACTACATTTGACGTCTTTCCCACTAAATTTCAACCAGGTATACCACTATGACAGCAGCTACCTGCTTGGGGACGTGTGCGGACGCGGGTGGAGGAGCGAGGCCCAGCTGGTGGAAGGTGTTGAGGCCGAACGTGTAGACGTAGCCCTCCTCGGTGAGCACCACCGTGTGGTCTTTCGCCGCCGCCACCTGGGAGCAGCGGTGCGACATCAGGCCCTCCACCATGCGAGGGACCTGGGAAGACAAACGGGGGGGACACAGAGGCGTTCATGTGCATGTACGTATATCAGAGTCAAGAAGTGTTAATGGGCATTCATAGGCTGAGCAGCGCTACGACTGAATTAGTCCAAAAGGTCAGGAGATAATTGAAAAATTCTTGTGGGTATGAGTTTCAGCAAAAAATTAAAGGCAGAGAGAAGATGAAAGGGAAATACATCACAGGATTTGCAGCGCTACTGAATTGCTTCTGTGAAATGACCTTTCCAGTTATCCATTAGAGAGTCATTTAAAAAACAGTCCCCATCAACAATCAGCCCTTTTATATTTAGTCCAGTGCGTACCAGGTAGGTCTGCTCGTCCCCGTGACCGAGACGACCTCCTTGTCCGTGTCCACAGGTGAACACCTGGCCCTTCTGCGACAGGAACACAGAGTGGAACTTGGACAGCACCACCTGGGCGGACGAAGGTTGGGACAAACATTGGTAAGCATTGACATATTCCAAATGAGCTTAGCTATCCAATTAGTTGGCTAGTTTAAGTTATTACATTTCAGGAAAATGCTTTTCTTATTGCCAAGTGATTAATATCTCGCCCTGGTGGAAGAGGTTGCCATGCATCTTTTTCCATGGCCTTGGCCAAGCTCAACCGTAGTAATAGTAAAACGCAGTGCCAACAAAGAGCGCGGCACAAGTGGAAAAGCAAACATCATTACTAATACATCGCTCCTATCCAGCCCTCAAAAGGCTGCAGTGATGTTTCCTGGAGTATCGCATTGAGGGGAACATCCACCCACACAACGGTGGCTCATTTAATTAAAAACATGTCATTGTGGAATTAATATTTAACCTCCAGGCGCTGCCAGATTGGTTAAGATGACAAAGGCCGCCGGGGCCGCGGACGACGCCCCACTCGTCTGCCTGGTGGCCGTGAAACGGGATCCACTTGACCCCCCAATAAGCGCCGGGAGGTTAGGGAAGACACGCCTCCCCCCCCCGCGCCGCACACCGCACCCCCCCAGGACGAAGTAAGCCCCAAAGCATTGAGTTTCTAGTGCAAAACCACAACAATGCAACCCATAGTATGAATGGTTCAATGGATAGTCCTTCACACAAATACTTCAAATAATATAACGCAAATTCCACTATGTGCATTATTTTTATGTGTACATCATTTGACTGTAACCCATGAATAATAACTAGCGGTTAAGAGTCTATAGAGAGATGTGGGCACGGTGACCAACAGCTTTAATAATAATAATAACCCTTGATAAAGAGAAACCACATGAAACCGTAGCCCTGCTGGCCGCAGGACAGGCGCTTAACCAGACGGTTGGGGCCGCACAAAGATAGAAATTAACCTTTACACGACGAGGCACGTGGCCAACCGGCGCCGCCGCCGGCCAACACACCTGCCCTGCCCTGCCCCGAGCTCCTTCACTTAGCAGAATGAACCCACTGACGGCCTCCGATTTCTAATTACCCGGCCATGATCTGTAGTGAAAGGCGAACGTTGTCGACGGCGGCGCTCATAAAAGGGTTTTACGTTACATGCACCGTGACCATATTAGTAATAACCACCTAATTTGCCCTAAGTGCAATGAGTTAACGCTAAGTGGTATCCAAGCAAAAAACGGTTGGTTTACATTAGTCCCCTTGAAGCGCACTCTCAATCAGGAGAGGAGGAGACTTCAGTGCTTCAAGGACAGGCAACAATATCCATTGTCTAAGAGAGTCTCTACACGTGAAGAGGCTTGCTGCTAAACAGGCATCAGGGGACGGACTGTTTTTGCAGGGTGGCCTGGGTAACACAGGAGATTTTACCCGAGGGAGACGTCTTCAAATGTAACACGTCGTTATAGAGTGGATGCGGAGGACGGCGAAGCGGCGCGCGGAGGACACAGGAGGATAAAAGGTTGTTTAAGGTGTGAACGCCGTATCCCTGTGTCCCCATTAGCCCCTTTCATGCAGAGATCCCACAATATTGCCCGTAACGAAGATCTGTCATTATGCTCTGCTCTGCTTTGCTTTTTTACAATGGCGGATTCGTTAGCGAGCAACATGTTTGTTCGATGAGAAATATGTCGGAGGAGAAATTGAAGAGAAATAATGGGGCGGTTATCCATAAATGGAGACGTTTGGTTCTTCTTGGGACAATTCACGCTGTGTAGGAGAGAGGAGTCCACAAGGTCCCCATGTCCTGGGCTCATGTACTCCACACATGTGATTGAAGAGGATTGGCGGCGTCAAAACGTCAGACCCCTGCCCCCGCCATGCTGGTTCACCCTTTTTTAGGACGTCGATTGGGCTCCGTTACTATGCCCCCCCCCCCATTCCATGTTTGCACTTTTTATACAAAAGGCGAGGCAGAATAATGGTGCAACATTCCTGCCTCGAACAGGCGGTGTATAAAATGGGCTATAGATTGGTAATGAAACAAACCAAACTCCCACCTGCTTGACGTAAACGCCACTCCTGGCAAAGAAGTCGACCAGCTCCGGGTGCTGCCGGCTTTCCTGGTTCCCCTGGCCGAGACTGAAGTTGGTGTTGTTGCCCCACGTGTAGACCTCCGTCGGGTCTGGGACGACAAAGAAAACGACACAATTACAATCCCAGCCGTAACATCATTGCCGGCCGCCCCTGCACTTTAAAAACTGCTAGCGGCCATTTTTGCCCGCTCCACGTTATTTTGATTAAATGCTGTTTTGATTGACGGGCTGTGAGACTCAATCAAAGTCTCAATCAAAGGGAGACTCAATCAAAACTGAATTTAATCAAAGTGGGGCAAGCATAAAATTATGATTGCAGCATTATATACAAATATTTGTCTTTTTATATACTGTATATATATATATATATTATAATGGTTTGATTACCGGTGTTTCTGAAGACGACGTGTGATGGTCTGTCCTTCATCGTTAAGTCCAAGACAGACAGACCCTCTCGGTCCTGTGAGGAGGAGAGGAGTCCTCCTCCTCCATGCTGGAACAGCACACAACGCCACACACACACACACAAACACAATTCAGACTCAACTCTTGATTTTTGTACATTAAGGCGCGTTTCCATCGCAGCAGCGACTTTCCCCAGGGGCCGGGAACCTTTTGAAAGAACTCTGTGTGCTTCCACCCCAGGGACCAGGGGCTAAATTAAGTTCTGGAGACCTTATTTTACCGCCTTAAAAAGTCCCTGCTCGCGGCGGGGGGGCGGGGCTTGCTTGCAACGCCGAACGTTGATTTTTAAACCATCTGCAGCCGCAGACTGCTGTTGAACACATCATGTGTGAACATGTTGCCCATGTCGTCCACCCAAGAGGAATCGATGCTACCTTCTTCAAATACACAAATATGTGAGACGTATTCTTGATGAGCAGAACCTGCCGGTATCTCTGAATTAATTTGAGGGCCATCGCCATCGCCTCCAACCCAGCAGCAGCAGCAGTACCCACCTTGACCAGGGCCATGAGGCAGTGGATCTGCCCGTAGAAGACGCTGCGGTGCAACGCCGTCCATCCGGACTCCTTGTCCTTCGCCACCAGGTCGGCGTTCTTGCTCTCCACCAGCCACTCCAGCAGGGCCTTCTTGCCCGTCGACGCCGCCAGATGCAGCGCCGTGCGGCCGAAGGCGTCCTTCAGGGTGGCCGCGTTGTGGCAGTGCGCGCTCAGGAACGCCCGCAGGCACTTCTCGGAGCTGCGCGTCAGCGACGCCACCACTTCGTCCGCGTGTCGCGCCGAGCGGCACTTCGCCGTGCACTCCGGCGTCGGCGGACTCATCCTGGCGGCGCGCGCCCAACTTCTCTATCCTGTGCCACCCAGCTACCCACCACCCACAAACTACCAACCCTAAATAATGATACGAATACTTGTAATGATACCCTGAGCCTCAACTGTACCTTTCAATTACTCTTTTTTTTATTTTTTCTCTTTTTTCAAGCTGCACTCATGAAGTAGTAACAAAATAGAAATAATAATAATATTAATAATAATAACAAAAATAATAATAATAATATGGGGGAGGTTGAGATGATGCTGGGGTGCTAGAATTGTGCTTGTGTTGATTTTCCACTGCACCCTAGCGACCCCAGAGCCTCGCGGCGGCTCGACTCAGACCCCCATCATCATCACGGAGGATGACCTCCAACCCCGGGTGCTCGTCGCGTAAAACAACATCCGGTTTCTTTAATAAATGCTAATTTCTACAGTTTCTACAATACAAAACGTGTACAAACATCTGAACCCGTTCCCCCCCCAAAAAATAGTTTCTATTTTTAATTAATATTATTATTTACAAAAGGCAACCGTTCAACCCACCCTCTCCGATATTCACATTACAGGACTACACGTCAGTCTGTCCAGGCGTCCGGCGTGAGGGGAAAGGGCCCCTTTCCCCCCAAAATCCAACCGCTTTTTTACAACTCCATAATTAAATTGAGAACCTAAGAGAAGACACACAGCGACATTAACGTTAATAATAAAGACCGTGGCGGGAAAATGCGTTATGCAATAACCATCAGTTGTCAGGGAGTCTGCTACAAGCAAGCGCAAAGAAAGGGCAAAGTAGCTCGTAAAAGGGCTTGCACATCGCAATGCATCATGGGATTTTTTTGCTGGCGATCCACTCCGCCATATTGAGAGTTGTAGTACTCTTGTAAATAAATCAAGGTGAATGTACCGTCGTCATGGAAACTTTTTGTTTTGACACGTCTCGCATGAGAAACGATGCGGCGACTAAACGCTGTCCAAAAAAAAAAACAAGACTACCAAAAACACCTATGCTTCCAAAATGGCGGCGGTCGTTGCGATGTGACGTCACGACGCACCCCTACAGCTCTGACAGGACCATGCATTTCATATGGAGAGAATACTAAAAAAAGAAAAAGAAAAAGAAATGTCACATTATCACAGCATCTGAGTCCACCTCATCAAATGTCTTATGCATGGAGACTTATGCAACATGCTAATGAGTTAGCTCCAGGTAGCTCCACTACTGATGTGGCACCACCACCACATATATGGACCTGTGGTCTGCAGACCCTGGTCCACACACCTGCTGGACCTGGTCTATGTCACGCTGGTTCGGACTAGTCACCAATACAATACGGTTGACTGAGGTTGCGAAACGTGTTTTTTAAGGGCATTAACGGTTTGGTTTGAGGACATTTAGTAGTGATATAGTGGAACACCTCAGGGCTAGCTAGCACACTGGCAACGGATGTATATAACGTTAGAGGTATTAATATTAATAAAACAGCACGTCTCACCTCACGCTAGATAATAAAGACGCGGGTCGTGAGTCTTGCTTCCAGGGAGGACACACAGCGGGCCATTATGGGATATGCAAAATTAAATAAAGTTAAAGAGATAGTGGTCAGCTGGGGCCAGGTCAGCACGCACCAGAAGAAGAGGGAGGGTCCCGGTTAAACACGGAGACGTCTCATTGGTCGGCAGCGAATGCATCCCGCGCTGCTATTGGTCGGCGCCGCGGTGACGAGGGGGCGTCGGCGCGTCACCTCGTCACCGGGCTCGCTTCTCCGTCGCGCGGCGGAACGCCTGGGACGGGATGCTGCCGAAGAGCGTTATAATGGCGAGGGCAGAGGGCGGGACTTCCGGTTGGATGTCCGTTACGTGTTGCCGTGTCACATTCTTCGTCACTACGCCACATGTTTTGGTCGTCGTCGGCGTTGTTGTTGTTGTTGTTGTTGTTGTTGTTGTTGTTGTTGTTGTTGTTTGTTTTTATTCCTCTCGCTCCGGGGACTTTTAAATGGCTGTTAAAGAGACGCGGAAATGGCGTTGCGGATGACCGGGATAACGCTACAGTTCAGGATCTTTTCTGAGCCTAACCCTTATAGGTGGCTCAGAATAATATACTGTATTATAATGTTATAAGATTATATTATAATGTAATACCGAAGTTACATTTCTTTGCCTTTGCCCTTGTAATGGTGTGTTGTTAATGTGTTCATATGAATATAAATATAATAATTTGACCTGACTTGACACCATAGTCTTGACATACATGTTATATAGGCCTATTCTCTATGGATAATATAGAACAGTGCTTCAAATTGGCTTGTCAGTAAAAAAATATTCAATTTATTTTCTTTTTCCTTATTATTCAAATCAAGAATGACAGGGTAGCCTACTAAAGTAAAGTCCAATTTTAAATCAAACCTATAAAGCCACACATTCATCGGCTTTGTGGTTGACGTAAAAGGGCGTATTTTGCATCGCCTATTTTAATTAAGAAAACATTTTGTGTATGTTTTCCTTTTACACGTAGGCGTACGAACCAAACGCGTGTTTCGGACACTAACTTCATTCTTCTAGTAGGAAACACATTTGGTTTCTGTGTTTCCACAAACAGTTAGCTGGCATTAAAATAGACATGGGGGTCAGGGGGGGGGGGGGGTCAAGAGAGGGACTATTACCTTTAACCAAAGACATATTTATTAACTATTAGCCTCTTTTTATAACTTTAAAAAATTGTCAGAAAAATGGATAGCAGGTGTAAAATTAATA
>JAOPJI010000008.1:9753392-9760892 GCA_027122695.1 Merluccius productus | reverse complement strand
AATATATTCTAGCCATTAGTAGAATAGTGTTAATCATACATACAGCACTTTTAAAGATGATTATGTGTAATGACAAAAACGATTAGGTTTACTTCTTTTCATTTGTAAATAGTATATTTCGTTTTTAGTTCCAACTTTAACAATTTACCACTCAGGACCATAAGTATTATTTATTGAATGTATGTCATGGTGTTATGGCGCCCCCTGTAGTCCAACTGTAAGCATTGCAACAATGCCAAATGAAACCGTGTGCATCTTACAAATACATGCATTATGTATTTATGTATTATGAATCATTTTGAATTATGTATCATTCAGTTGTACATACGCATCACTCTGCAGCTGCAGCTATTATTTAATGGAGTAAATAGCTGCAGCTGCAACTAGAACGTTTCTCAAGAATAAAACGCGCCCATCCACGAGTCAACTCATCCAGGTTTAAAGTAAGAGTTGCATGCAGATATGTAAAAAAAATAAAAAATGCATGCATGCATGCACATACACACCGATACACACACACACACACACACACACACACAAAAGAACCAGCACAAATTATAGAAAATAATAAAAGTCTGATTTGTTAAGAATACATGTCTGTCTCTCTATGTAACTGAACTGAATCTGGCCACTCTCCTAACCTAGCACCAGTCTAGACAGGGGCCCTAACCTAGCACCAGTCTGGGGCCAGTCTCCTAACCTAGCACCAGTCTAGACAGGGGCCCTAACCTAGCACCAGTCTAGACAGGGGCCCTAACCTTGCAGCAGTCTAGACAGGGGCCCTAACCTTGCAGCAGTCTAGACAGGGGCCCTAACCTAGCAGCAGTCTAGACAGGGGCCCTAACCTAGCAGCAGTCTAGACAGGGGCCCTAACCTAGCACCAGTCTGGGGCCAGTCTCCTAACCTAGCACCAGTCTAGACTGACCGCTGGCCAGTGTTTCTGTTGGTAGCTGTGGCCGACTGGCTGGTTGAGTCTGGCTGGTCGGGGGCCCCTCTTCTCTCAAGGGCAGTGGCCCAGAGCCAATCATGTAATCAATATCAAGGCAGCCAGACCAGACATGTTGTGGCGCGATGCCTAAGGTCAGCTATTCTCCTAGCTCACTTATTAGCAGCCAGCCCTGGGGTGAGGACTGTGCGGACTCAGTGATCAATAAGTCTCAATGTCACCAACACCATGCAGCGCTTATAGCAGCAGGGCTTTCTGTCCGTTCACCCAACAGCCACTTATTTATTTTTTTATTTTTTTATTATTAGTATTTTTATTTTTTTTATTGTTTTTCTTATTTATTTTATTATTATACTATTTTTTTTAAAATTATTATCATTTTTTAAATGTTTTTCTTTTTTTAATTATTATTTTTTTTTATGTTATTATTTGACTGATCGAAGGCCTACTTATAAGATGCTTTGTTGCCCCCTGGTGTCCAGGTGTGGCGTTACATCCTGACGTAGCGGCGCCCTCTGATGGCGTCACGCCGTTTACGACGACGCAGACAGGTGTGACAACTGCAGACGCCCAGCTGAGGTAGCTTTCCGCCGGTGTTATTATGAGTTATATAAGCCATAGGAATACAATTAGATGAGAAATGTAACAGGAATATAATTTAGATTTAGACGGATATTATCGAATAGGGAACTAGCTGATATTTACATACAAACTGCAACTCTCGTCTTTATCTTTATTTTAGCTAGAGGCTAGTTAGCTAGAGGCTAGTTAGAGGCCCCTGTGTTTCTATTGATCTCAAGGGAAGCTTGCAATTACAATTACAGTCGATTTGGTCGACCTATACCATCTTTTGTTGTTAGTTTGTGTTGAATAGCCTTCCTTAGAGACTTCCTCCTCCATGAAGACAGACAGGAATACCGTGAGTAGAAACAGCCTGTGACCTTGGAGAGGGAAATATAATTAATACAATTATAGCAACAGTAGCCCACCGTGGACCCAAATTAATTGGATGACAACATGCAGACAATACACCTTAAATTCAGAAAAAGGGACACCAACACGCAGCACTGTTTAGAGGAAAATGAGAAATACAATTACAAATAAATAAAAGCAGATAAAGGACCATTATCAAGCGAATACAAATGAGTCGGTAACGCAAACGCTGGTCAAGGTGAAATCTGCATGGGCCCTGAGGACCTCCATCTAACACTGTGGCTGTCCTCCTCACCCCTGGTCTCACCCCTGGGTCTATAATTTATATATATAATTGATATATAATATCATTTAATTTGGACCGTGTCATTTGACAGAAGGCCATATTTGACGTCTCACAAACCATTCCTGAGTGTCAGCGAATCCCTGAGTCAATCCACTTTAATTCATTTCCTCATGAGCAAAAATATTATTATACAGTAGTACATTTATATTATTAGGCCATTATAACTTTATAGCTTTGGGGACATCGCTAGCAAATATAGCCTATAGTCTACATGGCAACACTCTTTAGTTCGTGTTATAGTTATGGTGGGACTCGAACCCAGTGCCTCTTCCTAGGGGTCACCTTGCTGCCTCCTCTCCATAGCCTGGAGAAAACACACCCACACTCCTTATATGGGCATGTCGTTTATGACCAGCAGGTGGCGCTGAGAGGCCTGAGAGACTGACTGTCATAACGGTTCAGCTGCTATAATACATCATTGTATGATATGTAATCCTATATGTATGCGAACGGTCATTTAGTTTTAATTGCAGTGTTTTATAATAATACTAATATTAATAAGTATGTTTTATTTCTTTAAATAGTAATTGTCTCAACTGTTGGGCCTCTGGCATTAAAACGAGACTTGTAATTATGTTAGGAACTATAGGCCTACGCCTGCTTTTAAACCCTGTGATGACACCAGTGTGAACACAGTTAAGTAGCCTATCATTAAATACCAAATTAAGTTTTTACTTAACATTGATGACATTGGCGTTAGTGGGGCTTTAACTAATTGGCTTGGCAAGAAGTATTTAAAAATATATATATTTTTAAATCCTAGTAGGCCTGACTTCTATCTTAATATCTGAATCTGAATATTCAATAAATATTAAGAGAGACTACAAAAAAAAAAATCAACTTATACAATTAAACGGTGGAAGGTAACGTTGGGCCTTCATTTACTCCTCTATGCATAGCAAGTGGGAAAGTAAAACAAATACTAATTTGCATAATATGTTTAATTGCACCTGTAGGCCTTATGCATCCATCGCTGGGACGGGCCGATCAGACACGATGTCCGCCCATTGGCCGCACACAGAGACACAGGAAGTGATGCGGACATTGGAAACCTTGACCCTCTAAGGGTGGAGGTCATCTATAAGGTGGGTATCCTATACGGGTCTGCGTGGACCGGACCAAAGCTATGGCATTGTCCGATGATTGTAACGCTCTTCAATCCTGTAAGATTCAGTCTTCATTGAGGAGTAACAATAACCTTATGTGGTGAGGTGTGTGTGAGGGTGTGTGTGAGGGTGTGTGTGAGTGTGTGTGAGTGTCCTCAGCAGCTGGGGGAGAACAAGGACTTCCAGGGGAGGAATCATGAAGAGCCTCGTCTTCGTCCTCCTGAGTGGCCGGTGACAACAAGAGAAGATAAGTGAATAGACGGATAAATAATTAGGCTCACAATGAACGCCCGCCGCCGCCGGTGAAATCATTCATTTTATTAATTTAACGGGGGATATTCTCCTTTTTCCACACGGATTTTTTTAATTGTTTAGGTCTCTAAACTTTAATTTCATGTGTTTATCTAATAAGTAGTTTTCGCGCGTGTGTGTGTGTGTGTGTGTGTGTGCGTGCGCGCATGTGAAACCGAGGAACCGCCATTATTTAGTGGAGCGCAAAAAACCGGACACGTCGCTGAAACGGCGTCCCTTATTGTTTTCCCCACCATCACCACCCTGCTCACAGCCGGCACTGCGGACGGCTCTGCGGCTAATCCGCTGCGACGTCCGGGACGCCGGCGTCCTGCACAGGTTTCAGCCCGCGAGGCGGCGGCGGCGCCGGGCGCAGGTTTTCACGACAGCCTGTTGTTTTGCGGGCGGGTGCCACGCCGCCGAGCGCACGAGCGAACGAACGAACGAAACGCCTTGACAACTTTTCAACCGTAATTAGACGCGGCTTCGCTGGGCTTTCGCCTGCCGCGTGGGATTTCAGCGCCGAAATGCCGCGGCGTGACACGTGTGATCACAACTCAAATTCTTATTGAATTAATCTGGTGACACGGCGCTGACACGGCCCCCCCCCCCCCTGGAGCGCCACCGTCGTTGGAGGCTAGCTGCTAATTGGCATGTAGCTCTAAAGCCAATTGTCTCCACTAGGACTTGTAGTACATCACAATGCATCATGGGATATTTTGTATGGCGATACTCCGCCATTTTGAGAGGACTACAGAGAGTTGTAGTTCTGTAAAATCCTAAATTAACATAAATAAACCTTCAAACACAACAACGTCTCCCCATCGTGACAAATCATTTCACCATTAATTACTAAACCATGACCAGGTAACCATGAATACCAACACAACAACTAACAGCCCAATGCTTCCAAAATGGCGGCGCTCACTGGGGTGTGACGCCGCGGCGTCCAAGCCCCTATACAGCCGTGCATCGGTTTAATTTAACGATATTATATAACATAATGTATTATATTATGTAGGCCTCTACATTGTTTTTTCTGAGCGTATGTCGTCCGGAGGAAGCACGTCAGCGCTGGTTTCCTCCCGCCGCTGAGTCGCTTCACACGCGAGCCGCATGCTCATTATTCCGGCGCCGGCTCCAGATGGATCAACACATGCTGAAAATATGACAAGTAGGAAATTTACATTTGACCTCAATACCTCACTTCTGCTCCGCCGTGCAAACAAGTCCTGCAGATAACGTTCGGCAACGCTGGATCGGATAATTCACATTATTCCTCACAAGATGTGACCGTGATTCATCGTCAATTAGAAACACGTCGTTTTCCTTTTTGCCTTTTTTTGAAAAGTAATTTCTGAGACTTTTACAATCATAAATGGAAATGGCGTCGGGCCGCTTCTCGTGACAATGCCTGTTCAATTAAGCAATTCAGTCATTAAAGATAAGCCGCAGATGTAATCAATAGATCATTAAATATCGTTTTCCCGAAGAACCTTATAATAAGGACGGTAATATAACGATCATTATAATCCTATCGCACCTTTTAAACACATCTGAGCGCTTCTCAGAGTCATTTACAATGAATTAGACGATGCAATGCGAGGAGATGAAAGACTTTAAAGCCACATAAAAGAAGCAGTGAAACATACACCAATGCCAAACTGGTAACCGTGCCCTCGTTTAACTTCTTTCATATTATATCATTTTATATTATCTAAAATATTGTGGTCTGGTTATGAAATCCAAGCGTGACGGAGCCGCTCTCCCGCTCCTCCTGGGATTATAACGTTAAGAGTGAAGTGCTGCTCCTGTTAACAGCTTGATGAACATGAGGACCTCGGAGGTTTCTCATGGAGGCCGGAGGCTGGAGGCCAACGGCTCAAACACAAGTTACGAGTTATTCCTCCTGTCAACGACTCGGTGGATTTATACCATACTAGGAAAAAAAAAAACACCCTAATTCATCATCTTGGTCCATTGCCTTCGTAGACGCGTGTATTCATCTCTCTATAACCGCTTAGTTGAATGGAATCTGCATAGATAAAATAATTACATTTTATTTATTTATTTTATCCTATTTATCCTTTATTTGACCAGGAAGGTCCCATTGAGATACGATATCTCTTCTTCCAGGGAGTCCTGGTCAACATGAGCGGTATGATACGTCAGTACAGAGGAAACAAGACGAGACAGGAAGCTAACACACAAGCTAACACAAACATGATGGTGATAACCACGAATAACCTCAAACTCTAAGCTAGCTGGTTGCTAACGGTTTAGCCTGGCGGCGGCCCGCCGTGCACATATCTGTGAAACGCAGTAATGACTTCTTCCGCCACAAAGGGACGTTCAGTTTTGTTTTTCCGTGTAATCGTTCTGCTTTTCTTCAAGATCTCTTGAGCTCACAATCGTTGTCATTTATCCGCCGTGTTGCTTCATCAGCAGCGCGTGTGCGTTTGATGAAGCTCATTATTCGGCGTTATGGTCAACCAGACGGACCCACCAACACATCAATCATACACTCAAGACCAGCAAGCAGGACCGGACAATGAGCCGGCGTGGATACACAGCGCTGCGCTTCAACCCCGGCTATTCATGCGGCGCGGGCGCATTAGCATGCTTGCGTTTGAAACAATAACCATGGCTACTGTTTCCCCCGTTCTTCATTAATTCCGGGATTGGCGGCGGCCGACGATTTTCTGCCAAGTATTGTGCACATCAAAGCGAAGACCCCTCCTGTCTCGGCGACCAGAACCCATTAAATTAACATGCATATTGCTTCTTGAGCTCAAATTAATGGAGAGAGGAAATGATAACCTCTCCTGGTCGCAGAGGGTATGGACGCTAGCTCGTGATGCTTTCTTCTGGCCCTGGCGTCCCCGCCGCCGCCGCTGGCGTGGGCGCCGCGGCCCCCAGCATGTAGTCTGTGTTGGCGGTGGATAATAGAGAAGCGGGGGGGGGTAAGATGGCCTCCAGGGCTCTCCACGCCCCGTTACCGGTCCGGTCTGCTTTGATGTGGTCCCGGCGAGCGAGGTGGCTGTGGGCTCTTATGTCCTTAGACCGGCTCAAGGGTCCAGCTGGGTTGGAGTCCGGTCTGGCGACAGGCGGGTCCAGCGAGGGGAAGAGGTTTCTTAGTGGTGTGACGCCGCATCATGGCCAATGTGAACGGTGAAGAAGATGATTATAGTTCAAGAACAGTTGAATGAAAATAAATCATTATTTTCATTGTTGGTTAATCAATTGATTATTTATTTGAGTCTATAATTGTCCACCAAGTAAACTAATGTATTCATCCAGTTTACGTTATATTATATGAATATATATATATATTTACATTATATTATATGAATATATATATAATGTATTCATATATTCTTGACACATTGAAAGGAAACTAAATATTTCCTTTTTTTCCAGGTCAGCAAATGTTTAATCAATAATCCAAATTATAATTGGTATATTTTCTGTTCATCCACTTATCAATTAACCAACTAATAATTTCAAATTGTCCAATTGTGTTACTCATCTACTAACCAGTTTAGGGCAAATTTCAAATGATGTATACCTAGTATATATAGTATACTATATATACTGAGTATCGAGAGTCAACGCTAGTGGGCTCCATGTAAAGGAGGACAACATTCAAAACCATTTGAATTAATTCCTTTTAAACATTATATTCGGGGTGTAACGTTACACATATTTGTACCATACCTTATGGTACAGGACGATTGGTATTATTATTATTATTATTATTATTATTATTATTATTATTATTATTATTATTATTATTATAATAAATCAAAAATAAGTGCTTTCCACTGAACTATAGTGGCTATATGGGTAAAGACAAGTGGACAGGATGACGGCGTTGT
>JAOPJI010000008.1:9037204-9061684 GCA_027122695.1 Merluccius productus | reverse complement strand
GCGGTAACTGACGTCCTGGACCGTGACCGTGGGGGGGCTAATGGCGGTGTGTGTGTGTGTGTGTGTTAGTGTGTGTGTATGTTATATGTGCATGGCAATTAGTGACCTCAATGTAAATATGTGGTATGCACACACCCACACACACACACACACACACACACACACACACACACACACACTAGTAGTTGTTGTTGTTGCTTCTTTGTCACTTTCCTCCAGTATCACGTGACGCTGGTCATTGGGTCAGCAGTGAGCGGTTGCTTTATGTCTTCCTGTGTGACCCGTATATATTTTGACACAGGTGACTTTAAGTAAGGCTATTTATACCGCTTGAGATTGAACTGTGTAATGAGCTGCTCAGCCTGCTCTACTTAGGACAAAGAGGTGGAGGACATTAAATGCTATATGTGTGTGTGTGTGTGTGTGTGTGTGTGTGTGTGTGTGTATATATACACACACACGCACAATACAATGTACACCCCAACCGCAAACATCAGTCTCCGCTGTAGGTCGAATATCGTATTTTACGATATTAGACCAAGCTTTGACCTTGTTGACGACATGCAAACGTAATATATAATACGACCACATTATGTTCATGTTGTTATTATTATTATTATTATTATTATTATTATTATAAAGGCGAGCGACATCCTTGTGTAAACCCTGAGGTCGGCCATGTTGTTGGCGTGTTCTTGGTCTTGACTGCCACTGCATGCAACGCATGTCACTACATGTGTGTGTATGTTCCCCATGTGCTGTCGGCCCCCCCCCCCCTGCCTCTCCGACGGCGTTACGATGTGCAGAAGTGACGGTTTCGTGTGGGAGGAGTGTTGCATCTGCACATTATATTATAATTGTATATATTATAAGAAATTAAGCATGTAGTAGAATTGCTTTGGTCGGTGCTCTTATTGGTCGCATTAACTTCACCAGTTGCTAATGGTTTCCTCGACCTCCGTCGCCTGACTCTATTATGATTGATTGGCCGGAACAGAATAATTATGTTTTATTATTTATACATTTTGCCTAATTAAAGGCTCAGGCTGTTGTTGGAAGTGGTGTCTGTCTCGTTTTGGTTCTGTGTCTCTGCTATGGTGGCTGAGCGGCGCCACATTTCAACACGCACAGCACGTTGGGTCCACCCTGTGATGTTTCGGAGGATGTGTCGGCTGTTGGCTGATGTTTTGTTTAAGTTTGGGGTTCAATCTGTTTTATCTTCTCTGGTTAAGTTTTGTCTCCCTTGTGGAAGACTATTTTAGATCGAATTGGGTTATAATTTGCCATTTGCATTCTAGGACGTTTAAAACTGTTTTGTAGGAGACAGCGTAAAGCATATTCTGGCATCTTACTAAAGCAAAGCCTTTTACTAATACAGCGTTGAAAATATGTATATTTTCAAAATGTTGAAGTATTTCCTTCAGTTGGACTGACCACAAGATGTAATTATCATATTATAATGACATTATATCCCTTCATATTTGAATTGGTAACACAACGAACCATACCGTACGTCTACACGCTAACTAACGCCCCTTCAGGGTACAAAACGACAAATTAAACTCAACTGAAATCGGTGTTTCGATGGCTTTCAATGCTTCCAAGTGCAACGATTCGTGTACATTTACCTGCTCCGTCTCTCCCCCAGGCTCCGCGAGGTGTCGGAGAAACTCAACAAATACAACTGCAACAGGTGAGCTAATTAGCTAATTAGCTTATTGGGTTATCAAGAGAACCGGGGAAACCATCTGGTTCACCGCCGCATATTTACTATCAATTATCCCAAACTTATGTTTGTTTTGTATTCCACTGCAGTCATCCACACCTCAGTGTGCTGGAGCAGGCCACTCTGAAACAGTGTGTGGTTGGACCGAACCATGCTGGATTTCTGCTCGAGGTGAGGCCGAGACCCGAACCCGTTCAACTGTGAAGGCTCAGAACTCATTAAGTTACCATTGTCTGTCTCTTATCTGAATCTTTCACTGAAACGTCAGCCAACAGATAAAATATGCATACTGCCGACTTTCTGCAGGATCAGCACGCAGGCTTGCTACTAATTAACCAAATTAGGACAAATTCAATGGTCCTTTTCTATAAAAGTATAATGTTTCATAATTAGAAATGAAATTACATGTAAGGGACAATATTGCCCTTGTCTGTGGCCTCTTTCTGTGTTAACACGCCACGGCTTGCTGCACAATGCAAACCCCATTTTTAAGGACTTTTTTGTCTCGATGCAATTTCGTGAGACGTCCGTAGCCTCGGTGTCCAACAATGTGGGATATTAAAGAACATCAATCATTGTATTGTACCGGCCCAGAAGTCTTTTTTTTAATCAGACTGCAAAGGTTTCTATCAGTGCATCTCTCCACACGATGTTATGAAACGCATAACCCTCCCTGTCCCCAGGACGGACGCGTGTGTCGAATCAGCTTTGCTGTCCAGCCGGATCGCTTGGAGCTCAGCAAACCGGACGGCGGCGATGGGTGAGAGATGTCTTTATGTTGGGATTCATCCAGCGTTCCCGTCTTAGTGTTTCCCTTGGCATTCTCCTAATCTATTAGCGAATTGGCAGTTAAAGGATGCATTGTACGTGCTCGGAGCCTAATGTTGATGACTCTTTTGTGGGTTTGAGGCTTTAATATTCTATCTACACCACGCTTTCCCTTCCAGCAGGATGCTTATGTCGTCCTGATGGCAAGAGTCCATCCTAATAATTGTCCTCATGCCCGTTTAAAATATTGCTCCTGTACTGCAGAAGCGGGGGGGGGGACTAGAGAGAAAAGGCACAACAGAACCGTCGTACATTTTGTCCTGACTACGTGGAGCCTACAGCTGCAAGCTAATTCTATGTACAATTAGCTGCTTTTCTTGCCGTGTTTTACTCCCTGCTAAAGTTTGCTCTCCGCTACTAAAAGCTTTTCACCGTTCGCGAGGGTTTGTATTGGCAGTTGGCAAGTATTTTTCGGTGAATGTCTGCCTCTCGAAAGCCATACACTTCCTGCCAGCAGCGCAGCATTCAACAGTGATTTCAGCGTTTTCAAGGCCTCTTTAGCCGCTAACTGTGCATGTGAATCAGGCCGTGGCAGACTGCGACCGTGGAGCCGCCTGGTCTAAGCTTTTTCTGCAGAGCACATGTTTCTTTGCTTGGCGCAAAGTTGCAAAAGAAAATGAGACTGTTTCAAATGGTAATAACCTTGCCTTCAGCATCTTTGTGGGCTGCTGGAAAGCCTATGGGAAAAGGCGTCAGATGGTTTATTGGGAACGTGTGATTGCTCAACAAGGCACAATGTATTCTGTTTTTTGTTTTTTGTTTTTTTTTTCACTGGTACCAGCACAAAATCTAGTGGCCCACCCTGTGCATTGTTTTAATAAGATATTTTATTCCCATGTGTGAGATTTAAAGCTTTGCAGTGTGTGCTTAGTGCTGGCAAAAACTGTCAAATTCTGTTGTTGCCTTAATTATTTATATACCTATTTGGAACTGGGTATTTTCATCACTTGGAGCTTGGATGTCCATTATTCAAATTTGTTTTAAATTAAATGTAAAATTGCAGCCCCAAAACCCCAAGATCCTTTAAAAAAGGGAAATGTCTTGAAGGCGGAACGAGTTGCAGTCAATTCTGATTCCCAAGGGTGTTGCTGTGCTAGTCTCACCAAACCCCTCCTTTTTAACATGTACAAGAGAAAGCCCCTAATGGGGGGGGGGGGCTCCAAAAACCTGGGGGTGTACAGTATGTGTCGTTTCAACTTCCCAGGTGAAATAAGAAATCAGTATAGTTTTGGTCCTATGTCGGGACTATGATAGGTTTGTAACTGATCTCCCATCTTTTGTTTCCAGTTCAAAGTTGAGCAGTGGTTCAGGGACAGGAAGGAGCTCCAGGCCAGGCAGGACCAGTGACCCCCCCTGGTTCCTGTCTGGTTCTGACACACTGGGCAGACTGGCAGGCAACACCCTTGGGTAAGTTCTGGCAGCGGTTGTCAGAAGAAGAAAGAAAGAAAAAAAAAAAAAAGTCGACCTGCTAAAGCAAAAATATTCAGAGCGTGGCTCTGGCACCGCTTTCTGCGGTTGGTTTTCGATTGCAAGCTGGTTCACCCTTTCTGAAATGAATACCAATATGCAGATGGAAAAGAATGACAAAAAAAAAAGATCCAATAAATGGAGTAGCTTTTTGGGCAGCTCTTTTTTTTTTTCCATAGCAGATCCATTACGCCTTCCAGGCAGTGTCCGGAAATGGTCAAATTGGTTTTCATATTGATGTATAATGTATAACTAGTGCATGGCAAATGTAGACCACACGGTGATTGAACCTGTACTGCAGCTCTTGCGAGTTAATCATCAAAACGGGAAGGAGAGAGATTTGAATTGGAATCATTAGTTCCACCCCTGAAAGTATCTGTTAAAATTAGGGGGGGGGGGGCCAACAGATAACAACTTTGTTGGTCTTTTTCCCTCTAAGCGGTTTCAGAGCCGAGGCTCCGATTATTCGCAGATGTGTTTTTGTGTGTGTGCTTTTAGAGATTAAGTGTGTGTGTGTGTGTGTGTGTGCGCGTGCATGTGTGTGTGTAACAGGAGTCGCTGGAGCTCTGGTGTAAATGGAGGCAGCGGAGGAGGCGGGAGCGGTGGCGGCGGCTCCGGGGCAGGTGGCGCTGGAGGAGGGGGCAGCAGCGGCGGTGGTGGTGGTGGAGGAGGAGGGGGCAGCGGCGGAGGAGGCGGCGGCACCTCGGGCAGGTCCTCGACCGCCGCCCGGGACTCCCGCCGGCAGACCCGGGTGATCCGCACCGGCCGGGACCGCGGCTCCGGCTTGCTGGGTAGCCAGCCCCAGCCCGTCATTCCGGCCTCTGTCATCCCAGAGGAACTCATTTCTCAGGTACGTAGCCGACGTTGTCGAGTGGAGCTGAACTCTTGTTATGAGACAAAACCCTTTTACGATATTCAGCTGCGATTTTTGTTTGATTCTTGGGAGCCATTTTGATATCTGCATAGTTTCAATCCCTTACTATTTGTTGACATATAATTATATTAATGAATGAAAGCAATGGGAATCATGTTGTTTAGCCTCCCCTTTAACATTTACTGGCTGCATACTCCATATTGAGTATGATGGCTATATATTTTATTCAATATTTGGAAAATAATAAAACAATGCTGAATTCTTGTGTCTTAAAGGTACAGGCAGCTATTCTGGGGAAAGACTTTTGATATTAAAACTCAACACCAAAACAAATACGCAATCCCGCCAGTCCCCCTTCAGAAGCTCCGCCCCCCCACCCAAATTCATGGGCGCTCGTTGCCATGGCACCATATCAACTGGGCTACAGCAATATGGCGATTGGCCAATATGTTGTTCTGACCTTCTCCTCTTTGGCTGTTTCTTGGCCATCTCTCCTTCTCGACAATGTGATTAGCATGTGCCAGATTTATCGAAACTCTTGCTCCTCCTGCTCGCTTCCCCACCCCCCCCCTCCCTCCACTGTGCATGAGCCCGGACGCCCCTCCTGCCGATTGGCTGGACCGGCTCGGTCCGAGCCACTGTGGTTGTTTCCCATTTACAAAGCCTGGGCTGTGTAGAAACACCGGATTGTTTTCAGCGCACGCACGGAACGGACAGCTAGCTGAGGAGTTATTTGCTGAATTGGACGAAAAGTATATTGGATTAGGATCGCTGACTATACCTTTTTTAAGCTCACCGAAATTAATACTCATTCGTTGTTTTCAAACGTCATCCAGTGCCCAAGCCAATTGTCCCAACATCCTCTCTCACCCCCCCTCTCCCCAGGCCCAGGTGGTCCTGCAGGGCAAGTCGAGGAGTGTCATTATCCGCGAGCTCCAGAGGACCAACCTGGACGTGAACCTGGCGGTCAACAACCTGCTGAGCAGGGACGATGAGGACGGCGACGACGGAGACGACACGGCCAGCGAGTCCTACCTCCCCGGAGGTTTGTGTTTTTATTGTTTATTTGATGATTATTTTATAGTGCATGTCGACAAAAACTGAGAACAGCTATCCGACGCAACTATCATAGGGTTTATAGAGCTGATGCTTATTTGAAACATCCGTCCCTAGAAGGGCTTTTGTGAAAATAAGAGATTAAAACAATGAGGTAAAAATAAATTAAACTGAGTACAGAAAGAAATAACGGAGCACAAGGTGAAATGAAAGTAAGCTGAGTGCCGATAACGCGGGCTGGGCCATGGCCAAAATCTTCTCTCCCAATATAGCTCCTTAATATCTCTAACAATATATATATATCGTGTTATAGCATGTTTTCTGGTAATTCAATAAATGCATACAATATATAAAATGACCACATGGTAAAGCCTATTTTCATATACTCCTGTTTGAAGAAGAGTATTTTCTCATTTGTTTCATCACTTTACTTTAATGCAGCCTTTAAAACCAGGAAAAGACAACATTTCCGTGCCATATTACGATATTGACAATCTAAGACGATATCTAGTCTCATATCACTATCGATATTTTCCCAGCCCTACTCTGCACTCACTGGCTGTTGCACGAATAGCTCCAGCAAGGTTTCGGCGGTTGGTTCAACCTTGTCTCCTCTCTTGTTCCCTCGGTGGCTGCAGAGGACCTCATGTCGCTGTTGGATGCGGACATCCACTCGGCCCACCCCAGTGTCATCATCGATGCCGATGCCATGTTCTCCGAGGACATCAGCTACTTTGGATACCCCTCTTTCAGACGCTCCTCGCTGTCTCGCCTGGGCTCCTCCAGAGGTAACACTGCAATAAGGAGCAAAGCCGTGAAGCTTTAGAGCGGCTTTGGTGGTTTTCAATTCTGTCTGTGTACTTGGAGGATGGGTTTAATGGCTCTGGGACGCACACACCGCACACAAACATCAGTGAACCGCAAACAATGGCTAATCCAGGATGTGTGTGTAACCCAAGTACGACACACACACACACTTGTTTTGTTATCGGGGAAGGTGCGGGTGATTTCCTCCATCACAGTATTTTATTTCTTCTTTTCAACAATCAAGGCGTTTACGTGGATCGTGTCGCTCAAATCATTGCTAATGATGTGTTAATAATGGCATTTTAAAAATATATAATTAATTTTATTGAAACCATGGATTCAGTCATCCTGGGGGAGATGCCTCAAGCCTTTCTTTCCACTTGGTCTTCTGTTGTTGAGCTTGTGTGGTGGTATGAATGTGTGGTGTTGCAGTGCGTGGCTGAAGAACACTGTGTGAGCCCTCTGAGAAAGGCCCGCTTAGTCCTCCTGTCTTAGCCTTCCCAGACGGCCGTCTCTAAAAGCCTTACTATCCCACCTCTAGACCACCTGCATGCTTCCCCTTCCCACCTCTCGCCTCACCCCGCCCCCCCCAATTTAGACGCCCAATCTTCAATCTCCGTCGCTGCAATTCAAATTTGCATTACCTTGACCTAAACTCGCCCCCTCACCTCTTTCTCTCGTATCTCTCTTAAAGAATAACACGTCTGTTGCCGGGTCCTTCCCAGAGTGGCTTACTCTTATCCCACTGGTGTGACCTTATTGCATACCAGTTCTCCTTCTTCCCTTAGAGCGAGACTCGGAGCTGTTGCGCGAGCGCGAGTCTGTGTTGAGGTTGCGCGAGCGGCGGTGGCTGGACGGGGCCTCGTTCGACACCGAGCGGGGCTCCACCAGCCGCGAGGGCGAGCCCAGCCTGGACAAGAAGAGCATCCCGGTGCAGAGCCCCGTCTCCCTGGGGGAGGAGCTCCAGTGGTGGCCCGACAAGGTGGGTGTACCGCATGCAGGTGGTTGGGGAGTTGTCTCATGGATGAGCGTGTAATGATGATAGATAGATATACTTTATTGATCCCAAGCTGGTGACTGATGACTACTTTGACAAGGAGCTGTTTTTTTTTTTTTCCTCCTCAGGACGGGGTGAAGTTTGTGAGCATCGGGGCCTTGTTCTCTGAACTGGTCGCCATCAGCTCCAAAGGAGAACTTTACCAGTGGAAGTGGAGCGAACCGGAACCGTACCGAAACACGCAGGTGGGGAAGTTATACTTTATGGTTAGAAAACATTTACAATTAACCGATACATCTCCTACATAAGGTAACATGTTTTTAAGGTCCTTGTATAAGCTAAGCATAATCTGTGGTATTTTTCCTGAACACTGTAGCCGCCTGGATACATTTTTGCAAGTCAGTTGGCTAGTTTATACTCTGCCTCGTGTGCATACTAACTATATATGCTAACTCTCCCAATCGTTTGTCTAAACAGAACCCATCCGTTCATCACCCCCGCGGTTCCTTCTTGGGCCTGGCCAATGAAAAGATTACTCTGTTGTCTGCCAACAGCATCAGAGCCACTGTTGCCACGGAGACCAACAAGGTAAATGTCGTTATCCAATTGCATTGTCTACCTTCTTATCTTATCTTCAATTCTATCTATCATCAATTTGGATATTTACAGTTGATGTATCTTTAGGACAGTGGCAAAGTACCGTATGCTTTTACATGTGTATGAATAAATGTGTTAAATCATCGGCGCTGTCATGAAAACAAGATGTGTCTATAATTGGTTAGTCGTTCCTATCCTCAGCCTTCTACACAAATACAGTCTCAATTTCACAAATAGTCTTAATTTCACAAATACAGTCTCAGTTTCACAAATACAGTCTCCATTTCACAAATAGTCTTAATTTCACAAATACAGTCTCAGTTTCACAAATACAGTCTCCATTTCACAGATAGTCAATTTCACCAAGGTGTGTTTTTCCGCAGGTGGCTACCTGGGTGGACGACACGCTGAGCACAGTGGCGTCCAAGCTGGAGCACAGTGCCCAGACCTTCCCGGAGCTGCAGGGAGAGCGCATCGTGTCACTGCACTGCTGCGCTCTCTATACCTGTGCCCAGCTGGAGAACAGCCTCTACTGGTGGTGGGTGTTGCGTAGCGCTTAGCCCTGCTGTATGAGCGGCTTCAACAGTGTGTCATTTGCCAAACCCAATCATACTCTGTGTTTCTATAGTCCAAAACACTCGCCTCTACTGGCGGTGAGTGTTGCGTAATGCTTAGTGCTGCCCTGAGAGCTGCTTCAGCGGTGTCGTTTGCAAAACCAATTATATTCTGTATTTCTGTGTTTTGCAGTGACTCCGTAATTTAATTTATTCGACAATAACTGAACTACAAATGACAGAAAAGAAACTCTCCAGATAATTGAATTGCTAAACATACTGCAATAGTCCTTTTATTTGAAGAATAGTTGATGCTAATAAAAATAAATCTGCTCTCGGCTTTCTTTTTTCTAATCTTCTTCCTTCAAACTCTGTACGTCATGGTACTGTGTCAATTTAACGACGAGAGTTAGCAAGTTAATAAACTGCCAATAAACTCGAGTTAGGTTCTTTATGCTGTAATACATGATGCATATGAGAACCTGGGAGTTAGTGTGACAATATTGCTTGTATCCACAGGGGTGTCGTGCCTTTTAGTCAGCGTAAGAAGATGCTTGAAAAGGCCAGAGCCAAGAATAAGAAGCCAAAGTCCAGCGCTGGCATCTCCTCCATCCCCAACATCACTGTTGGAACACAGGTGAGCTCCACACCGTGGATCACAAGCCGCTTTTCTCATCAGCCTTGTTGGCTAGATGGGTTAGTGGAGTAAATCTCTAATGTCCCCTAGGGGAACTTTCTTATACAACAAGCAGTCATACCATACAAACAATAGATAACGCTAACCTAATCATCAGAGGTAGAACACATACGACAAGGCGGGCCAGCCCAACACGCGCTCTTCAGGCCGTGGCTCCCAAACCAGCAGACCATCAGAGCATCCTCTGACTACGCTTCTTCCAGATGATGTCTTGTTTGTGTATCTGTAGCACGAATGAAGACGGCGTTTATTTATTTGTCTTCTCCTCTCAGGTGTGCTTGAGAAATAATCCGCTCTACCACGCCGGCGCAGTGGCCTTCTCCGTCAATGCTGGGATCCCCAAGGTGGGCGTGCTGCTGGAGTCCGTGTGGAACATGAACGACAGCTGCAGGTTCCAGCTGCGCTCGCCAGAGAGCCTCAAGAACATGGAGAAGACCGCCAAGACCCAGGAAATCAAGTGGGTGCAAATGGCCAAATTGGGAAACCGCAATGCATCTTGGGAATGTGACTTTGTATTTCTGTGAAAGCATGGTTTTGTTTTTCTCAAGCTACAAATCTGCCCCTTCACGAAGATGAAGTCATTTTGAGAGGGATATTTCATTGAAGGTGCTGTAGGTAAGATTTGAGAGTTGTGAAGATGGGCGACAGACCAGAGCAAGATTTAGAAAATAAATCCAATAATAAATTCCTGTAAAAAAAAACAAAATAAAAACCTCACCTCCCTCTCTGCTCCCTCCTTCCCGACGTTTCTCCACCATTGAGGGAAAAGAGATGCTCTGGTTGGTCAGAAAGGCACTGGGAGACGCCTAAAGTCTCAATCTTAATTTCATTTGTAACCAAATCCACAGATTATAGATCTTAAATCTTACCTACAGCACCCTTTTTTTAAAATTTTTTTTAGAAGTTATGTTTTATGTCATTACATAATCGAGGAATGTAATTCCATTGTTGACGTTGTTAATACACAGGCGGTCTAATACCATCCGTTTTCTCTCCCAGAGCGGAGAGCAAGCCGGAGCTGGTGAAGACGGAGATGGGCCCCCCCCCCTCCCCGGCCTCCACCTGCAGTGACACCTCCTCCATCGCTAGCAGTGCCTCTTTGCCCTACAGTATGTCAGCACCCCCCCCCACCCCCCCTCCTCCTCTTTCACACTCCTATCTTGAGCGCTTATCTCACACGCTCAGACAGTTTTTGTTTGCTGGCCTCATGACTCCTTTGACTTTTGAACAGATGGCCCAGGGTTTTGTCGACTCTGCATGTTCTATTGGTCTCTCTTTCCACTTATTTCATGTCATGTCATGCCGAGTCTAGTACACACTTTCCCTATTTCTACTACACATATACATGCCTATGTATGTGCACACGTGCACGTAAACACACACGTGTACACACACACGCGTTGTGTGTTGTTGGAGTTGAGCTTCTTCAACTATCATTTACACTCTTGTGTTTAGGCCATACACACACACACACCTCAACCTCACTGCAGTTAGCAGACAGGGTGAAATAAGACACTGGTGTGTGTGTGTCCACCTTTCAGAACGAAGGCGCTCCACCCCCGCTCCCAAAGAGGAGGAGAAGGTGAACGAGGAGCAATGGCCCCTCAAGGAGGTGGTGTTTGTGGAGGATGTCAAAAACGTGCCTGTAGGAAAGGTGAGTGAGCGGACACCAGCACTGGACTTTTCCATCTTCACACTCTCAATAGGTTTTATATGATGCCTTTTTGGTAAAGGCACAATGAGAAGGATTTTTACTAAAAAAATGTATTGACTCGTGCAAAAATAATCCCTCTCAGTCAGCACTTATGACCCACTAGAAGTGTGTGTGGCAGTGACTGTTCACAGACCCGGCCCTGAGGCGGCACTTTATAAAAACGCAGTGACCACCAGGTCCCAAAACGTAAGCAGGCGTCTAAGAGGAAGCGACGACAATGGTGGACACGACACCAAAAAAAACGAAAACATAGCGAGGCGAAACGTTCGGGGTATTACTGGTACCGTCCTACAGAGGGCGCTATAGTGTACTTCGCCTAGAGTTGATTAGATTTGATTCGCATCTAAATATCAATGGCGGGGACCAACGGACCTGTAGAACCCGAACTTTAACATTATACCCATCGGTTATACCACACGAAAGATAAAATCGCACCAAAAATTGGAATATTGTATCGCCATTTTACAGAATCGTAATATTTACAGAATCGTAATATTTACAGAATCGTATTGGCACTCAAAAATCGTAATTTCGTAACGTGAGCTCCCTGCCGATTCCCGTCGCTTGCGGCACATAGGCGCCGCTTGCGGTATCCGTCTTTGAAATGATGCATTCACTCGTTACCTCTTACCTCGTTTCTTTCATTAACCGGACGCATGTTTTTATTTATTTATTTTGTCCATATTCCGTGTATTGGCCGCCCAGGTGCTCAAAGTGGACGGCGCCTACGTGGCGGTGAAGTTCCCCGGGACGTCGAGCAGCATGAGCAGCCAGACCACCACCGCCGTGGTGGCGGCCGACTCCGACCCATCCTCCCTCCTGCAGGACTGCAGGCTCCTCCGGATAGACGAGCTGCAGGTCAGAACCGCCGACCCGGAGTAGTGAACTGAACATGTGCTGAGCCGTCCTCGGCCATCCATAAGTCGACACGACAAATGTCATGTGTGTCATAATTGAATTGTCAAGTCTAGGACTGCAACTAACGACTATTTTCAGTCGATTACTTGTACATTTTTTCGATGAATCATTCTAGAAAGTCTAGAAAATGTCATAAATAATAGCAAATGCCATCACAAGTTACCAGAGTCCAAAGTGATGCCAAGAAATACTGAAGTATTCATTTTATAATCATCCATCCAACCAAACATTTGAATTTCTGAACCATCCAGCAGCAAATGTTGGTATTTGTACTATTTGATGAATTACCGAAACGATTCATCGGTTTATAAAAGATGTCGGTCGATCGACTAATCATTGCAGCTCTAGATTTGTCTGATTTTGGGAGTAGGTGAGACCGTTAAACTGTCGCTTTCTGTTTCAAAACTCGTTCTTGAACCCTTCTTGCTCATGTGTAGGTGGTGAAAACCGGAGGGACTCCCAAAGTTCCCGATTGCTTTCAGCGCACGCCTAAAAAACTCTGCATCCCAGAGAAAGCAGAGATCCTCGCTGTGAACGTTGACTCCAAAGGTACGTCTCGCCAACAAACAACTCTTCTGTTGCTGTTAACGAGTGCTTTCGCTTTAATGGCGTAGCGTTGTTCTGTACAGTGTTGTTGACTGTGAACTGCCAACTCTTCCCTCGCCCCCAGGAGTGCACGCGGTGCTGAAGACGGGCAGCTGGGTGCGGTACTGCATCTTTGACCTGGCCACCGGCAAGGCGGAGCAGGAGAACAACTTCCCCACCAGCAACCTGGCCTTCCTGGGGCAGAGCGAGCGCAACGTGGGCATCTTCACCGCAGGCCAGGTGAGCCTCCCCAGCTCTGGCGCTGACGCACGGCCAAGAGTGTGTGTCTAACTGTATACTGTATAACGATGAGAAGATATGACCTTAAAATGATCAAATATAAGGTTTGAAATGTCAGTGAGATAAACTAGTTTTATTTGGTTACCATACTTTAATATACTTCAATGTAATGAGCCTCAGTTAAACTATATAGAATGTTATTTTCAAATCATAAGCAAATCAAGATATTTATCAATATCGTGTAAAATTCCCCATAATTATCGTAATAATACATTTTTCCATATCACCCAGCCCTAACAGGCGTACAATTTATTGATTTTATGATTTTTATATATATTAATTCATGAATTGCAACCTTTCACGATAAGCTAATTGCAGAGGCCAAAATTGCGATTTTAATATGCAATTAATTGTGCAGCCCTAGTACAACCCCATGACTTATTTATGATCTTTCCCGCAGGAATCCCCCATCATCCTCCGGGATGGAAATGGCACAATCTACCCGATGGCCAAAGACTGCATGGGTGGAATCCGGGATCCTGATTGGCTGGACCTGCCGCCCATCGCCAGCCTCGGCATGGGGGTGCACTCCCTGGCCAATCTGCCATCCAACTCTACCATTAAAAAGAAAGCTGCTATTATTATCATGGCTGTCGAGGTTGGTAGCACAAGCGATACTAGTTGTTAAGGAGTTATTTTAAAATTCTGCTACGCAAGTAGTAATATTTATATGGTATTTGCATGGAACGAGGGATTGACTAAACGACTTGCGTTTTAACGTTTAAAGGCCGAAGCACATTCTTGAATTTTCACATTAAAAACAGACTCGAGTCCGATACGAAACAACTGAACGCCCTCCAGTCACACTCTGTGTGCTTTGCTCCGTTCAATCAATATTTCTTCTTTGGGTCTACAAATATGGGCCGATATTGGAGTTGGCACTAAGTGGGGCTTTCTGTCGGTGGGTTTCAGAAGCAGACCTTGATGCAGCACGTTCTGCGCTGCGACTACGAGGCGTGCCGCCAGTATCTGGTGAATCTAGAGCAGGCCTTTCTGCTGGACCAGAGCGGCCAGGCCCTAGGGGCCCTCCTGGGCCACCGCTGCGACGGCAACCGCAACATCCTCCACGCCGCAGTGTCCGTCTGCTTCCCCGTCAGCAACAAGGAGACCAAGGAGGAGGAAGGTGAGCAGGAAAATATTAGCGCCTCGCGTTGGAACGACTTTCAACAGACGGGCGGGAATAGGATACGGTTGTCAGGGGAATTGTTTACTTTCATCATCAGAGTTATTAACCACCTCGTCGCAAACAATAATGGAAACTAAAAATAAAAGCAACTAAAATCCAATTCCCAGCGTTGATACAGTCCAATTATATCTGCTCAAAGTGCCTCCTCGCTCTTGTTCTCGTCTCCATGGTAACTGCTGTTGCGGTGTCCATCCCAGAAGCTGAACGGTCTGAGAGGAACACGTTCGCAGAGCGCCTGTCTGCCGTGGAGGCCATCGCCAACGCCATCTCTGTGGTCTCCAGCAACAGCTCTGGCAACAGGACCGGCTCCTCCAGTAGCAGAGGGTAAAGCACTTGATTATAGGGCTGCTGCTCAGAATGCACAGGGAGACCGTCCTTTCCCTTTTGCTGACGATGTATGTTTGCGATTAGTTCCTTCTGTGAAACAGTTTCTCGCCCTTAACATCCACAACGCGTACAAATGGGTAATGGCGCAGTGATCCGCAGCGGCTTAACCCCGGGCAACTGCTGTCCCTAATGTTCCCAAGCTGAACAACTGTGTTGACGGCACAACTGTGTGATAACTGTGTTAGTCCGGCACTATTGAATATCGCCTAGCCTTCATATTGACCCCCCCCCCCCCCCCACACACACACACACACACACACACACACACACACACCAGGCTTCGGCTGCGTGAGATGATGCGGCGGTCTTTGAGAGCCGCGGGTCTCGGCCGCCATGAGTCGGGCCCGTCCTCCAGTGACCACCAGGACCCGGTGTCCCCACCTATTGCCCCTCCCAGCTGGGTGCCCGACCCTCCCCCTATGGACCCCGGTGAGTACTGGCGGATCACAGACCCACACCCCTCCCACTTCCTCCCCTCCCTCTTATTAACCCTTATCACACTCCTCCCCCTTATTAAACCTTATCACACTCCTCCCTCCCCCTTATTAACCTTCATCACACTCATCCCCCTTTCCTCCCCTTATTAAACCTTATCACACCCCTCCCGCTTATTAACCTTCATCACACCCCTCCCCTTATTAAACCTTGTCACACCCATCCTTATTCAACCGTAACACACTCCTCCCTCCCCCTTATTAAACCTTAACACACCCTCCCCCTTATTAAACCCTATCACTCCCCCTTATTAAAGCACAGAGGTGCGTAGAACTGGTGTTTTAAAAGTATTTTGTTTCCTCTTCTGGGGTTTTGTTTGTTGTTCTGTAGACGGTGACATTGACTTCATCCTGGCCCCCGCTGTGGGCTCCCTCACGACCGCCTCCACCGGCACCAGTCAGGGGCCCAGTACCTCCCCCATCCCAGGTCAGCGCCCACAGACCCCCCCCCCCCCCCACCCACAGCTCCCCATCAAATCAGCAGACTATCTTTATTACACGGCTTTGTGGAATACTCGATTCTGATTGGTCAATTAAGGCATGCTGCAGTCCGTTTTATTTAGCAGAACGCTGCTATGAATAACAGATTATACAGTTTAAAAACACAGCATCCTTAGCAACGGTCTAACAACTCACTCTTTTTGTAAAATTTTGTAAAATTATGAATTTCTTTAGTAAGTAGCCGTGTAAAAAGTGGGGATAATGTGCAGCCAGCCGGTCATTATTGCGAATCCCTTACCTAGTAGACTCTTGGGCATCGTTTCCCAGCCAGACTTTAAAGCCATGTCTCTGACGTCCTGCGGTCTCTGTGCTTCACCACGCAGGTCCCTCCTCCGAGCCGTCTGTGGTGGAGTCTAAAGACAGGAAGGCCAACGCGCACCTCATCCTCAAGCTGATGTGTGATAGCGTTGTGCTGCGGCCACACCTGCGAGAGCTGCTCTCTGCCAAGTACGACTGTCTCCTTCTTTTCCATTTAATCTTTTAATTCAACCTAAATTGGACCTTTTTTTTAATTCTAGAGAGAACAGATGACGCTTTCTTTGCAAGGTTGACCAACAGACAGCAGACTGCTTGTTTTTGCGCCTCACAGGAGCTTAACAGCGTGCATGTCGTCTTTGTTTCCCAGGAGCATAACGGCACGCGTGTTTTGTTTTTTCTTTTCCCCCAGGGACGCCCGAGGTATGACACCGTTCATGCTGGCGGTCAGCGGGCGAGCCTACCCTGCTGCTATCACTGTTCTGGAGGCCGCTCAGAAAATGGCCAAGGGTAGGTCACTTCCCAGGGTTCAGTTGCATTTTAGAGGACATAAAACGGCACACTGCCCCATATTTGGTGTCTTGTCTTTTCACGATAATACACTGGATCCTTTTGTTGTCTACACAAAACAATAAAGGAGCTGACCTCTAGTAATACATGTTCTTTTTTTGAGAGCATTAGAGGGCTTGTTTCCCCATTTATTATATACAAAAACAAAGGACGGTCAGTGATGGTTCTAGGTAAGGAAAGCCCTTACTGCAACGCTAGACAAAGACAAAGGCCTGTTTACACAACGGCTCAAGCAGCGCAGGTTATCCATCGGTCAGCTGCATAATGCCCTCCTGTAATCCGGCCATAACGATGCCTGTTCTGTGGGGAACAGTGGGCGACCCGGGCATCGTGGAGAAGGAGGACGCAGACTCTGTGTTCATGGAGATGATCTGCCCCTCCGGGACCAACCCGGACGACTCGCCCCTCTACGTCCTGTGCTGCAACGACACCTGCAGCTTCACCTGGACTGGAGCCGAGCACATCAATCAGGTCTGTTCCCTGGGGGGTACGCCACACTAGAGGGGATCAGCAGACGGGCTGGTTTTCACTCTCCGGTGAAAACAAAGCATGTCTCTAATGGATTCTGGATCACATTTCTGCTGCATGTGTTGACTTTATCGGACACATGAATGCAGGATGGATCATATTACTAATAATTCAATCTAGCCCCGATGAGATGATATTGTTGAAGCTTAATTTTGTTATTGTAGCACCGTATGTGGATATTAACCTCATTATTAGGTTCCTCTCGTGGTGCACATGCATACATTTTTATACTGCAGTAAAGTAGTAGTAGTTTATGAAGAGTATTGACTGATTATTTGGTTGTGTATCTCTCTCTAGGATATCTTTGAGTGTCGAACCTGTGGCTTGCTGGAGTCTCTCTGCTGCTGTACTGAGTGTGCTAGAGTGTGCCACAAGGGACATGACTGCAAGTAAGTGACAGTATTTTATTATTTAGCCTTGTTTTTAAGCTTCACATAGGCTGTTATGTCTAATTCTGGTTGATCATCGCGCTTCCTTAGATTGAAGAGAACATCTCCCACTGCCTACTGTGACTGCTGGGAGAAATGCAAGTGCAAAACACTGATCGCTGGCCAGAAGGCCGCTCGCCTGGACCTGCTGTACCGGCTCCTCACTACCACTAACCTGGTCACCACACCTAACAGCAGGTAAGACTCTGTAGCACCTGGTACCAGCACACCTGGTACCAGCACACCTGGTACCACTGTCTGTGAACCATCTATTGTACATACAACATGACAGGAATTTTGTTTTATTGAGATTTATTTATTAAGCAATAAGCCACGAAGAGTTACTTTAGATTACCAAGTAAGATTTCACAAAATAAACACACAGCAACATGAAGTTAAATCATTTATTAAAAACAAATCATCATTCTTCTGCCAAGCAATATAGTTCCTCAAGACAGCAAATTGATTGCCAAGCAACACAGGCTAGCATAACGGCTTGAGCATACAGGCTTGAGCATTCATACTAAAAATGAATTGTTCTGCAGTCACAGGTGTTTATTTTATGGCTTTTATGGCTTCGAGCCAATCAGAAGGACCGGAACTATCTGTTTTAAAATCAAAAAAGTGCTGTTTTTTTTAATGCTAAGCTAACAGCTTAGCGTTAGTCTTCTGTTTGCTGGTGAGTTGACTTCCAGATGTTTCCATCTCTAGGGGCGAGCACATCTTACTCTTCCTGGTGCAGACTGTTGCCAGGCAGAGCGTGGAGCACTGCCAGTACAGACCACCCCGCATTCGCGAAGACAGGAACCGCAAAGCAGCCAATGCAGAAGGTTGGCACGCTTCTCTCCCTCTTTCTCTTCCCCATTTATCTTGTCTTCTGAATATCCCTCCTCCTCCACCTCCTCCATCATTTTTTTTGTCTATAATCCTGGCTGGTACGATGTCTTCTGAATATCCCTCCTCCTCCTCCTCCTCCTCCTCCTCCTCCTCCTTCATATTTATTTTTTTCTATAATCCTGGCTGGTACGATGTCTTCTGAATATCCCTCCTCCTCCTCCTTCATATTTTTTTTTTTTCTATAATCCTGGCTGGTATGATGTCTTCTGAATATCCCTCCTCCTCCATTTTCTTTGTGTCTATAATCCTGGCTGCCATGATGTCTTCTGAATATCTCCTCCTCCTCTTCTCTCTCTCCCAGACTCTGACATGCCAGACCATGACTTGGAGCCCCCTCGCTTCGCCCAGCTGGCTCTAGAGCGAGTCCTGCAGGACTGGAACGCCCTGAAGTCCATGATCATGTTCGGCTCGCAGGAGAACAAAGACCCGTGAGTCATAAACGCACCAGGCAGACGCAATCAAATTCTTATTACACTAATGTCTACCCACCTAGAGACGGTATGCATTTTTTCTCATGGCGGTGAACAAGCAACTTATCCCTGCGATTTACTGCCGCCACCGCAGCAGAGTTCAGTCCTTCAGCGGGAGCACAAGCCTGATTTTTGTCTTTTAGATTTCATAGCACAGACCATGTGCATGTTTGTAACTTTCATCGGTAAAAAACAATATAATATTGGCAACGATAACCGTTATGAGCTCAACCCTGTGGTAGGCGTCGCGGGACTGCAGTGATGCGGTTATTGTCACAGCCCCTTGATTGTGCATCGTTAGGAGTTCATGAAGAACGCTCTATAAAATACACATTAAGATGATTGCTTAATGAAGGCTGTGAGATGCACTGCTTGAGAGAAGGTGCTTCAGTGGAGCTCATTCTCCTGTGTGTGTCTCTGCTTCTCCTTCGTAAGGCTGAGTGCCAGCAGCAGGATCGCCCACCTCCTGCCTGAGGAGCAGGTCTATCTGAACCAGCAGAGCGGCACCATCCGCCTGGACTGCTTCACACACTGCCTCATCGTCAAGTGTGCCCCTGACATCACCGTGAGTATCCCTCCCTCCCTCCCTCCCCCCGGCATGCCTTATCTAATCTGGAACGACTAATAACCACTCGCCATTTCAGTTTCCTTGGATACCGGCTCCCATTGAATTCCATTACTTATATTTTTGTTGGCTCTCTTTGTTGATCTTTCTTCACAAATTGAGTCGAGTCAATTTTATAGCCGAGTTGCTGAGAGCAAAGGCAAAACTCCTTCAACTTATCAAGGAAGAAAGCGTGATCCCTCCTAGGGATACTTGGGAGTGCAATGGGTGCCATAATGGCCATGGATAATAGTAGCATTACAAGTCAAATTGATAGAAATGTGAAAATGAGTGATGTCCAAGGTGGTGTAGAGCTAGTAAGCTGGTCGCTGTCAGGTGGGGCGGCCAGGCAAGAGCACCACCACCACCAGCAGCACCACCACTACCCTTGGTGTGTACGTATGCGCATGTGAACACGTGTGTCCCCTTGCCCCCCCGCCAGTTCATCGACACGCTGCTGGGCACACTGGTGAAGGAGCTGCAGAACAAATACACGCCTGGCCGCCGGGACGAGGCCATCACCGTCACACGGAGGTTCCTGCGCTCCGTCGCCCGCGTCTTTGTCATCCTCAGTGTGGAGATGGCCTCTTCAAAGAAGAAAAAGTAAGTGGGGAAGATGATGTATTTACCTCTGTTTGTGCTGGTGTCTAGGGCTGCAACGCTTAAGTTGAGTGGCGGAAAATTAATCGAGTCACTTTATTTAATAATCAATGAGTCGTGTAGGTCATTTATCACTTTATTTAATAATCAATGAGTCGTGTAGGTCATTTATCAAGTGCAAATACCAAACCAATTTGCTGCTTGATGCTTCAGAAATGTTTGGTTCATGGATCATTATAAAATGAATTCATAGTTTTTCTTGGCTGCTTGTCTGATAAAGCATGTACATTTAAGACATCACTTTGGATGCTGGTAACTTGTGATGGCATTTGCTTTTATTTATGACATTTTCTAGACTAAATGATGAAATCGATTAATCAAAAAAATGCAAGATTAATCGACTGTGAAACTAATCGTCGGTTGCAGCCCTGGTGATTTCTGGCTTATGTCACGCGCTGTGTATTTTACAGTCTGTAGTTACGCAGCTTACCGAGCGATGCCTAACTCAGCCATCTTCTCTCCTGCCTCCACAGCAACTTCATCCCCCAGCCCATCGGAAAGTGCCGGCGCGTGTTTCAGGCCCTGCTGCCGTACGCCGTGGAGGAGCTGTGCAACGTGGCCGAGTCGCTCATCGTCCCGGTGCGCATGGGCATAGCCCGGCCCACCGCTCCCTTCACCCTGGCCAGCACCAGCATCGACGCGGTGCAGGGGAGCGAGGAGCTCTTCTCTGTAGAGCCGCTACCCCCCAGGCCCTCCCCTGACCAGTCCAGCAGGTAGGCGGGCGTTTGGCTCACTTAATTAGTGTATAATCCCATGGTTAGTTATAATGAGCCCTTTATATCTACATAGGGAGCGGGTCCTCTTCCATGTAGTCCTCCATGTTGCACAGCCATGTTTCTACAGTAGCCCAGAACGGACAAACGACTCCAGAGAGGACGTGTTTTTAATTTCGAATCATAATCGCCGTCTTACTTGTAAGCTATGACCTACAGTTTTTACAGACTAAATAACTGAACACAACTTATAAATCTGTCAAGGAACCTCATCACTTGACACTTGGCTGCTCTATGCTGTTGTAGACAATGACATCATTTTGGAAGTCCCTACTGGCACCTTGCAGGCCACCGTAGCTTGTCCTATGTGGTTGGAAAGGGAGGAGTGAGGGGTGGGGATATTCACATCAATCTGCAACCTCACCGCTAGATGCCACTTAATCCTACACACTGCACCTTTAAGGACTTTTATTTCTAAAGGCAGAGGACCTGTTTGCACCTAATTCCATGTCCTTGGCGTTCTTAATTGTGACGCATTGTTTTGCCTCTTCCCTCATTAGTGAACGACAATGAATTATTTCTCCTTAGTGTTTTTACTCATAAATTCCCATTCCAGATGTTCAATCCATGCACGATTCTGTACGGTACCTATTCATTAGCAGAAACATAAAACAAATGATTTCCTTTCAAAACAAAATGTGGTAATCGCTCCTCAGCTCCAGCCAGACGGCGTCCTCCTACATCATCAGGAACCCCCAGCCGCGGCGTAGCAGCCAGTCACAGCCTGTCCGAGGGAGAGACGAGGAGCAGGACGACATCGTCTCTGCAGACGTGGAAGAGGTTAGCGTTATGAAATCACTGTGCCAACCATAAACCCTGAGGATTAGGTTTTCCATTTATTGGAATGCAGATGTCTGAGCAGTCGCCGAAGGTATCCCATATTTCTCCAGGGCTTATTGTGCGGCATTTATATGGGAATAAAGGTTTGGATTAATGAGTGTATTCTGGGCTTCATCCATCAGTGTTTTTGGATAGGAGGATAAATTACGCCATTATCGTCTTGTAATGGCGTTACTAACGCTATCATTAGCATATTTGAGTTGCTTTTGAATTGCGACACTTTTTAAAAAACCGTATCCCCATCCACCCCGAATCAAACCGCGTGCGTTCGCCCATTTCAGGTTGAAGTTGTGGAGGGCGTGGCCGGCGAGGAAGATCACCATGACGACCAGGAGGAGCAGGGAGAGGAGAATGCGGAGGCCGAGGGCCAGCATGATGAGCACGACGAGGACGGTAAGACGCCACGGCGGGAGAACGTGTAACTCGTATGACTGCATTGTGCATTCAGTAGGGATGGAAGGATGTATACGATTGTATCGAGGATCACGATAAAAAACACTTGTGATAAGTTTGAATTTTTGATGATTGTGAATATGAGCGACTTGAAAAAGCCGTCTTGCTCACTACCATACAGTCCTATATTGATTTCCTGGTTTAATTTTGAATTTGCCGCATGGAGGAGCACATGGTTACAGTCATTCCTAAATCCTGAGCCTGTAACCATGACTGAAGGCTCAGACTCGGAGGCATGTTCACCAAAACAAGATGTGTCAATACAAATATTTCTTTCTTTACAAAATGTAATGTAAAGTGATCCCAGTCTGTTTTAGCGCCACCAGCATTCGTCAATTATCGTGATATCGTGAATTGCAGTTACGTTGGCAAGTTTTTTATTACCTCATGGTTGTTCTGTGTGACATGTATACGCGTGTGCGTGGTGAAGATGCAGTCCATGACCGTAGGGCTGATCCGTGTTTTTCCATTCCCTTATTTGCAGGAAGTGACATGGAGTTGGATCTGCTGGCGGCAGCGGAGACCGAGAGCGATAGCGAAAGTAACCATAGCAACCAGGACAACGCCAGCGGCCGCAGGAGCGTAGTCACGGCAGCCACAGCGGGTTCTGAAGCAGGTTAGTCCAGACGGAAATAGACGATAAACATTTTTTTTTTCTCTATTCTTTCAGCCTTAGGGTGTTTCATTGCATTGTCCACCACCAGTTAAGCTTTCACAACTACAAGTAATGATTATCAATCACAGCCTTATTCGGTCCTCACATAATGACCTAGCGATTAATGTTCAATCTGAACATTAATCTCTCAATTTGATGTGGAATTAATTTTAGGTTGTGAGCATTTCTGATTCTCAGCAAATGATGCAGCAGACAAAATGGTCCCTGGCTCAATGCTTAATTTATTTCATTTGCAGGCAGTAGGGTGTCCCTGGCATTTCCTATATTTGGTATGAGCTCCCCTCTACTTCAATGCATATACAGTATGTTAGGGCAAGAGTGATTTTGCAAAGTGCACAGTTTCCCCTCTTGAGAATTCCTGCAATTTAGTATTCATCCTCATTGTTCACCTTTTGTTGAATCCGTCATTATTAACTCATTCACGTCACGTCTATCAGTCTTGATCTTTTCACCTCCTAACCAAATAACAAAAATGTCTCGCTCTTCCAAACGGCTTTCTTGTTATCTTCACCCTCCATCTAGAATAGCGTTAAATACTAACGTTGTTTTCTTGTCACGCCCGGTTAGTTTTATTTGCTTTTGTTCTTTCCTGCAATGTGACTTCCCGAAATATATTGACAGTTTAATAACCAGAACTGCGAGCTGTGTACTTCCTCAGCTTAAATTGACCCACAGAAGCCGTGCTGTCGCTCGGTCAGCCCCGGTGTTGTCTCTGTCTTTCTTCCTCGTCTTTTTTTGGCCTTGTGGTGGTGTGTGTGTGGTTCACTAACCCGCACTCCAGACTGGAGAACAATTGCTGTGTCACATGAGTGAAGTGAAAGGAGGAGGAGGAGGAGGTGGAGAGATGAACGGAACAACACATTAAACTCTTCTCCACTCTTCTCCTCCTCCTCCTCCTCCCAAGGTGCCAGCAGTGTCCCTGCCTTCTTTTCAGAGGACGACTCCCAGTCCAACGACTCGAGCGACTCCGACAGCAGCAGCAGTCAGAGCGACGACGTGGAGCAGGAGACCTTCCTGCTAGACGAGCCGCTGGAGAGGACCACCAGCTCCTCCCACGCCAACAGCGCCGCCCAGGCGCCCCGCTCCATGCAGTGGGCCGTACGCAACGCGCCCAGCCAGAGGGCCGCCGGCAACGCCCCCTCCAGCACCTCCACACCGGCCGGTACGTGGGTTTCTGTGTGTGTGCGCCTGTGAAACAGTTTTTTACTGCACAAACAATGCAATCAAAACTAAGACGCAGCGAGCTCAACTCGACCTAGAAGACCTTGAAGTCTGTGTGCTCCATCATTTATGTAGTAATAATAAAAAAGACTAGGACAGCACGAAAATTGTTCTTTTTAATATTGCCACGTTTTAATGTTGGGGCAATATTGTGTGCTGTCCTTGGCTTTCTTTTATTATTTGTGCAATGCGAGTCTTGCTTTTGAATTTAAAGTTAACAGCTAAAGTTCTTCTTGAAAGTTTAAATTTTTCTTAAATTATTTAGTTTATAATCGATGTTGGAGCGTTGGATTAGGTTAAATTTATTTAGGTTAACGTGTTTCCTTCCAATTTAAGTCGTTTGAGTCGTAGCTACAGTTATAGCTATATAACCTGTAGTGGCTTGAGTCGTAGCTACAGTTATAGCTATATAACCTG
>JAOPJI010000008.1:8999720-9012139 GCA_027122695.1 Merluccius productus | reverse complement strand
CCCCCCCCCCCCCCCCCCCCCCCCCCCCCCCCCCCCCCCCCCCCCCCCCCCCCCCCCCCCCCCCCCCCCCAAGACCGGTGTTGCTCCATTATTGATGCACCAGATTTAACTCCTGGCTCCTGGTAACCGGAAAAACCTGTCCTGTAATTAGTCATCCACAGGGGACCATCCCATAATGAGCTCGCCGCAAATCACTCCGGCTTTCTGCTTGATGTGGCAGAAGGAGATCACGCAGACACATAGGTGTAGTCAGACAAGACAAAGGGAAACTGACAATGGGTTGGGTGTCGGTTTTGCCCCCAGGTTGGAATATGTGCGTTAAGCGTGTAAAGCTGTTAACTTCCTGGTACCGAAACACCGACCGCTTGGTCTGGGACGCAAATCCAACTTCTTAACTAGTGTTTAGCAACATGTTAATATTGTTAATAATAATGTCCCGTTTACACCTCTGACACCTCGCCGCTGCTCGCCAGGCTTAGCGGGGCCGATCTAGTTGTTGCTATGGCGATATCCAGGGCATACGTGGCAGCATCACCGGAGGCACGGTTGCATAGTATGGGGCACAAATAGACAATTCAAGAAGTGTGATCGACTGAATTAAACAACAATATGGGCAGCGATACACACTTAGCATGCGCTTACAAATAAAATACTTATAGCCAGGGAATGCTGATAGTGGTGTGTATTGTGAACGGGCCACATAAGGGCTCCCTGTTGCCACAGAGTAGTACAATATGTACTGTTAATGTCATTTGTGATGTAATTACCAGATGTCTTTATGAGACACAACAACGTATTGTTGGGTCCTTGTAATATGATTACATGTTTAATGCATGAGTAATGTAACGTAGTTGGTGGGATTTTCCAACGGTTGGATGATTGTTTGCGAATTCCTGCTTTCCGACAAACCTTAGTCCACTTCGGACCAACGTTGACATGGTTACTGTTTATCTACGTTTAGTCCTCGCCCTTATTATACAGAGACATCCTGAAACGCTGATCCTGCAGATTCGTCTTGTGAGATTTCAAAAGTTATCAATACACTGCATGGCAATGCTGACAGATCAAATGTATTGATGTGGAATCCACATTTTATTTATTTGTGTCCTGTATTGACTCAGGGTCGGTTCGCTTCTCTTCTCTCTGCAACGCCCTGCAACACTCACACAGTTCACAACACGCACACCAGGGAGCCGCCCAGTACAGCCACAGTCTGCTGGGTGAGGTGCCTTGCTCAAGGGCCTCCTCCAACGGTGGGATGGTGGGGGGAGAGTCTCATTCATTTACTTTCCCCCCTTTGCCGGTCCGGGGAAAGGAACCGGCGACCTCCCAGTTATCTTATGGACCGTCTCATTTCTTTAGGGTTTTCCTACCAGGGGCGGCGCTAGAGATTCTGGGCCCCCGTGTAAGACTACACCTCTGGGCCCCCCGGCGGCCCCTGTCATACGACCTCGGCATGCGTGTTGAGGAACATGTTCCAGCGATGCGTCTGAGGAGGAGGAGGAGGAGGAGGCTTCACGCCGGGGGGGCCATCACAGGCTGCAAATCAAACTCATTCATCTCAACACACCTCTGGCGTCTCCGGAGAGCGTTTAACGTCCTTCTGTTTTACGTGAAAGGACATGCTGTACGCCTGCGCGCATACCACTGATTTGGGTGGGGGGGGGTCGTTGCATAACGCCACGCAACACGCAACACGCCCACAAGGTAAACCCAAGCGTGTGTGTGTGTGTGCGTGTGCGTGTGTGTGTGTGCGTGTGTGCTTCGGAGAACCGGTTGAGCAGGGTGCTACCAGCTGTCCGGGTGCTTAGGGAGGAATGTTGATTCTTGGCTTCTCCTTTTGTGGGACGCCAAAGTCGTTGAGTAGGCCTATAATTATTCATCATTAATGAACCCGTATAACCTTAACTGGTAAACGGGTCCTCACACTTTTACTCTGTTGTGTTAATGTTGTGTGTGTGTGTGTGTGTGTGTGTGTGTGTGTGCGTGTGTGTGTGTGTGTGTGTGTGTGTGATGAGCAGCACCGCAGGCCCCTCAGGAAACGGCGAGCTCCAAAAAGGAGGACTAGAAGACGGACGGCCGGCGGTATTGGAGGACGCGCCGCCGCCGCCGCCGACAAAGACCAAAAACCTGTCCGCTGGACCTGTCCAGGGACCAGATCCAGGGACCAGATCCAGGGACCAGATCCAGGGACCAGATCCAGCGGACCTACTGCACTCCTTCAACCGACTCCGAGAGAAACAAACCATCGAGAGTCACAGACGCCAAATTAATAAATGTTTGCCACCATGTGGATGCTAACACACACAGCCGACGCCCGCCGGCTGTCTCACATCAAACACTTTCATTTAATGTTCGAATCAGAGCAAAGTTTAACTTTCTGGTCTGATAAGAGCTAATAATCTAATATCGATCAACCTTTGAGTATCAGAATTGTACCACAGATGGCCCAGCATCCCGTAAACACCAAGCAGGACCGCTAAAGACACGAACATGGGACCTCTAAGAACCAACATGTGGTCCTACATGTGGTCCTACATGTGGTCCTACATGTGGTCCTACTCCTCTGATGAAGACCTCTCCAGCTGTGATCATGTGACCTGAAGTGCCTGAAGTAACATGTGTAACCAACATGAGTCCCTAACATACATGAACAACTCCAGTGACACGCATTATTACCTGTCTGACTCAAAGACCTGTCTGTCACTCATGATTACTTTATCCAGTAACATTAACGCAGCGCCGATATAAATAAAGTATAAAGTATAAAGTAGGATATAAGGAATACAAGCCACTGGGAATTAAACATATCACTTTCATAAAGGATCCAATCTCTGGTTCCCTTTGCATTTAGGAGATCGTCTCACATCCATGTTTCCGTGTGTTGAATGCTCATGTTATGTTTTGTTATATTCTTTTTAGAGGTAACATGATTGAAACCTTGTTAATAAATCGGTAGTTAAGTAAAAAAACTTTAAGTAAAAGGTTTATTTACAACGGTGTACTATTAAAGAGACGCTGTGTGCAGAGAGGATTTAGTAAATCAAGTCGTTACTGAAACTCTTACTGTGGAAATACCGTTTTGTTGGGGGAGCCGGAGCTGACAAAGCGTCTGATTGGTTGTTCGTGTCTTAAAACTGCTCACCAAATGATCTTCAGCAGCGTTGGCGTTGCCATGACGCCCGAGGGGCTGCTTGATGTTTAACCGCAGGATCAACTGACTCAGATACGATTAACACATTTACTTGTTACAGGTGTTTGTTAAAAGAATATTCTGGTATTTTATTATTTTATGACATTTAAGATGGTCAAATGTTTGTTACTGTGACTTTAGTCTATGCAAGGCCGTGGTTTGTAACGTTGTTGTTGTTTTACTTTCAGTTTTATCTACAATGCCGCTAACCTCTTAGTGTGCAAAATAAAGTTTGATGAACTAATAGAGGAGCTGCTGGTTGTGATTTCAGTTCTGATAAGTTAACTTAAGGGGACAGGAAAGCCACAAATATTCGTTGTGTTGTGAACTGCACATATTTAATGTTGTAACTCATAGATAACATCTCAAGAACAACGTCTAAACTATCCGGCTGGTTATCTCTGAAGAAAGATCTTATCATGACTTAAGACATGATCTCATCACGTTGTGCGATCAGCAGGAATAGAAAACATACTTTTATCTTCATTTAACACACGATGTTAATCGGGCAAAACTAAATCCATTCAATGTCTTATTGATTAAAAAAAAAGAAAAAAATGAAAAAATGGAACAGGATATCGGTTCATTTAACTCAATTTTGAAATTGCAGATTTAAGGTAAATGAGGCGTGATGATGATGATGATGATGATGAAGAGCGTTGTGATTATTACTGATGTCTTCCTGGTCCCATCAGGAGCCGTCGGTCAGAGGGCCCAGCACCGCCACCGCCTCGATCTCCACCAGCCCTCCCTGCACAGCCAGAGAGAGAGTCAGACGTTAGACATGAGTAGAGAATAAACTAGGCCACGGGACACATATAGTCAGAAAGACTCTACTTTTAGCGCCGCTCGCTGCGACGCGGCGGGGGACCAGATATCATATAATATAAATGAACAGCCAGTTTGAATTAGTGATGAGGAGCACTTACTCTGGGAAGAGCCGCCACCTGGTAGGCGGCTCTGGCCGGGAAGCTGCTGCTGAAGACTAACCAGGAAAACAACAAGTTAATAATAATACACAAACAATAAGTTAATAATAATACACTGTTACACACAATGCATTACAGTACAGTAACTAAACAGTATGATTAAACACTAAATCCTTAAAAAAGACATTTGTATTGTATCTGGCTATTCCCTGGATATAAAACGCTTCCTCTAACAGGACTTGAGACGTCTCTCCCCCCCCACATGTCTCTCCTTATGTATGTGTACGAATTATCATCTGCATTCAATTATTGTGCGCCGTTCTGTTGTGCTAATGAAACATAAATCCACTTAATCCTCTAGACCAGAGTGGAGACCGGGGGGACAAGAGGACAAGAAGTCAATTACACTAATCCATCTGGAAGCTGAATTAAACTGTGTGTGAAAAAATACAAATCCCGTTTTGGAAATGAATGAGATTGTGAAATGTATACTGGCCTGCTTGCAGCTTTCTGGAGACAATATTTTATCTGTAATAACTTGATGATTGGCACCACTGTGTTTAACTTCTATTTCTTCAGCTGTGAATCAAACGGTCCTGGACTTACACTGCTTGTACACGTCGTTGACTTTGGTGAAATCGTTCATGTCAGCCAAGAGGACGGTGGTTTTTACAACTAGGAAAAAGAACAGCGGCGTTAAAAACATTTATAACCGATGGTTCATAACCATAAACTTGTCTTCTAAGTGCTTCTCCTTACCGTTGTCATAGCTACAGGTCGCAGCTTTGAGGATCTCTCCCATATTGACAAGCGCCTGTTGGGAGTAGCAGAGTCGTAAATCCCACAATATCCCTCATTAATATGCGCATAATGGTTTTATTTAGTTTAGACTTTGCACTCGAAACACAAAGTCTACGCAGTCCATCGATAATAAATCAAGTGTATGTCAAATCCCTTTATCAAATCAAACGACAGATCATTTGTCACACACACACACACACACACACACACACACACCGGTCACCTGTTTGGTCTGGGCCTGGACGCCCCCCTCCACCAGCTGTCCGCTGGCCGGGTCCATGCCCAGCTGCCCTGAGATGTACATGGTCCGGTCCACCACGACTGCTTGGCTGGGAAGAAACACGAAACAAATACAACATGTCAGTGTTTTTAAATCTCCCACACACCTTCGCCTTCACCTGTGCGAGAGTGGTTGAGTTGCAAACGTCTCCACGGCATCATAACCATACTAATAACATACTAATAACATACTAATAACATACTAATAACATACTAATAACATACTAATAACATACTAATAACATACTATGGTGCCATACTATATAATAATAACTATTGTGCCGCCATGCCTGGACCAGAGACATATTATAGACTTAGCAGTTTGTGAATAAATTAACAGAAATGCAAGATGCAGGTTTCAGCAGGGTTAACCATCAGTAGGGAGACAGGTGAGCTGCAGACTGGGAAGCTAATCTGCTCTGCTCCTATTGGACGATGCAGACCACGCCCCCCACCGCCCCCAAAAGCACGTGCGTTGTAAATCAGCGCTTGTTTGCAAACGTAAATGTGTTTTTTTTTAATTCGGGCTGCGGCCTATAATTATATGAATTATTACTATGAATATTAATATTAGCTGCGTTGCTTGAAAGATAAAGAAATGACCTCATAAAGCCACTGCTCCTGACCCTTGACCCTACCTGTATGGGCCGATAGCCGCAGGCGCGCTGGTGGTGTTGATTATTCTCCTCACGAGGGCCGCCATGGTGGTCATGAAGGTGTTAATAAACCTTGATGACTTTTAGTAACGAAGTAGTGAAGTAATGAAGTGGTAAACCTGTCTGAGCTGTGCAAGACGCTCCTCAACTTCACCACCAGGCAGCAGTTGCAGCTAAGAGACAGACAGTTACCGTAAACAACCGTGTTGGGAGCAAAACAGTTTTAGTTTATAATAATAAAATATAATAAAGTTTATTTTATTAGTTTTTTCTTTCCTAGGATCATCACTTGCTGTCTGTGTGTGGTCACCTCGGTGTACGCGTGTCCTTATGGTATGTAACACGTTTATCTGTATTTCCGCTGCGCCGCTACAACACACATTACGTCACACCCATAAACCCGGAATCGGAAGCGGAAACACGTCGAATCCCACCATGCACGCGTCAAACACAACACGCTCACATGGTGGCGGCTCTGCGTTCATTCAGCAGCACACATGTATTTATCACCCAAATACTACACTATTACGCTTCGTGAATGAGTTACGAGTCATTAATTAATTAATAAAAGTTATTAAAAATATATAAATACCGCTAGATGAAGAGTCGTCTGAACCTGCAGCGTCATGTCTGGATCCAAGCAGAGGATGCGGGAGAAGAAGCTGAGCAAGCAGCCGGCCAGCGTCCAGTACTCCTCATCTCCACTCAACTCTGGTAGGCTATTCCTCCTTCTCTCTCCTGGTTGGCCATACGTCTGCTCCTGGTGTGGTCTCCTCCTCCCCATGCCATCACTCCTGGTGTGGTCTCCTCCCCATGCCATCACTCCTGGTGTAGCCTCCTCCTCCCCATGCAGTCACTTCTGGTGTGGTCTCCTCCTCCCCATGCCATCACTCCTGATGTAGCCTCCTCCTCCCCATGCCATCACTCCTGGTGTTTAAATCTAACATTTGTCATTTTGTCGAAGGTCTTAGCAGCAATGCTGCGTCTCCTGGAGGTCCTGCCGACCGCGGAGGAGGATGGGTCCGCGGCCATCAGAAAGATGGAGGGGGCTATGAAGTGGAATTGCCCAAGTACATCACTGGTAAACACACACACACACACACACACACACACACACACACACACACACACACACACACACACACACACACAGTGCAAACCAGATACGTGCATCTCTGTTCATACTGTTCCCCCTCCGTCCGTCCAGCGACGTCCTTCGCCGCCGCCAGGGCAGCGGAAGTGGATGCCATGCTGAAAGCGGTCACCAAGGCAACGGGAAGCTGCCACGTGTTTGGGGCGATGCCGAGACACATGAGGAGGAGGGCCATGAGCCACAACACCAAGAGGCTGCCCTGCAGGTTGAGGGAGGTGGCCAACAGGATGGTAAGCAGCCACCACACATCTCTGGACGGATGGACAACAACTCAGGAATACCGACACCGGGAATGGGAATTTTGAATTGGGAATTTCTGGCCACTGAGAACTGTGCTTATCATCCGCTTATCATGCTACCGTCCTTTCCCCCCCCCCCCTTCAGAGAGAGAAGGGTCTCAAGGCGGGCGGCAAGAAGAAGAAGGAGCAGCCCAAGAACAAGAGCCGCAAGGCCCGCCGGCGCCACGGCAACCTGCTGCTGGAGTTCAACCGGCGGCAGCGGAAGAACGCGTGGCTGGAGACGCACATCTGGCACGCCAAGCGCTTCCACATGCAGAAGAAGTGGGGCTACTGCCTGGGAGACCGGCCCACCACCAAGTGCTACCGCGCCTGCTACCGCGCCATGAGCAACCACTGCCTCCTGCAGGTACGACGACACGGCTCTGTGTGTGTGTGTCTGTGTGTGTGTGTGTGTGTGTGTGTGTGTGTGGTTCTTGTAGTTACTTTGATTTTGATTTGTTCACAGCCTCATTTGTGTGTCGCTTTCGCTTCGCATTAAAAGCGACATCAATGTGTAGACTCACATTTACATTTAGCAGATGCTAATCTATGCTAAGCTACATGGCGTTAGGGATTAGCGTTAGTATTATTGCACAGAGGACAATTGAAATGGTTGCGGTTGATTTTCCAGATGCTGCTACTCCCATTGAAACAGACGGTAGACATGATTGTGTGTCTGTCTGTGTGTACAGGATCTTTCCTACTACAGCTGCATAGAGTTACAGGGAGAGGAAGACAAGCTCCTCGCCTGTCTGTCTCAGTTGACCAGCAAGGAGACAGGTAAGCGCCGACCCCTGCATCTAATCGCAAATACATTAAGTTTAAAGATACCGTAAGAACTAATCAAATGTAATAAGCCTTAGATTTAGCTTAGACACAATCTACCTTTGAGCGTCTGTGTTAAGGTCGTCATTTAGGCATCAATTGGGCTTTTTTCAAATAATAATGACTTCTTAATTATTAGTCATAGAAAAGCTTTTAGAAAAGTAACCCTTGACTTAAGCTGCCGCACTTAATAAGCTATATTAATAAGCTCAATGAATATTAATAAGCTCCATGGCATCCATCTGCAGGTCCTACTTTTGCTGCGGCGCTCCCCCTGTCAGGGCGACGGCAGGGCGGCGCCACGGTCTACAGAGCGGGGCGGTACCCCTCCCACCCGCTGGGCCCGGTCACCTTCCTCTGGAGGCCCCGGACCCCCGGCTCCTCCCACAGACAGCTGTGGATCTGGGCCCATCCCACTCTCAAACAGGTCTGTTGTTCACCAGCTAACGCTAATGCTATTGGGTAGATTAGCCATGCGGTTGTGTTTTGTAAAGCCGAGAACACGCCGGGAGACTTTTACGATCCTAACCGACTGTAAAAGACGGCTGATTTGCACTTCAGGATCCCTTTCCGATCGGCGCCGGTTCCAGTTGTAAATATCCAACATGTCAGGAAATTTACGACTGGAATCTGGACCGGCTCGATTAGCAGGCTACAGATTGAATCCTAAATGCCGCCTGTCCAGACTGTCTCGTGCCGAATCTTAAATCCCGTCGGTCGTTAATAATAACTAATAATTAAGAATAATAACTCTTCTGGTGCGCTCCCAGCTTAAGCCAACCGTGCCGAGCTCAAACCTCAGGAGATGTGCTTCCTCTCCAGGACCTCCTCCCCGAGCTGCAGAGCGTGTGCCAGTGCAGCGAGCCGATAATCCCGGTCGTCGCTCCGGTGGCCGCGCCCGCGCCCGCGGAGCCGCCGCCCACCCCAGCAGCCCCACACCCAGAACCCAGCCAGGCGGCGAAGACCCCCGGGGCCAAGAGGAAACGCAGCGCCGGGGACGACGACGACAACGACGACAGACCCCCGGAGAAGAAGATCGTCGGCGATGGAACCAGACCTCCCTCAGCGCCGGTCACCTGGACCTCCAAGTCCACAGGAATACTCATTAAGTTAGTAGAGGAACCGGATTGAGCCGCATTTGGGATGGTTGACAGCCTGACATCAGACAGAGTTGTCAACTCGTTATTCTCCATTTCCATCTTCAGTCTGACGTTGCCTCCACTCCACTAATTCGATCCGATGTTCCCCAACCAATCACTAGAGACCGCTAGAGACTTGTCCGCCTGAATCTAACGTCGTTTTAAGTGACACTGATGCGTAGCCATGTCAGCATAATGTTTATCCTGTCTATAGGATAAACTATCCTGTCTATAGTGGTCGCCATTGTTGTTATTACTCCTCCTTGGTTACGGCGCACAGCTTGACAACAGCTTGACAACAGCTTTAACGGCGTTAGTCCCGCCCACGGCGCTGATTGGCTAATCGTTAGTCTCCGCACGGTGCTTATTGGATATTCGCTTTTTCAACCGAGAATCCGCCGTTTCATGTCACAATGCCAGACCAGAAGCAGTCAACTCTCCGACTCGGTGGAGTGGGCGGAGTCAGGTCTGGAGTCAGGTCTGAACCCAGGTCTGGACCCAGGTCTGGACCAAGGTCTGGACCAAGGTCTGGACCCAGGCAAGATTGGTGATGCGTTCAGTCTGATTTGTGAAGCTTCAGTAGATTTAATGCAACGAGTGCCTTTTTCAAGTAGTACTCACACCAGACTCACTTTTTAAACACGATGCCGCCATTACTGCTGTTTGTTGGCATTGCTGTTATTCATCTACGTTGTCTTATCTTACTGTGGCTGGTTCTGTTGCAGCGACCTCTCCATGGAGATCGTCCGGTACCGGCTGATTGGACCGCGGTCCCACGCCGTTCTGACGGAGGCGCTGGAGGCGGCCACAGACTGTGATGTACGACCTTCGGTATTACGCCTCAGGTGATGGACAAAAAATGAAGTCAAGTGTGTTTCTAAAGGTTTTACAAGTGTGTTGTTGTTTTTACGTGGTTTCAGGCCCCGAGCGAAGCCCAGGCCACGCCCCTCTGGTGGCCGGAGCACTGCAAGGACGAGGCCAAGATGTCCCTCCACCGGCAGCAAGCCCAGGTTTTCCAGACATTCAAAGGTCAGCGTTTTATTGCTCAATCCCTAAACGGAGACGTCAGATTCGTACCATCAGCTCGTTTTACTTACCGTGTCCAAAACGGCGTCCGACGGCCGTTGTGCTTCATAGCCTCACGTGGGAGCCTGACGTTCACACTCCTCCTCTCCACAGGGATCTACTCCACCGGCGAGGTCCCCTCCGGCACGGTGCTGGGTCTCAACGTCGAAGACCCCCGCTTGGCCCTGCCCCAGAAGAGAAGCAAAGCTTTGTCTAGCATTACGCCGGACCCAGGTACAAGCGGGCCTAGGAGGCGGTGGTGGACTAGCCACACATTCTGCACAACGAGACGCTCACTTCAAGGGAATCTGGTTGCACATGATATGAGATGAAAGTCTTCCCCGCGGGTTTTTCAGCGTATCGGTGCCTGCTGTAGTGGATCAGACCTTTTCCCCAGATAATATATCAGTGTGTGTTTTCTGTAGTGCTGGGCCCGGTTCACTGAGTACACATCTGGTTCTGTGCTCCTGGGGAGCCTCTGCCTGGCCATGCAGATGTGCCAGGTTCGAATCCTGGCGGGACCCTGTGCTCGGACCGCGCCCGCCATGACCCACTACATTACACCGCACTGATCCTGCCAAGATGCTATCACAGGATAACGTCTTGGGTAGAAAAGTCTCACCAGGGACCGGCGGTCGCAAGTCAGCCATGGCTGGAGTCCACATGCAGCTTAGCTGTGATGTTTTTTTTAAGCCTGTAATGATTTCTGCACGGTCCCTGACAAATAAAACAAAAAAAATGGCAGGCTCCCGACAAATTAATTAAACCAATATTGCCAATATTACACACGACTCGCCTCATTGGTGCGGTTTTAAAAGCGTAGTGCAGAGTAGCGTCGCACATCCCGGTGACTGGAGCGATGTCACTGTCCTCCAGATGTTGACGGGAAGATGAGGGGACTGATGTTGGAAGGGGTCCCAGAGCACTGCTGTCACAGTTCCCTGTGGGACCGCTTGGTCCGCGACAACGTCACCGATAACAAGTTAACCGAACAGGTAATGGTTTTTCTCCTCGTACATTCCTGTATGGTTAAGTACAAGTTATTTTTATAATGTATAAGGTTTATATACGACTGAAAAATCAAACTGAATATATTAATCGTATTCATTTTACCAGAAATATCTTCAGGATGCTGTAACCGACCAATCATGATCAGGTATTCACCAACGCTGTGTAATAATAACAGGAGATCAACCGCATGAGGAGAGCGGTTCTGGTGCCCGGCTCCAGGCTGAGCCCCACCCCGCTGCAGAGCCGGGTCCCGGTCCTGCTGGTGCAGCAGCCTGGGAAGCAGGTGGGCCAGGAGATGAGCTCCTGGGGCGCCGGCTGGGACCTGCTGCTGCCCAAGGGCTGGGGCATGGCCTTCTGGGTGCCCCTGGTGAGGACCTCCACACCCACGTGTATTCAAAAGTATTCATTTTATATAATGATCCATGAACCAAACATTTTAATTTCTGAAGCATCAAGCAGCAAATGTTTGGTATTTGTACTTTATTAATGATTAATGACCTAAAGATTAATTGGTTATAAACCAATTTGTTTCCATACCTTTTCTGTTGATCGACTAATTGTTCAGTTTGACTAATCGTTGCGGCGCTACATTGAAATAAGCCACACAGGTGTTGTTAAATGTTTCATTTATGAACATTAAATTGTGATGAAGTATTAATTAGTAGAGCGTTGCTTCCATGATTGCTTCTGCTTGTCCAGTCAATCAACTCGTTTGTATTTCCACTCATCACCGCTCTCCGCTGTAACGTCTGTCCTCTCCAAGGTGTACCGCGGCGTTCGCATCGGGGGTCTGAAGATGAGCCTGAAACACTCCCAGAACAAAGGAGCCGCCCACTTCCCCCACGATTACCCAGACTGCCCTGCTGGTGTCCGCTTCCAGGAGGAGCAGGAGGAGCAGCTCCTCAACAAGTTCAAAAGGTCAGAAGGTCTCCCAGACAAACACTGCAGACCGTTTTAAACAGTCTGGTGCGGGCCGTACCACTACAGACCGTTTTAAACAGTCTGGTGCGGGTCGTACCACTACAGACCGTTTTAAACAGTCTGGTGCGGGTCGTACCACTACAGACCGTTTTAAACAGTCTGGTGCGGG
>JAOPJI010000008.1:8958043-8968490 GCA_027122695.1 Merluccius productus | reverse complement strand
ATATGTGTGTGTGTGAAACTTGTAGGCTATGATATGAATTAGGAGGTTAAACAAATCATAAATGTGTTTAGACAATTAAAGCAGTTGGGGTAAGACTCATGTCTTCCTCCACCGCTTTGTTTCTGTCTCCCCAGACCACAAGTCCTCCTCATGGTTTCTCTCCTGGCTCCAACAACCCTTCATAATGGCTTAACTGCAGGTTTCTGCATGAGACCCAGAGAGAGAGAGAGTCTGGTCTGGTCGTGTTTCCCCCCCCCCCCTGAAACTTTCAAAAGTCCTTCAACCTCCGACACCGTATCCAAAAAAGGTAGGCCATGTCGGGTCCGAGGGCAGGTCCGGGCTCTCCGGCCGCAGTTGCTATCCAAACAAACAAACAAACAAACAAACAGCAGCAGCGGCAGCGGCGGCGGAGCCTGGTGGGTCCTGGCGGGTCCGGGTCCTCCTCCTGGTCCCGGGGAGGGCGGGTCGGGGGCGGGCCGTGCGCCGCCGCCCGGAGCCTGAAAAGTGGAGACCTGTGCTCATTACGCACACTGCAGCCCAGCTCCCGGAGTGGCCTGGACCCGCGGCGCGGACCCTGACGCACGCAGGACGCACAGTCTCTCGCTTTACTTATTATTATCACTATTATTATTTTTTATTATTTTATTTTTTTTGGTGGTCACCAAAAAAACTTTTTGCGTGAAGCTCCGCATCCCGCAGCGGGCCGCATGGCGACGTGAGCCGCACTCGGACGGACTTGGAGACGGTTTCCCGAGGCTTTACTGGGCTGATGTGGAGAGTCACTGTGGATTACTGAGACCTGCGGGTCTGGACGCCGACCTCAGCTGCTGCTTACTGGGGTAAGACTGAGACCGAGAGCCTCGCAGGGTCCACGGAGGAGCCGGACCTCACAGCGGCTCTCCCTCTCTCTCTAGGAGAACAACTTTTATTAATAGCGGCTATTTTGCCATGTAGAGAAGTTTGTTGATGAACGAGGAGTTGGTGTCAAGATTAAAACAATAAAACCTAATAGGGCCTCAATATAATTAATAACCTGCAATAGTGTCGTTGTGGCAAAACGCAGCAGACGATTTAGTATTATTGTGTCCCACAGCACCTGTGCAAAGAATCAGTAAAATAAGTTTTAAAAATAAATATAAACTAAGTAACATGCAGTAAGACTGCAGCGAGGAGACGCGGATGGACTTCAACATTTGGGAATGTTGGAAATTAAAATTAAAAAGTGGATGAATGTGCAAATTCCCACAACAAGGAAGCAATGTAATGCATCAATAATTAATCTGGAAAACAAAACAGTAATTGAAGTGGATGCTGAAGCTCCTCCGCTGCGTGCGGACCGAATACACTTGAAATGATTATTCCGTAATGATTGCAGACTCGACCCTCCGTGCAGTCCGCGTAATATGTGTGGGAAAACATGAGTTAACGTGACCAGCACCGCAGCTCGTATTAAGAGCATATTACATTACATTATATTTACATAGGACGTGTTGTTGTCATGCAGGACTGTAACGCACACTATGGGATGGCGAGGCAGGACCGCAGATGGACTGCAGATAGACTTCATAGTGGAACTTATTTATGACAGAAAGTACAAAGAGTCTCCCGTTACGCTGAACTTAATTTAACATGATAAATAGTTAGGCGTGCTCATTAAAAGCTCCTAAATTAAACAGCTGTCACATGATTAAAGGTGGGAAATATTAAAAAAAAAAACACGCTTCATGTTTTGGCCTCCATGTCCAACTATTTATTTAATTAGCTGTGGTTGCATTTACTCCATTAATTGGCAATATCGTAATTGCAAAAAAATAAAATAACAAACGACCAGAACTTTACTCCTAACGCTATTGGTTAATTTAAATACAATTACAGTTGTGTTGATAAAGCCTCTAAACAATAGGCCACTAATAGTCTGATTAGACATGGGTGGGTTTTGAGTCCATGCACCCCCCTGACCGTCTCCCTCTTGTCCTCCAGACTGGTCCTAGTCTCCGTCTCCTCCGCCTTGACGTCCTCCTCCTTGACGTCCTCGTCCTCCTCGTCCTCGTCCTCCTCCACCTCCTCCTCCTGCTCCGAGATGGGGAGCAAAGCCCTGCCGGCCCCGATCCCCCTGCACCCGTCCCTGCAGCTCACCAACTACTCGTTCCTGCAGGCCGTCAACACCTTCCCGGCGGCCGTGGACCAGCTGCAGGGCCTGTACGGCCTGAGCGCCGTGCAGACCATGCACATGAACCACTGGACGCTGGGCTACCCCCACATGCAGGGCCTGAGGTCCACCCTGACCGAGATGGCGGCCGCCCAGGGCCTGGTGGACCCGCGCTTCCCCTTCCCCTCGCTGCCCTTCGCGGCCGCGGCGCACCTCTTCCAGCCCAAGCAGGGCGGCGCGGCGCCGCACAAGGACAGGCCCCGGTTTGACTTCGCCAACCTGGCCATCGCGGCCACCCAGGAGGACCCCCCCAAGGCCGCGGCGGACTTGGCCAAGCTGACGGCGGGCCTCGGGGGGACCATGTCCGAGCTCAGCAAGCTGTCCCCGGACAGGAAGCCGACGCGCGGCCGCCTGCCCTCCAAGACGAAGAAGGAATTTATTTGCAAGTTTTGCGGCCGGCATTTTACCAAGTCCTACAACCTCCTGATCCACGAGAGGACTCACACCGACGAGCGGCCCTACACCTGTGATATATGTCATAAGGCCTTCAGAAGACAGGACCACCTGAGGGACCATAGGTAAGCAAAATATAAAATATATATATATATTTATCGGTTTATTATGTGTGGGGATTTTATTTTGGGTAACTATATTTCAGAGTCGTAGTTCTGTCTTGTTGTTATGGACAATTAAAAAAGTCCTAGCTTCCTCCTAAAACATGTGGAGGCTGCAGGCCTGCTCCCTGCGTCCTCCTCTCCATGAGGGCGCCAGAGCTCTTCACCTCCCAACCTTCACCTCCCCATCTTCACCTCCCCATCTTCACCTCCCCATCATCCCTATACCTCCTCATCATACCCCCCATAAAAACCCCCCAATCATCCCCACCACAACCACCACCACGTAGAAACCTCCCCCTGGTCAGACAGGAGGTCTTGCATGCTCCGGGCTGCAGGAGCAGATGTGTGACCATGTTCTCCTCACCTCCACAGATACATCCACTCCAAGGAGAAACCCTTCAAGTGTCAGGAGTGCGGGAAGGGCTTCTGTCAGTCTCGCACCCTAGCCGTCCATAAAACCTTACATATGCAGGTGAGCTCTCGGCAGTGATATGAAACCGCACCACACACCTGATGATAGTCAGGATAAGGATATAGGCCTGTGTCACATTAAATCACATTAAATTATGACTAAATTAAAGTACATTAAAACGTTGCGCTGTGAACGACGCACTGCATGCATGGGAACATAAAGTCATAGTCCCGCAGTGCGCTTGGAGTACATCCAGTCCGCGAGGCCTGTGGGAATAAATATAGAAATATATTAGAAATAAAGGCCTACGCAAGCGAAATGCCTTCTCAGCAAAAACACATGTGACAAATAAATAAATATATTGGCAGTTCGGTTCAAGTTAGTAATAATCGCAGTGACCAAAAACAAAAAGTGGTGAACTTCAAGTGACTGCAGCTAATAGAGATCACATCCATAATAAAGGGAATAATCATCTGCTTGCTTTAAATCTAAACAGGAGTCCCCCCACAAATGCCCCACATGCGGAAGAACCTTTAATCAAAGAAGTAACCTGAAAACTCACCTTCTCACCCATACAGACATCAAGCCCTACAGCTGTGGCCGCTGCGGAAAGGTGTTTCGGCGCAACTGTGACTTGCGACGGCACAGCTTGACGCACACTCCGCACCAGGACTACACCTGAACACGATCACACTCACTACACTATAAACTCAGAGCTATGGACACACGAGGAGGAAGAAGGAAGAAGAACAAGAAAGAAGGAGAACAAGAAGAAGGAGAAAAAAAAGAAAAGAAGAAGAAGAAGAAGAAGAAGAAGAAGAAGCCAAGAAAGTGTTTTTATTTTTTATTTTTTTTATTTTTTATTTTTTTGGTTTTTGCGCAAAGACACTCTGGAAATCAGGACACTTTACGCGCGTGGGGATTTTGGAGTTGAATCTGAAAGGACCTGGAGCCATCTGTCATATCACCTGTAAATATCAACACCATGTACATAATGTCTTTATTGTTCTGCCCTTGAAATAAACGTGTTAAAAACCAGGCATAAGTTTAAAGTATGTTAAATTGTATTTTAGAAAATAAAGCAAGTTAAATATTTCCATTGGTTAAGATTGCATTTTTGTGTTGCACACATACGTGGAAACATAAAATATAAGCTGAAATATAACCCTGGAGTGAGGATGATTAAACTTGTCTAAAGGTATCCTTGCTTAAAGACATGATTATAATTGTTTAATGCCCTGTCAGGATTTATAGCCCCGGGGTCCCCCGCGAAACAATAGGATTGGCCGATACGGCGTTTTCATGTTGGCCCGATACAATTATATTGTTAAATTAAATTAAAAGTGTTTTTGTTGAGGATTTATACAAGGCATGTGAGCCCACTATAGTCCTATATTGCTTCATATCCATTATGTCCTCAGCAGTTATTATCATTATTTCTCAACATTAGACAGATTTGTTTCAGTTTGGCTGAAGTTTACTCAGCTGTGAGGTCCGCAAGCAAGGAGACCAATAGCAGCACCATGAGAAGTTAGGCTTTATTATAACATATCATATAATATCATATAATATCATATAATATCATATCATATAATATCATATAATATAATATCATACATAAAGAACACAGGCTAAGACGGCATGGCTGCATTAAGAGAAGTAAACGTTAAGCTACAGATTCAATAACGACCACAGCATTAATGATCATTGGCATAATAATAGGCATACAAATAAAAATAGCCTAGTAATAATAATAATAATAACAACAACAACAACAATAATAATAATAATAATAATAATAATAATAATAATAACAATAATAATAATACTAATAATAACAATAGGCTAAATATAGGCTATGGCAGCCTATAATACATTCTTAATAATGCATTAGGCCTATATATTTTATATATATACCGTATTCTAAATATTCTATATATTTTAAATGAGTTAGTTTCGATCTTAATATTAATTACACACATTACACAAAGTGTAGGCTATTTTGAAATTATGTAAAATAAATATCGTGGTCAGCAATCTGTTTGGATCTATAAATAATGGCCTTATTATTATTAATTGGTTTTAGTTTTCGACACGATGTCACTTGACTTGAACTTGTCTGTTGTCGCATGGCCGAGGTTTCTTTATTTAATGATAGGACTATTAGGCCTTACTACTTAATTATTATGCCGTACTTCTTAATTATTATGCCGTACTTCTTAATTATTATGCCGTACTTCTTAATTATTATGCCATATTACTTAATTATTATGCCATACTACTTAATTATTATGCCATACTACTTAATTATTAGGCCTTAGGTGGTGAAGCTTCCCGACGGTAAAGTCGTTTGAACTCTAATGGGAACAAATCAAATACATTTCAACAATGCGAATGAAATATTTCAAATACAGTGATTTTTTTAAAAACAAAATCAAAAACAGGCTAAGATATCATATCGTTGTTATCCGCATATTTCCTCTCGTATTGTCGAGTTATTCAATGATTCAACGAATAGACAAATTAATACTGTTAATATATAAGACCTATTCTGAGGCTAATGCCGAAACACAGTCCTAGCCGTAATTAAGTCTGATCACTTAGGCTATTATTACTACTATATTATTAATATATATTCATATATTAATGGCATAGCCCCCTCTTCCCAATGTGATACATGTCAAAATAATAATAATAATAATAATAATAATAATAATAATTATAATAATAATAATACGAGGTCAACGACGGATTTAATAGGCTTCTAAAAAGGTGACTACACTCAGTTTAATTTCACTTGGATTCAATTCAACATTTGGAGGAAATGTGTAAATGTGTTGTTTTTCCATTACCATCATTAGTCTGGATAAATATTGTGTCATTAGTAAGTGGCCATTAGGCCTATATCATGGTTTATATCCACAAGCACAATAATGACATAATAAGCCCATTTCTACATGTTGGGCTGCATTACTGCCACGTGCTCAACATGTTTTAATCTGTTAGTTAATGACATGCACTTATAGCTTTAATCATTAAATTCGTCGTTTTTATATCTCTTTGAAAATATAGGCCAAAAATGTAATTATGAATTATGTCGATATACTTATATAGAAATTAGAAATAGACTATTTATGCGCGTAAAATGGTGTTAACATGATAGGAATGCACAATAAATATTTCCTTCGTTGTATAATTTACTTTGTGTAGGCCGTGGCTTTGACCCGATGTTATGCGATCATTCAACATTAAACAGTAACTTCATAACGTCTGAGAATAAATAATAAAGGAGGCCTACAATTCAAGAATAAAGTCCCGCTCAGCTCCTTAACAAGTCGTAACGAATAAAGAATGACTTCTTCAATTCAAATAAATAATGATAATAAAATATGATGGGCCTAAAATAGCCTATAAGAGAAGGAAGGAAGTATACACACACATACACGCGCGCGCGCACGCACACACACAACTCCTTTTTCTCCCGTTTTTACAGCACAACAACAATTATCTGTGTACACAATTACCTTCGCCGCAATTCCGAGTACAATCTAAGATAATTACGCTTGCGTCAATGTAATAATTACAAAATATTAAAACGTCTGCCATGTGCACTTAGCCTACCCACGTGTAATGTCATTGACGTAATGTCAGACAAAATGCATTAAATCCACATTATATTACCTGTGTGACAGAAAGCAGATCCACAGTTTGGGGGCCCTGCGTTGCCCCCCCCCCCAACGATAAAGACCCCATTCAACTATTTCCATTAGACACAACTTTTGAGTTGACATTCAGAATTATTTATTCATATATACAGCCTACATTTAACGTATCCTATAGGGCTGGGGCTCCAGACACACATGATTTGATTAATGTTTTTCAACTTTTTCCATCAAACATCATTTCATATAAAGTTTCTTACTTTCAAATATCGGTCTATAAGGTCAGCTGGTTCATGGGGACTTGACTGGCGAGGCCATAGAATGAGGCCATAAATGTCCCCTGTTTAACAACTTTATACATTGTAGACAACAATAACACGTTCCACAACACTTTGTGACACCCAAACAGACCGGTTTTTAACTGGAACAAGTGATTTTGGCGTTCTCTTACCCTTTAACGTACCGCTGCTGCGGCGGGAATAAATACAATGGAAAGACTACACTTAATGAAGGTATCTTTGTTATAATGAACAGAATAAATACGTTTTATATTATTGCTTATAAGAGATAGATATAACATTAACCATTGTAACTTATATTAATTAAAAAATATAAATGTGTTAGATTATTGATGCTTGTGTTCCTACCCTCCTGTGTCAGTTAGTGTAACCCATTATATTTTCCATCGTGTCTCCATAGACCATTTTCACAACAGTTATCGCAGGACAAATGCAGGTGTGGCTCCTAACACTAAGTATGGGTCTGCTGCTTCTTGTGTACCAGGATAAAAGACTGGTCCTCACTGGTTTAGTCTGCTACCCGTACGTGCATAAGTAGCAGACACATAAGTCGTTTTTTCACCTGCTTTTGTATTTAGGCCTATTTGGGTCAAATAAAACCCTTTTTTTTGTTTAATACAGTCCCTGTGCAGTAGTCATGATGCTTCCTTTAAACCTATTGTAGTAAGTAAGAAAACATTTCTTCAATTATCACAAAATCAGGAATAAAATATGTGAGTTATAAACATTTTTACAATAAATTAACACTAACCACATGGCGATGCAAATTGCAACTTTGTCCATAATCAAAAATAATCATCATGTAAAACTACCTATTAGGTTGTGCTTAGCAGCACATTTCATGTTTGTTTTACATGGATATATTCACATATTGCATATCACTCAGGACACATACATTGTTCTCTTGCCTCTTAAACAGCACAACCAATAAAAACACGGTTTAAATACAACAAAAAAACAACAACAAAAATTCCCCTAAAATCAACAAAAACTCCCGGTCAACTGAAAGTCAATCAGTCTCCACTGTAGAGACTATCGAGTCTATAATATAGCGGTGTATATTTGTTCTCGTTTCCTCCTTGGGTTGTAGAGCTGCACGATTCCAAGCAACAACCGAAACGTGGCGAGTCAGCAACCCGGAAACCAATCTTCGGTCTGCATTAGTTGCAGAAGAGTGATGTCGCTGGACAAATCCCACAACGGTGGCAAGACTTCAGAGAAGATGGCGGAGCCAGGGGTGCCCAGAGAGGCGGCCGGGAGGTGGCCGTCAACGTGGGCCAAGGTGGTGGCCAGAGGAGGGTCCAGAGTGCCAAAGGCTCTGTATGGACCGGGACTGGATGACCCATGGAAGAGCTGCCCCAGATAGGAGTCATTTGCCGAGGGTGCACCCTGAGAGTGGTGGGGCAAGACGGTGACGGGAGCCTTGGTGGATATGGACATCTCGAGGGACACTCGGTCGGATCGGATCGGAGGAAGGGGATGGTTGTCAAAGCGGGGGATAAAGCAGGAGGAGGAGGGAGTGGGGAGTGCGAAGGGATGCGTCACAGTGGTCGCGAGGCCGCCGGGGCCCGAGGTAGAACATTGGTGGCTGGGTGCACCCAAGGTGGGGTGAGGGGGCTGGAGGGACCCGGCCCGGCCCCGGTGCGAGCACGACGTCAGGACCGTGGGCGCCACGTCGGAGACACGCAGGGGTCGGTCGTGAAAGGGGAAGTTGTACGTGTTTGTGTCAGGTGGCGAGCGCGGGGTCTCGGAGGGACGAGGGCTGCTGTCGTGGAGTGTTGCTGCAGTTATCGAGGGGGAGGGGGAGGGGGAAAGGGAGGGGGAGGCAGAGGTGGAGGTGGGGGCCAAGGAGCGACTGGGGGCAAGGAGCAGGCAGACAGGCTCGTGGCGCTCCAGCAGTGACGTGTAGTGCTGAAACTCGGCCCGCAGGGCGGCGATCTCCTTCCCCAGCACTGCGTTGGATTTCTCCAGGAACTGGTGCTCCTGATTGGTGGAGAGAGAGGGAAAACAGAGTCAGCAAAGGGGCAGGGTTAGAGGAGGGGATGTCGGGGACAACGGGGCGCGTTAAATTGCTTGTTTATTGTTTATTGTTATTTGCACATTCTTATTTAATTTTATTTAATCTCTTATTAATTGTTATAACTATTACTGCTCTGTACTTCTGCTGTGACGCCCACATGTAGTACATGCCCATCTGGGATGAATTCATATAGGCCTAGTATATAATACATTATGGTCATCTTATATTTAATGGTTATCTTTATATGGTTATCTTTATAACCATATATTTTGAACATTTTTAACATCCCACCGATTAGCAGTGAATGTCGTCTTATCATAATTGTGTGATAACCTTGTTGCTTTTGATAATACACACACACACACACACACGCATAAATACACACGCACAAACACACACACACACACACACACACACAAACACATAAGCACACACACACACAAGGGAAAAGTGAAAGCAGAACACAATAGAGAAAGTACTGCGGTCTCTCCGTGAGGACTTCCTGACACAATACTTGGCAAACAACCTCATAATGTTCCGCATCATAATGTCCTCCACTGCACAACACACATGTAAAGATGAAGGAGTAGGCTTATACTTCAGTCAGGGGTGTGCGAATCCTGCTCATGTTGACCCCAGAAAGCGCTCTCCACACAAGTTCAATCAGTCCGTTGAAGTGACCTTTTCTTGACTGTACAAAACGCGGAACTATTAGTTGTTTACATGTCTAAAAATAGTGAAATATTTAGTCCAGGCTGAAGACTTTGAGCGTGCACTTCGGAACGACTGAGGAAGTATATTTTAAATCCCTAAAGGAGTCTGGGGTCACAGGGGTCTGAGCAGTATTTTTACTCCTATTTTTTTAATCATTTTCCGGCACACACTTGTATGTCAAGTTTTGATCTGTTGTTAAGTGTTTGTTGGTGTGTTTTAGCGGGATCTGTTTACCCATAGGCCTATGTAAGGGATAATCCACGACGAGGTGTGGATTCTCGTTTTTATACCATGGCCACTGGCGAATCATTAAAATATAAGGGTGTTGATTCATATTTTGCGGTAATTCTGTCTCAAAATTACAACTTTTAGGTCGCACTACTTTGTGTGTTCCTGGAAACAAACGGCAAATGGCCGGAGAACTCTATGGGTCTGACTAATGACTGGGTCTGACTAGTGCCTAATGTCAGTTAACATGAGATTCATATGGAACGCGGACGTTACCTTATTACTCCAGTACATAGAGACGACCTTAGTAACGACATGGCAACGTTACCTTATTACTCCAGTAAAT
>JAOPJI010000008.1:8827182-8837182 GCA_027122695.1 Merluccius productus | reverse complement strand
CGCTGTAATCTACATTGTATGTATTTACTCTCTCGTATTTGCCTTACACTTACACTATGGAGTCATTGTTTTGGTTGGTCCGGTACATGGGAACGCCGGCGTGATTAAAATTGGCGTCACAGACCATTCTGCTTTGTTTGGAGCTGGAGTGTAAGCAAGTGAACTGAGGCTTAAAGTGCCGCAGAGTGCAGGAACTCAGCCTTACAACGGAAAGCAATTATTGTTCGCCGTGTCCGACGGCGTGCACGGCCCTCCGCTCTTTATTACCGCTCATTATGTTATGGTATAATGTCCCGCGTTATCCAACCCCGAGATCTGCTTTAAGCTGATAACGCACGCGGGGAGACGAGGACAGAAGCATACGTCTTAACGGGGGGGAAAAACCGGTCCGGTGGGACGGCACATCTGGCCTCGAGTTCGGTTGTGTAATGCAATGTTTAGCGTCGGACCTGTTTGTGTACGGCATCTCATTAGTGGCGTGCATTAGTGCATTAGAAACACGCTGAAACGGTTCCTAAACTCCCCGCTAACTCCAAACATTTCCCCCGGTTAACAGGAAACAAGCGTTCGGTATCTAGGTGTGGGTTTGGGATTTTTTGGGGGGGAACTCAAACACAATTGGCCGAGACAACAGAGCCAAACAAAACATTTGTTCGACTTTGCGTCATTCGATTATCGTCATCTTCCCTCAGAAAATGAAGTGCGGCGCCGCAGCAGCAGATGTGTTGCAGGAAAGGCAGATTGTTTCCGGGAGCGATCATAATCGGTAGACCTTCGTAGAACCGTGTGGTTGTAATTACTGGTAAACAGCCTGGACATGATGGTCTACAGCTCGAAGCAAAGGTGGAGCTCCAGGTTGGACAGTCCTCCATTCCCTAAACCAGATTTCCTTCTCCTTCCTCCGGTCCCTCAACCGGATGTCCTTCTCCTTCCTCCATTCCCTAAACCGGATGTCCTTCTCCTTCCTCCAGTCCCTAAACCAGATGTCCTTCTCCTTCCTCCATTCCCTAAACCGGATGTCCTTCTCCTTCCTCCATTCCCTAAACCGGATGTCCTTCTCCTTCCTCCGGTCCCTAAACCGGATGTCCTTCTCCGTTCTCCATTCCCAAAACCGGATGTCCTTCTCCTTTCTCCATTCCCAAAACCGGATGTCCTTCTCCTTCCCCCAGTCCCTAAACCAGATGTCCTTCTCCTTCCTCCGGTCCCTAAACCGGATGTCCTTCTCCTTCCTCCAGTCCCTAAACCGGATGTCCTCCTCCTTCCCCCCCCCCCTCCCCACTCTGAAGTGGGTTCCTCACGTTCTCTGTACAGTATGTGACTTCACAGCATGGGAGTTGAATAATAAATGAAGTCTGCGTGTCCTCCAGGACCGCCGGTTGATTGCGGCGATACTCGATACCCAGGCAGGTGTAGCGGTCGGCCCCCCATGCCCCTCCCAAACACTCACATCTCTCCACCTGACTCTCTCGGTAATCCATCCTTCCTGTGATTAATTGGTGTATAATGAAGGGAATGTACATTTCTCATATGCTTTCAAATGCATGGCTTGCAGTTGGTTACTTGAGCTGTGGTAATATATGCGTAGATTGATATTTCCTGATGCACGCGGACCGCGCTGCAGCGTTTAAAGGGGCAGCAGCCTCTGGGGATCGAGTGGAAGTAGCAGATTGGTTCCTGAGGCACATTAAGTTTGATTTATTTAACTTGATTCATTGTTTTTTCATTTCTCATTTTATAATAGTGTTTTCATGACGTAGGTTAGTTCATATTTGTTTAGCATGGCTGACTTACCGCAAATTATTTAAGCTAGAAACTATGACCATTCTGAAATCCTTCATGGTGAAAATGTGGTGTGTTATACTCTCGCAGGTCATGGGAACATATCCCACATATTCTGATTCTGGGGTGTGTTCCTCACTCGCGAGAGAGGCTGCTGACATCCAACATGTTATGATTGGAATTAGCTTCCTCTAAGAGGATGTGCTCATTGCTTTACCGTGTGTGGGAGCGCACACAGTGGAAGCAGGATTGGATGTTGAAACGGAGGCGAGATGATCCTTCTGCTATTGCCATTGTGAAAAGTAAAATATATATAATAACAGTTTCACTGGCCCTGGCTAAATCTTGAATAAATCTTACTTGGATATTAGTTTATCATGGTTGCCGCTGGTGTTTACGCTATGTTGACTGTTAGCTGGCCTTTTTTTTTTTTTTTTTAGGTTTCTTTTTTTTAAATCATTTGTTGGGATTTTGGGTGGGATTCTGTTTCATTTCCGAAGCCATTTAGCCGTGGCTGTTCGTCTGATGGATTTTTCTGGATGTATTTGTAATTGTGTCGTGTTTACTTGAGGACATCTGATCCAGCTTTTTTAGCGAGGGGTTTGAATCAATAGGCAGTAATGATTTACTGTGGGGTAAACCTAATGTGACTCCGGTTGAAAAATGACCAGTGTTGCTTGATGGGCCTTAATCTCAGGAGCTTTGACAGAGCTCGTTTTTGAGGGAAATTGATAATTGTGCTGAAAAAATGAATTGTATTCCTGTGAGAAATGAGTTGCAACGGTCCAGCCCTCTGCCTTTTGGACCATTTACAGGGAAAGACATTATTTTGCTTTGTTTGTTTTTTTTCCAATAAAGTAAATTAGACTTTGGCACTTTGTCAGGTAGCTCTAATGCGCTTAAAATTAAAGTGACTCTGAGTTACTGATACACAGCATGACGAGGTGATTTTCGGTTTCAAGGTTATTGGCAACATAAAGTTACCCCAGGGACACCGAGGAGGCTAGTAATCACGGCTTCAGACGTCTTGTTTTTCATTCCTCAGACATCTATTTTCTTAAATGGAGGAGAGATGGTGCATGTTTGATCCTCCATTCACAAAACACTCTTGGGAAATAAACACAAACGTTTGGCTGCACTACCGCAGCGCCGGCCCCGTCCAAGTGTGCTGCCACCAACGCCGTTGACTGCCGTACCATGACCTTATATTGAACATCTCATAGGGCTCTCTGGAATTATTAAACTGCTAAAGTACTGCAGCGTTAGATATATTATAGTGGTTGCTGACATCTTGCATACATGCCGCAATCTTCGCCTGTTTGGATTTAAACACATTCAGGCCACTGAGATGTGCAAGTAGTTTGGTAGGGTCCTCGCAGGGTGCACGCAGTTCATTGGGTATTAATGTCACAAAACATCGCTTCTCTAAAAGACAAATATCTTAAATCTCTACAATCAGAATTCCCTACTCAGTGTTTCCAAACAATTTCTGCGTCTGTGCTAGTTTTGGAAACTTATATTTTTCGAGAAATACAAATGAAAATATTCAATTAGAGAACATTGAGTTAACAGGTTAAGTCAGAGTCGCTGTGGGAAATTGATATGTGGGTGGTGTTTGGTTCCGCCCAATTATAGACTGGCCATGGCAGTGTTTTCCCGTGCCCATTGATTATTATACTTTTTCCACTGTAGATATTGGGTTCGCTGCCTAAATCACCTCAGGGAATTAGCAGAGTAAATCATAATTCTCTGAAAGTAAATCATTTTCAGGACTTTCAGCCGTTCAAAGGCTTCACAGAACAATTGCACTAGCGAGATGGTTGCTGCTTCCAGTTGGCCATCCGAACACACGCCTGGCACTTTTATGATGTAAAGTTTTGAGTGTTATGTTGTTTTGTTACCGCATTCGGCCTTAGCTACAGTTTCGTAGTAATCAAGCACGATCCTCTGGGCCCCGGGAAGGTGCTTGTTAATGTGCAGGCAAATTTACCGAGACACATTCGACCAGCTCACTGCAGATCACTTCCCCAGAAGGCTCTGAGGGTGAGGTGATTTCATACCAGGCGCTGTGATGACGGTGCCCAGCCAGGATCTGAGAACCCATACGGAGCCGACAGCTCTTGGCAACCGAACCCTTTTACCATTCTCTGTCTCTTCCACTCTCGCTTTGGTCAGTGCACATTTTACATGCATCCTATGCGCGCTTCGTAAGACACAAAACTGACTTTCAGAACCGGTCAAGGCCGGTTTTTGGACTACGCGTTTTTCAAACATACAGTACACATAGCAACCGGGCCGGGCTAGGAGGTATTATTTAAGGTCCATGTCTAATGTGCTTTTCCGTACGACCTTGTCTAATTGGTTTTCCTACGTCTATGGTGTGATGTTGTTTTGCTGATAAATGTGTTGTAATGCTTTTAAATAGACACGGTTCCTTATTGTTTTTCCCATTCTGAAAGCTCTTGGCTCGTGTTTCATGTCTTTTTATTGTAAATGGTCAGCGGAGCGGCGTTGGGCTCTGGTCGTAGCGGACGCCCCAGCAAAACATTCTAGTGGAAATGCTTGGTAGGCACACGGTTTTACGTTTCAGCGTTTTTCTAAAGCTGAACATTAGTACGATATTTTTCTGTCACCGCAGAGGTTTGTTTGAATGTTGCCTAGGAACACGCTCCTATATGTGTTAACGCTTCGTTTTGTTTTTCTGTTCGATTATCCTTCACGAGGAGAGGCTGAGGCTAAGATTTTTTGGAAAGGAGATGTATCGCTCGAATTTGAGGTCAATTTCAGTCCGCCCGCACAATTACACCACAAATTGGTTCACATAAAACTAGCCTCTAAGTATTTTCTTTATTTGTCCCTAATGAATGTTCTTGTTGGCAGCCGCGGCGTGTTTCTGATGGAGAGCCTCTCGAGTCCCTCTCATTGTTCTCGGCCTGGACCAGAGTAATGATCTCACTGGCTTTGCTTTTCAATCCTAAAATTAGCCTTTGGCACACCAGGAACACGCTTTTGTTTGAGCGAAGAAACCTATCCTCCGATCTAGTTGCAGTCTCTCAGAGTCGGAGGGTGGAAACTGTTTGATCCGGTCGCCTAGTGCTCAGAATGATGGGATTACAAGCAGTTTGTGCTGTTTATGTGGAAGCATGCGGAGAGGGATGGGGTGCGAGTGAGATAGTGATGAACAGTTAGTGAGGCGAGGAGAGCGAATGCGGGGAACGTTGCAGACATGGAACGTGTTGCGTGAAGTACAGTAACGCTCTCCTTAGCCGGTGGCTACTATTTGTTCAGTTCAACTACGTCTTGTCAGGAAAAAGAAAAAAAAATCCCTCAACCCCCCAAAAAATGACAAAAACAGAAATATGATCTAAAGGGGACAAAGAGAAAAAAGCGAGATGGAGATATGTGGACATGTGGACACGCAGCATTCGTGTGCAAGGGGATAAAAAAAAGCAGATAAAAATTAGAGGAACGATGAGAAAACATCAAGCTAAGCCCACAGTTATGCATTACCATAATCCCAGCCCTAGTAGCATGATGGAAGTCAGGTCGTTTTTATTGGCCGGAGCGGCCCGTAGCGAGCGGGGATAATGTTTTCATGCTAGAGTTATTTAAATAGTCTTTCTTTTTTTTTTTTTTTCTAGGAAAGTCAACAATTCATCACAGTAATGAAGGTTGGAGCAGGGGGAAAGGAAAACAATAAAAACGGGAGGAATAATGAGATAGCATGGCCCTCCTGAGGTGTGTGGTTGTGGTCTAGGGGGTCAGGGTGTGGGTGTGTGTGTGGGGGGGGGGGGGGGTCCTTGGTAAACGTAGAATTTCCCCAATCACTCCAAAAAGCACTGGGACCGGACAAATCCTCGCTGATATTTACCAGACACCAAGGAGCGATTTGTGTTCAGCGGTGGATTTGCCCTTTATTTGTCTTGAGGTGTATCCCCCACTCATCTGCTCCCGCCGCGGATAAGGCACCGGACCCCTTTGTGGATATTGGCAGAGAGGTTTGCTGGAGGCCAAGGTGAGAAGATCCCAGGAGGCGCTTTCCAGGAGGTCAGCGTGAGGTTCCTTAGACGTATACTGTGGATTAGCTGCATTGACGTGAGGGTGGAGGACCGCGTGTGTGTGAAACATGATGAGGAATGATTTCATCAGCGGGGGACTCATGAGGAGGAACATCATGGGGGTGTCGTCAAGAGGAGCCATGTTGGAGGAGTGTCCTCTTTTTTTGTCAAAGGCTGGTAGAAAGCGAGCTGCTCTTATGCGTCTCAGGCCTCGTCTTTCCCCTTTCCAGTCCTCTGTCGCCGTTTCCATCAGCAAGGGACGTCCACCCGATACCTGGAGCGCTTAGAGGGCTTCCTGACGCAGGTCACCTCAAACCTTTGTCTGTCTGTCTGCACCGATGGAGGGCAGGGGGGAGGGGGGGGGAACCAAGGGGTTGTGCAGCATCCAGGAGAGAGGCGAGATCAAAACAAAGATGCACTAAAAAGCACTCGGCCATCTCAGCCGCACCGCCAGCGCTTTGCGTGGCAGCATTACAAATGGAGTCGCATAAATATTTAAATAAACACGGACGCGCATCCAAAACAAATAGGCGGGCTGGTTATTAGCCGGCCCCGGCGCTGCCTCGGCGCGCAGCTGCAGCCGAGTATACAACACTTCAGCACACTGTAAACCACTTTTAATAGGGAACATACCAGAGAGATAGAAAGGCCGCCGCATGGGAAATGGTCGAGGTCGCTGCGAGGATCCAGGGACACTTTGTACTCGCCGTGGACGCAAGTCATGTTCAGCGCGTTGGCTGTGGAGGAGACCGGCTGCTGCTGCTGCTGCTGCTGCTTTGATGTGTTGTTTTTTTTTGTCCTTACAGTTTCTTTGTATTTTTTTGTGTCATGCAGAGTTGTGCGTTCACACGTGTGAAAACGTGTGTAGCGCTCGCCATCGTAATAACCTTGATGTGGCTTTGAGCGCTCGCCACACACTTCTCACACTTTACAAGAGCGGCGCGCCGCTGCAGCGCGGTCGGGTACGACTTTCCCCCGGCGAGGCCGGGACTGATTTGCTCGTCGTCCAAGAAGTCCTCCTGTCACGTTGAGGCCTTTTTTTTTTTTGCCCGATCGCTCACACCGACTTCAAAGACGCCTTAAAGGCTTTCAGCGGTTATGAGATGTGACGGTCGTAGCTGTTGAAGTGTGCGAACGGTCTAACTTCAGAACAAACCGAATGTTTATGGGAGCGGGGGCCTCCGAAAGACACCGAAACGGAGAGAGGGGAAAATAAGAGATGAGACGGAGACGGAGACGGAGACGGAGAAGGGGGTGCCAGACAGAAGAGAGATGGGGTGAAACTAAGGAAGAGGCAGGTGTGTGTCGAGAGAGGCCGACCTGGCCTGGTGATCCATGAGGGGAGGAATAACAGTGCAGACTGACATGGAAGGGGGAATATCCCCTCAGTAAGAGGTCTCCCCGGACTTGTTAGGCCACAATTCTCCTAATGTTTGAGCACTCTTGTTCCCCCTCTGTCTTTCTCATTACCAGTGTGTACTTCCCCATCTCTCTCTCTCTCTCTCTCCCTCTCTCTCCCCCTCTCTCTCCCTCTCCCTCTCTCACCGCCAAGGCTGTAATGGCACCACATTCCTACCTTGGCGTCTTTAAAAGCATGACCACCTTTCGCTCTGTAGCAAATGATGGCCCCTCCATTCAGAATAACAAGATGTGGCAGTTTCCTTCCAAATAAGGAGCCTGGGATTAACTACCAGTGCCGGGGAAGGGTCTTTAAAAAACCCAAAGATACCCGGCTACACAGCCCAGAGTGAAGTGCTGTGATTGGCCGTCCCTCTTGCTCTTATGGGGGGCTTAAACTTTTCTGGCTTGTCCCCAAAAGTCAAAGTCTTAACATAAGGTTGAGGTTATGCGTCGGGTCCAACGGATTAGGGGCCGTCATCAGACATGCTTTGATTGAACCTGCAGTGCAGTGTTTCCTGGTGAGATGGTAACACACCCACCCACCCCTATATATATCTATATATTTATATATTTATATATTTATATTATATATCATATTTTCTGTACGTTTCGATCAGGATAGGTGGTGCAGGGTTACCGAGGAATCAAGTTAAACTAATTGTGCTGTCTCTTCCTGCCAATAGCTCTTCATCCATCCTCTGGCCAATGCTAAGGCTCTGAGCTAAGCCCTTTGCGTGTGTGTGTGTGTGTGTGTGTGTGTGTGTGTGTAAGGCTCGCTGCTTGCTGCCAGTGACACACACACACACCCCTTCCTAGAAGATGGTGACGGATATGCAATTACACAACCTGCGTGCACAATTTAGCAGCGTGCACAATTTTAGCGGCGTGCACAAATTTAGTGGCGTGCACAAATTTAGTGGCGTGCACGCCAAATTTAGTGGCGTGCACACACCTCTCGCTCTCCCGCTCTCACTCCCTCCCTCCCTCCCTCCCTCTCCGCCGCACCCTGGTGCTAAGGCTCTGGTTGTGTGGATAATAGCTCATTGCGGTGGACTGGAGTGACACGGCGGAGTGTGTTTAGCCAGGGGTCAGTGTTCCAGAACATGGCCGCTACTCCGCAGGGCGCCCTCGGCGAAGCAGCCGTGTCACCACCGCTCATCGCTGCGGTGGGTGTGAACACGGAGTAGTGATGTCATGGTGGGCTGGCAGTGGGCGGCGTTCTGCTTCGCTTTGATTGGGTGAATGTGTTGGTGGAAATGTGTGTGTGTGTGTGTGTGTGTGGTCTCATAAGCAAGCTTATGAAAGTCTTATTTTTTCTAATTCTTATTATTATAACATGTTACATGATCCAAGTGTGGCTGTTAAGATCACCACAAAATGCAGTCATCTTTAAAAAAAAACATGCATGCATGCAAAAGTGTGTGTGTGTGTGTGTGTGTGTGCGTGGTGTGGCTAAAAACAAACACATGCACGACGGAGAGACACGCCTACTAGCGCCCCGCGTCCCCGCAGCTCCAGCGTCCTCCCGGCGCAGACAGCACAGCCGCATGGAACGAGCCACAGAGGACTGTCATGTCAGCCTCACCCCCTGCAGAGCGGAGCAGGAAACCCCACCCCCCCCCACCCCCACGACGCAGCAGGCTGACAGCCGCGCTGCAACACAAGCACAACATCCAGGCAGCGCTAAACGCTATTGACAAGCCAGTTATATCCCAGCGGTTTGGGGCGCTCCTCTCCGCACATGACACAATGGAGGACGGTTCCGTGAAACACAATCTGCGCTGTCAGAGTCGATCCGTCCCGTTTCCCCGCGCGCATTACAGACGAGGACGGAGCGGAGGGCTTCGGAGAGTGTTGTGGTGGGCCTTGTTTGTCTTTCTGTCCTCGTTATGCTAACAGGAACCAAATAGGGATGAGGATCACACACACACACACACACACACACACACATACATGCATATACAGTATATACACACACGCACACACATGCACACACACACACACACACACACACACACAAGGCCATTGTGAGTTCTCAGGCGAGTTCTGTTGAAATAGTAGAGAAGTGCAGCGCCGCCGCACAATGAGGCACTGTGGATGTAAAAGGCAGCGAGGCATCGCTGATTGTGGGCACCGTGACAGATTCGATCCATTTCATATTCCCAGGGCGCCCCGACGCACCTGGACCCGGCGAGAAAGCCCGGCGAGGGAACCCAGACACGATGATGATCTCCACCCTTAAGTCAGTCAGCTACTTCAGCGCACATGAGACACACACACACACACACACACACACACACGCTAACACTCTATATATATGTGCACACCTGTGACCTCAGCCATCCCACTCGGTGATTCAGCGCACGGCGCGGCGGTGGCGAGCACGCACGTGTTTCTCGTGTTCCCCCCCACCCACTGGTTTTTTTTTTGGGCGGGTCGCCCGCGTTTTTAAAACCGCAAGACCTTGGTAACGTCCATCGCCCCGGCAACACACTCCCGTTGCCATGCCGACGCCCCGGGGCTGTTATAGCGGGGTGTGGGTGTGTGTGTGTGTGTGTGTGTGTGTGTGTGTGCACATGCGTGTGTGTGTGTGTGTGTGTGTGTGTCTGGGCGCGTGGCGTACGACTATGGGGGCTGTTATTTCATGACAACTGTGGCCTGGAGCCGCTGAGCCATCATGGAATATGTCTTAATGCGTCTTCGGAGAGAGAGAGCATGTCTCACCCCCCCCCCCCCCCCCCCCCCCCCCCCCCCCCCCCCCC
>JAOPJI010000008.1:8549781-8564531 GCA_027122695.1 Merluccius productus | reverse complement strand
TGAACTCCACAGAGTTTCATCGGTGCCTTAAGTGTGAATCTATTGAGGGATATCAACACCTAGTCCTACACAACAGACCTAAGTAACCTCAAATCTGTCCAAAGTTACCTCAAATCAGTGTAAAGTAACAATAAATCTGTCCAAAGTTACTTCAAATCAATGTTAAGTAACATCAAATCTGTCCCAAGTTACCTCAAATCTGTCCCAAGTAACCTCATATCTGTCCAAAGTTACCTCAAATCAGTGTAAACTAACATTAAATCTGTCCCAAGTTACCTCAAATCTGTCTAAAGTAACCTTAAATCTGTCCAACGTTACCTCAAATCAATGTAAAGTAACATCAAATCTGTCCCAAGTTACCTCAAATCAGTCCCAAATACCTCAAATCTGAAGTAACCTAAAATCTGTCTTAAGCATACGCATAACCTAAACAAAAATATTTCTAATTTTCACTGCATATAAGTGATTGTCACCTCTGTAGCGGTGCTTTGGTTTCCTCCGTGTTCCAGGAGGTATCTTACAACGTCCAAGTGATTCTCCTGGGCGGCCATATATAGTGGAGTGAAGCCATTCTGCAACACGCACACACACGCACACACACACAAGCACACACACACAGCATACATTTGTGATGAGGAAAAAAAATATTCTGAGCAATCAAATGCTGGGAGTTCTGCTGATCAATAGATAGTTATTGATGATCAATATTTATTGATTAAATGAGGTACTAGGGCTTATAATAGTTAGTCATTGATGATCAATAGTTAGTTATTGATTAAATGTGACCCAGGGCTTTTAATAGTTAGTCATTGATGATCAATAATTAGTTATTGATTAAATGAGATGCTAGGGCTTATAATAGTTAGTCATTGATGATCAATCGTTAGTTATTGATTAAATGAGACCCAGGGCTCATAATTGTTAGTTATTGATTGCTAAAGGGTGGTGCTGGTGTCTACCTGAGATTGTGAGTTGATCTCGGCTCCGCGTTTGATCAGGATCTTGACCACGTCCAGCTGGCCAGCCAGAGAGGCAATGTGCAGCGCTGTGTTCCCCTTCTGCCAGGTGGAGCGAGGGGGAGAGGGATATGAGACTGTGGCTGAGGACTGTTGTTGATTATGTTTCTTGTGGGCGAACTTAATGTGGAATTTGTTGGCCAATTTCAGCCAATACTCTATAGTGGGGTATGTTGGTGTATATTGGGGCAGTGTGCAAGCACCTTTACTTAGCATACATACATACTTCAGATTCTGCACTTTTTAATATTTACTGGTAGGAGATCCAGTGATTAAAATTACGTGATGAAATGGATGCCTTTGTGGACAAATGACCATTGTGGAGGGGGCATGGTGCATCAGCTGCAGGAGAGAGGTGTGGAGAGGGCTCAGGAGAGCAGCGCCAGGTGAGAGTGATTGGCACACCTGCATCCTGTTGAGCTAATCACTCTCTCCTTTTTAACACAGTAGCGTGCTGGACCTGGGGGATGAAGACCGGACGCAACATCTAGAGACACACGCGGTTGTCGGCAGCGAGACCGAGCTAGGCCTGCGATGACAATTGATGTTGTGTGATAGAGTTGTGATAGAAAATATAGAACACTAAACATCATTGCTCTCTGAGTATTTCTGCCGGGTTCTTTCAGCAGAAATACTCAGAGAGCGATGATGTTTAGTGGAGAGAGTGATTAGCTGAACAGGATACAGGTGTGCCAATCACTCTCACCTGGCGCTGCTCCCCTGAGCCCTCTCCATACCTCTCTCCTGCAGCTGATGCACCACGCCCCCTCCACAACCTTCTTGCTGTGGTGCTTTGAAAAAATATATTTTAGGAGTGAATCAACAACTTCTGCTTGCAAGTTTTGCTCTGCTGCTAGGCAACCACAGTGCAGTATGTATCTTCCCATTTGGAAAACGATATACTGCATCTATTACATCATTAAAATGTTGTTGCCTAGCATTGTGTGTGTGTGTGTGTGTGTGTGTGTGTGCAGGCGTGTGTGTGTGCATGTATGTGTGTGCGCATGTGTGTGTGTTTGCGCATGTGTGTGCGAGCATGTCCTATAAAAGATTTGCTAGCATGGTGGAGGACAAGAAATGTTTTGAGAAATGTTTTGTTGAAACAGTGATGGACCGGGATATTTCAAATGATATATAGATTATTATTTTCATATTATTATTATTATTATTATTATTATTATTATTATTATTATTATTTATACAGAAAATAACTGAAGCATGAGCATGTGCTGTTCAACGTCAACCGGCATGCGTGTTCTTAATGAGTTAAATATACAATGATATCATGACTTAACCATGCGACTTCACCATGCGCTTTGGCTATACATAATTAAAGATTGAGTTGATTAAGTAACAGATAAAAAACAAATGCTCCATATATTTTCCCGTAAAAGAAAACAGGAAAATGAAACCGGAGATCGGGGTGATGCAGACGTGATCAAGTGACAACAAAACATCTGGGTCCATCACAAGGGGGCCCAGTAAAGTCCCTGGCCCGTAAAGAACCCTGGGGTCTTCAGTCAATGATTATTTCTGTTCCCCCTGAGGGTTCTTTAGACTCTTAAAATGTTCTTTGAAGAACCACAGCTTCAAGGGTCTTTGTGGAACCAGAAATAGTTATTGAAAATGGCTCTGAAGACAGTTCCAGGTGAGCACCATCTTGGTTCTACAGTGTAGGTCGTACCTTGGTAGCAGAGTCCACCGTGGCTCCCCGGCCCAGGAGCTCCTGGACCAGCTCCATGTGACCTTCCTTAGCAGCAAGGTGCAATGCGTTCAGGCCATTCTGGTGGGGAGGACAACACAACAACAGCACAGGGGTCACATCCCAACCTGTTTACCCCCACAGCCGCCATCATTACCCCGCATCCACACCACACACATTTTCCTTTGACCTCATTATCCTGCTAGTATCATTTAGCATCATTATTGATATTTGAGTGTCCTAGGAACTAATATACTATTATCATTAAGCATCATTATTGATATTGTAGTGGTCTAGGAACTAATATTATACTATTATCATTTAGCATCATGACTAATATTGTGACATAGTCAGTATGTGTGCTGCTGTAGATTAAACATTGAGAATATAAAATACATGGCAGCTTTTACTCCCATATGTTTTCAGTTATGCGTTGGAACTGAACAAGATCACCACCACGTTTGTCATCTGTTTGTTGGTGGCAATAAATAGGCACCACTCAGGCAGGATTAACTCTGTCTGGGATTTTGGCTGTGAAAAGCTCTGGTGATTTGAAAACATTACATTTTCTAGTAAATCCGAAAAAATGTCAAAACATGTGAGTTCATCAACCTGTCAACCTGGCCACACATTGTACTTACCAGCCAATCGCTCAACCTGGCCACCTATTGCACCTACCAGCCAATCGCTCAACCTGGCCACCTATTGCACTCCTACTAGCCAATCGCTTAACCTGGCCACCTATTGCACTCGTACTAGCCAATCACTCAGAATGGCTGAGCGAATGTGTGTGTGTGTGTGTGTGTGTGTTTTACTGTGCAGTAAGTTAACATGTAGGCCTGTAACAAAACGGTATATATACTGAGATCATAACTACTAAAACATATTAATGTGAATATATTCAGCGGGGGACATATAGCAGAGGCTGGTCCAAGACGGCAGAGAAATTGCTCCTTTATTTTTGTGAGGCAAGAGGGAGATCAACATATAAAACAGAATAATTGGTTGAAATAAACCATTACCAAATCTCAGTATCATTTATTTCATAAACGATACTGAATACTTTTTTTGATACTTTTTCTTTTGAAAAAAATATTATTTTATTTATTTCATGTACTTTATTTTTTTTCATGCTAATCTGTTATTGACAAAAACATGTAAAATGATGCTCCAATGGAGGACGTCCTCCAACCAGTCAACAAGCAGAATACAATATTGGCATTGTGTTGGTGGTCCAATGATAATTTCCAAATTGTATCTTCAATTCTCTACCACTAGTCCACCGTAGTTTTTAACAATTACTTTGTATTTTTAAATTGGAGTTAGTCGGGGGTGGAGTACACGACACATCTGTGTTGGGATCCGATAATGCTTTTAATGATTTTCGCGTCCAGACTTTCGGGGGGGTGTGCTGGCTAGACGCTGGAATGCTAAGAATAGTTAATGGATGCTAATAATAATGAAACTCGGACCAGAAAATGAAACGGTGAATGATGTACTGCCGACCCCATTTCATTCTTTGTTGTACCAACAAAAACATGGAATTAAAACAGGTTTAAACCAAGCTCCATCCAGCTTCACTTGTGATCTGTCTCGAAACTTGTGGACAAGATTCTGCAGCGCTCTGGGGCCAGCAACTCCTCAACGCTCCATCTCCATCAACTAACTATTTCAGTTAAACTCTCCAATACCCTTCCCTCTACTCTCCATCTGAATCAGCCAAACCAGCAGAGCACTGTAGCTTTTGTTTAATACATTTTGTTCTCAAATGAGTGCATTGTTTAAAAGCCAGATGGCATTACTGCTAGATGGTTATGATCAAATGAATGCTAATTTTGTATAAGCAAAGTAGACTGTATTTGTCACTAGTCATACAAAAAAAAAAGTTTGCCAAAACTACAAAGTAGTAGGGCTGCCCCCTAATAGTTGAATTAGCTTAGTTGATCGACAGAGGCTTAGCGAATACATTTTCATTAGTCGAGCAAAAAGTAAAACATAAAAATAACAAGGCATGAGCATCTCAAACCGAATACATCCGTGGTCGCAACAAGCCCTGATTTAACTCATCGCTGCAGAAATATTGACCAATACACCTGGGCAGGTAGACACCTGGGCAGGTAAACACCTAGGTAGGGTATACACCGCTAGACACACAGGACTAATACCGGTGATCAAGGCTTTAGTTCCCCATGTCTGATCGCTGTAATTCGGAGCGTGAATATCTGTTGAATATCTAACATCTTAGCTGAACATCTTAACTTTAAAAAACACTTTTGTATTTTTTAAGACAAGATAATAGTCGCACATCCCTAGTAACTACGCCCGTGAAGGTTAACCTTCCCAGACTCCGCTCCGCCGAAGGAGCTGCACATCCACGCGCACTGGACACGAAAATACGAAAAATGTTTCCATTTGCTTGCTTTTAAATAAAGTTGTGTGCAGTTATATGGTGTATGAATACAATTATCAAAAGTGCTCAATGTCTCCTTCCTGATTGTTCCCGAAAACCTTCAGAACCGCTTGCTCCATGCCATTAAAAGGTGGCTCGCTTCGCGCGTCTGCTTGTAAAAATGATATTTTAACGGCTGATTATTACGGTAATGTATTATCTGTAAAGTAGCTCAAGGTTAACAGTGTTTCTGTTATTACACTCTCGCCCTGGAACTCAAACCAATCCTTGATGCCCCAAAAAATAAATCAAAATAATTAAATTGCATTACATTAAAAGTGCGACGATTAGTCGACTATCGGCTTGAAATGGTGACTAATAGCCGTCTAAGAAAATCTTTAGTCGGGGGCAGCCCTAGTAAAGTGTCTACTAGATACTAAATTACAGTAATACCTGGACAATCCTCTCGTGCGTCTTGAGCAGGGCATCGACGTACATCTTCGTACCTTGCTCCTGCATCAGCATGACCGCCGTGGTTTTGGTTGGTAAAGCATAGCTGCGCGGGGAAAAAAACATTTTCGTATCGCCAAATGCGATGTTGCAAGAACTACATTTTACGACAGATCTATTGGACTTGGAACAGAGGTTTTCAAAAGGGCCCCCATTTTAGCACCATGCGTGTTGTTTGATTCCCCCTTACAATCCATTCCAAAATCTACCCTCTATAAAAACATTGTAACTGGAGTCTGCTACCTAATTGCTTATTAGTAGGTAGAGCTTTTTGATACAGCTAAACTCAGCCAATGGGGAACTGAGATTCCATTGATCCGATGTTTGGCACAGAGGCTTGCAGGACATTTAGCAGGAACCTTTCAGCACCGTGTCTTTGTACAAACCTTTCGGCCACTCGGATGCGGAGTCGGTTACACAGGTTGTGGATGTACTGGGAGTAGTGCTCCACAACTGTCATGTCGTAGCCCGACACCTTAACACTCAGAGAACCGTACTCTGTGTCTGTGGCGGCCCGGATCGGTTTCATTTGAAGTCTGTCCCTCTTCTTCCGTGGCTGAAACAAGCAATCAGACAAACTTTATTGATACAGCACTGGACTGCAATACAAACAAGTGCTCAGCAAGGGAAACACTGAAGAAACAAAGTTTAAAATGAAAGAAAAAATCTGAATCACATAACATTTTGACCATTTTGTCACTTCAGCTCATTATTTCTGTTTGAAATCTAGCAGTATTTCACAGCGGTTATTTGTAGACACTTAAAACACTGGCATTTTTCACAGAGAAAGTTTATATTTTTATGCCAAAAACAAAGTCCCCGTAAATGATGTACACAAAAAAACAGCAATACGACAGGAACACAAGAAAGCACAACAACAACACAATACACCTGAAACAACACAACAGAAATGCAATGCATTTCCCCGGCTTAATATAAAACGAGGTAGTTCTGTAATCCTAAACATAAAAACAACTCACCGCTTCTTTGGGCAACAGATATTTCCACCTGCCGATGCCATGCGTTGGCATCGATCTGTACTGTCTTTCATTCCTTGGAGCAACACCTGCAGAAAACAAAAGATACACCCATCATCAAACACTATTCCAACCAATGTAGCCTAGGATTCTTCCTTCATATACTTACTACTACAAAGAGGAATCGGCAGAGACGGTGTGACCCTTAAGAAAAAGCAAAGAGAAAACGTTTTCAGACTGTATTAAGAGGAATCTCCCAATACTTTTTGGGACATGTCGTCAGAGCAATGGGTCAGTGCGGCCGAAGCCACCAAACGTAGGCTAAACAATGAATAGCGTGATAGATGCGTTTCAAACACGTTGTATCCAACCCTAGAAATGAAGTGGTAGAGAAAACAACTCACCGTTGTAATAAAGTCGAAGCTTTATATGTCAAAAAGGAGTGCTGCGCGAGGGACGCCTGCAACTGGAAGAAAATACAACTCACTGGAGGGGCTGTTATGTATATTGTAGGTTATTGTGCTATGTAGTATAACTATAAAACGGATAGTTCCGGTCCTTGATTGTGATTGGCTGAGCCGCGTTCCAAGCCGTTGCAAAATACTCTACCACCTGTACACCTGTACACACACACCGGTACATACACCTGTAATACATACACCTGTACTACATACAGTACACCTGTGCATACACCTGTACTACATACACCTGTGCATTCACCTGTTCTACATACACCTGTAGTACATACACCTGTTCTACATACACCTGTAGTACATACACCTGTTCTACATACACCTGTGTGCATACACATCTACTACATACACATCTACTACATACACATGCTACACAGCACGGACAGTAGTATACAATACAAACATATACTGGCAGCGCTATAAAGAGCAATGAAGGGGGAAACTGAATAGCATGACCGGTAGGCAAAGCGTGAATTAGTTGTGCATTAAAAACTCATTCAAACTGACAAGGTAATAAAACAGTAACGCTATATGTTGACCTCTAACAACACGGGTGACAAGCTTACCTTGCGGAGGAGCGGGCTCATGGCTTCAGACACCTGGGTCCTTGTCGCTACGAAAACTATCACACACCAAAGGTCACTTTTTTAATTTTAATTCAATTTCGCGTCATTCGGTACCTAAGTTACTGATACGACTGTCAGAGAACCGTGCGCATGCGTCGCCGAAAAGCAACGCGCGTCCGTCGTGAATTCCGTCCGTGTGTGCGTTGGTCGCAGCACATTGGTTCCTCTTGGTCGCGTACAATAAAACAAATGTAATATGAAAGCTGAAAGTTGTTCTTCAAGGACAGTTGTGAACATTCAAACCAGCTTTATTTTTGAATTGTTTCAAAACATTACCTAATACAGTAATGAGATTATTAAACAAATAAGCTTCTGTATTAAAGTGCAAAAATCCCACCTTTTCTTTATTTTATTTTTACATCGCAACTGCATAGAAACCGATTAAAGAAATAATTTCGCAGGGGTAAGAGTAACAAATACTACTGATTTCTGGAAATACAGCGCATAACAATTCAGGCCAAGCTAATTATACACTTCGAATAACCATGCCCAAACGCACAGATGATGAATAAGTCAATTAGATGTAGGCCTATGTTGTAGTGCTGAAGTTGCCTTGTTATCAAAGTGATAAACATTTTAACTGTTTGCTACACCTGAAAAGGATGTTAATTTTCATTTTAATAATCATTTGCTAGGAAATCGTTACTATTAAATGCATAAAACTGAGAATGTTTGTTGTGTATGCTGTTAATAGAGCAAAGATTTGAGTACAAACCTTATGCCCTTATGTAGAACAGATAAATGCAAAGTTTTCGCATTTTGGTCACATGGTATTTTATCATGTGTTCTGTGGTATAATCCTTAAAAGAAGGTGAATAAATACTGTATTTAACTGTATATAATCTCGTATTTGCATGTCACAAGCATAAATATAAAAACCACAAAAAAAAAAAAACGTCTCACTTCTGTTCAACGGCATCCGGTCTCTCGTGTCCGCAGCATGAGGAGCAGCATGAGGAGCCGCCCCGGCCTTCGGGGGGGAACCTTTCTCTCTGCGTCTCTCCGCGTCTCGCTGGATATTCTTCAAAATCAAAATCAAAGAATAGTTAGGAGCACAAAGTCAGTAGGCCGAGATTTGGGGTGTTTCGAAAGTTATCCGTGTTGAAAATCATTTCTATGAAGCGGTCTCTCAATGCACACGCTAAACACATCCGTGTGATCACCGGTATTCTACTTCATAATGATTTGAACCCTCAACCTAAATAGCCTACAGTACATGCATCTGATATGTTGGTCCTGTATCGGGTTCTGGTCCTCTCCACTAGGACCAGGGTTAGGGGGGGTCACCTGGGTCCACTGCAGGTCCCTCATGACGTCGTCTATGATGCCCCGGTGCTGGAGAGCCCGGAGGAAGTCCCCCTCGGAGAAGGTCTGCGGTCCGGCGCCCAGATCGTCCTTCAGAGTCTCGGACAGCACCTGGCGGATCTTCCCCTGGACGTCCATCTGGCACACACACACACACGCGCGCACACACACACGCACGCGCGCGCGCGCACGCACACACACACACACACATACACACACACACACACACACACACACGCGCACACACACACACACACACACACACACACACACACATTAAGTATTTTGTTATTATAGTTTGTCATCACGTTACTGTAAGGCAGCCTTTAAAACCAGGAGAAGACCACACCAGGGTTATGGTGGACCTGCTGAGGACCCCACACTGTGTCCTGAGTGGACTACACCATACCAGGAGGTGGGGCCTCCTAGCATATGAAGATACAGGAGGTGGAGGTGAGGCCTCCTAGCATATGAAGATACAGGAGGTGGAGGTGGGACCTCCTAGTACATGAAGATACAGGAGGTGGAGGTGGGACCTCCTAGCACATGAAGATACAGGAGGTGGAGGTGGGACCTCCTAGTACATGAAGATACAGGAGGTGGAGGTGGGACCTCCTAGTACATGAAGATACAGGAGGTGGAGGTGAGACCTCCTAGCACATGAAGATACAGGAGGTGGAGGTGGTACCTTCACCAGGTGGTTGTGGATGGTCCTCTTCAGCTCGCTGGCTTCCTCTGGAGGCAGAGACATGTTTCACCTGGAGGAGATGAGCAGCACCATGCAGAGGGGGTCTTACATCCGAGCTCCGTGTTCATATCGTACAGTAGTCATAGTTATAGTACAGTAGTTATAGTTATAGTACAGTAGTCATAGTTATAGTACAGTAGTTATAGTTATAGTACTGTAGTTGTAGTAGTAGTAGTCATGGTTTCGTCTGGTTCACTTCTTCTGGTTCCGTTTAAACTGTGGCGGAAAAGCCCGCGGGAAGGCTTCTGTGTCTAACGCCTGTTGTAATTGTAATTTAACTTCATGATTAATAATATAACAGATGTCGATTCGTGCAGCTGGCTGTTGTTTTTTTTAACGTGATTATGTGGTTATTACTATTAGACTAAATGCCGTTTACTTTCGCAGGACAATCGGCGCTTTTTTAAAGGCGGATTTCTGACCGGCTCTAATGACGTCACCGAGCCGCGACAGAGCGAGAGAGGTCCTCTCTGTGTAGTTCTCCCCGACTGGACTGTAGTCCATATTTATTGTGAGGGTCACGACATCAACATATGGGACATGACCTGTTCTCAGTCAAATAAAATAAGTTAGCCAATTATAATGATTTAGATTAGCTTATTTATTAAACAATATCTCTGTTCTTTTGTGAGAGAGAGAGAGAGCGAGAGAGAGCGAGAGCGAGAGCGAGAGCGAGAGAGAGAGAGAAGCATAAAGTGAAAGAGAAATTCAATAATTCATTTCACCTTGATCCAGGACCTGACCTAGGGGGCCCCCAGGGTATCAGTGGCCCTGGCCCAGTGGAGGGGAACCAGGACTACACTACACAGCACAGTCCAGAGGCAGGGAAACATACATGACATCAGTCAATATGAGATGAGGAGCTGGCTTCTTCTATACGAGATGTCTTCTTCTATATGAGATGAGATGAGGAGATGGCTTCTTCTATACGGGACATGACATGGCTTCTTCGTCTTCCAACTTGGATTGACTTCCTGGAATCCACAGAGCGATGATGGCAGCCAACTTTTCCATTCCTCTATTAATTTAGCCGAGTGCTGTGGGTCCCAGGGACCGTAGCGCTGTGTCGTGTGGCTCTGTGATGGATGCACAGCATTAACCGCTCGCCACTTCCACCAGCGGCGTGTCAAATGAATGTCAAACATACAACCTGACTTTGTTATCAAATATTTTATTTAAGAAGTATTTCATATTTGACTTTCCCGTCGCGTCCTCGCTGCACCTCAGCGCTGCACAACCCTCCCCTGAATCTAATGAGGGGAACCAAAAGATTGAAAGGAATGTTATGGCTGATAACAGTTAAATAATGACCGGAGAAACCGCTCCAATAAGGGGAAATATCCAGTGTTTCACAAAGTATTGATCAGTGCATCTCAGAGGGGGTTAGCACATACTAACACATTTGGTTTGAAAATATCTTTGATACAACTTAGACTCGACTCGTATCCCCTTCCAGTGAATATCCCCATCCAGTGAACGGCTCCATTCAGTGCAAACATGTAATTCTCTTTAGTAAGTCTGGATGAGCAGCGAACGACTCCACGTGGACTTAGTTTTACCATATTGCAATTCTAATGTGAAATATTTGACTCACTTCAAGGCACATTAAAAAGTACACCAACTGGAAAACTACGACGCAGACCGACGCGGTAACTGTTTATTTCGCCGCCATCAACATCACATATCGACTTTAGATTTGGATGCAAGACCAAGTCCATATCTGCAGATTGCACTATACACACATTACGTTTCTCTGTATTGTATTGGTCCCGGTCAATCTACTACATAGCTGGTGTAATTATGAGCTCATATCTTAATTTAACAAATCTAAATTAAACCCCCGTTTCGATCCCGCCAAGAGAACATTAAGTTTCGGTTCCCATCAGCTTCCACGTCGTTTGTGTTACAGTAATAGCAAAAACATTCTGTGTTGGTATCAGCTATGGGATTCGACCACATCCCCAACACCTTGCCAATTTAAAACCCACAATGTCACAAGCTATGTTGCTTCTCCCATGAACAATAGTGGGACAACCTGAAAATACACAAATCAACCCAACCAGTGGGTTACACAACGCAACAGAACGGAAAGCTTGTGAGAAATAAAACCTGTGATTAAAAAAATGAGTTTGCAGCAGGTGACCTTACAAGCTTGTCTATGGGCTGTATTCCCTCAGCGGTCTTATTACAACCAGGTACAGTTCAGAACCAACATGGCCGCCCGGGAAATCAGGTCTATGGGTCATGTGAAAACTAAAACCTATATGATAAAATGGCTAGCTCCGGTCCTGGATTCTGATTGGCTGGAAGCCGTAAAATACATTTTGCTGTCTTGAGGCGCTATATTGCTTTGCGGAAGAATATTGTTGTGAAATCTTACTAGGGAGTCTATAGTAACCGTTTAACAACCGTTTTATAAAAGCAATACGCCATTTGAGGCCATGAAGTACGGTGATTTTAGGACACCTAGGGGGCGCTGTAACGGACCGGTAACCCACGGCCTCGTGTGGCTTATTGCTTAAATGCTCATATAACAGAAAGCAAAAATCAACAGATATTAAGAATATCTAACGGTGGGGCATCTGATCCAGAGCCGCCTCATCCAACAAATAAAAGGTATACGTCCCCGGACCTACTGGCATGCCCCGTAGGCATAAGTGGAAGAACAAACTTCTAGATGCATAAATGCATGCATGAAACGCAGAACAATATTCGTTATAGAAAAAGCTCTGCCGTCGCTGACCTCTCGTCTTTGGAGTCGCGTCTCCTACGTATATATATCTATGGTAGGATGAAAAGTCAACACACGTACACACACATACACACCATTTGAAATGCAAAATGTAAAACATGTCTACAGATGATCAATTGATCGGACACCTGACCGTCACAATTGTTATGATACAGTACATTCATCAAGGGTGAAATAAAGAGTTTTTAAATCATCGTGCTGGCACCGAGATCCTGAGATGTTACTAGTTTTGTTTTTTGTCTTGTTAAGATCTTACATGAAAAATAAACACAGACTCAATTGATCTAGCGCTCCTGCGTGTTCAGAAGAAATAAATACCCCCGTTATGCACATATTACCATCTAACTCTACTTTTAACCAGAAGAAGTACCTAATCCCTGGTACTGGTGCAAAATAAAGAGTCAGTTTGAACTGAGCAAGAGTTTCTCACTGGGAGTACATCCAGCAGACGAGCAGGCCGAGGGCCAGCGCCGCCCCGGCGCCCACGTTGAGTAGAACGGGCCTCCAGTAGAGCCACCGCTCCCGTTTCCTCTCGGAGTCGCTCAGCCTCTGTTTCATCTGCTGGACCTTCTGTGCGGTGCTGGCGATCCGGTCTTCGCGGTGCCTCTTCCGCACACTGGAAAACATCAAGACAAGCAATTGGAATCTAATCTCCTGTGAACTGAGGGAGAAAATCAACGTGCCGACAGGCGAGGAGAGTTCGGTTTTCCTGGAAGCTTATCAGATTCAGCGCTGTTCACGCCCTTGCCTTCTGACAACAAAGTGTTCTTTCTGTGTGACTTACGGCCCAGAGGTCTCCTCTGCGTTGTGTTCGTGGGCGAGTGCGCCGGCCCAATCCCCGTCTGATCGGTCTTCCCCCGGGGCAGATGCTGGCCCCGGCCTGGGTGCCGGCCTGGGTGCCGGCCTGGGTCCCGGCTGGCCGTTGGGCTTGTTTTCCAGGCTAGGCCTGGGCGGCGGGAGTGGAGGGGCCAACTCTGGCTCTTTCCTCTTGCTCTGTTAAGGCGGACAAGACACAAAGGCCCGATGGATGACCATCAGCATGCTCTCACAGCGAAGGCAAAACAAAGACAGATCTGTTGGGGAATTAAAGCAGTTTGGTGGGGTGTGACGGCAGCATGTCTAGCCTGTAGAATAATGATGGCGTAGGATTATATTATCTCAAATTATGGAGCAATTGAAAAACAAGTACTCCCTCAATGGAAATTTAGTCCCTTTAGTCATCCACACAGTCACCCCCCCCCATTTATGCATTTAAATAACCACAGACTAACCACAGACTTTTGTCTATCCATTACAAACACAACTTTGTTGAACTTTTTCAAAGGTGACACACCAAACACCGGCGGGCAGTCCTCAGACTGACACCAGGTCCCGGGGTGACAGTATACCTGGATCTGGTCGTCCTCCAGGAGGAGCCTGGCTCCCTCGATCACGGCCATGTAGGAGAAGCGTAGCTGGTCTGGAGTCTGGATCAGCCCCATGCGGTACTCCCTCATGTCCAGCAGGACCCTCTGGATGTCTATGGAGGAGATGTCCTCTCTCTTGGCCATCTGCACGACACATTTTAATGTTCTTTTATGCCAGGGTATCGGTATTGTTTAGCTAATGCAAATAGGAGACTGACATTTATCTCCTCCAGCTCGACTAAAACCTTCCCCAATGACCTTTGAAAAGCAGTAGTGAGAATGGTGCGTGAAGACATTTCCGCAAACAGCTGCCATTTGCTTCGTCTGACTGATTGCACCATTAGGATTATGAACCAAGGCATATACGTTGCTGTGCAAACTAAAGATTCAGTCTAACATTGGCACGCCAAAATATTTGATTAGTCGGGCTGAATTTGCCTTGGCCTAGCCGTGTCATTTAGCAAAGCTTCCCTCTGGATATTTGCATTGTATTTCACCCCTCTTCATTCTCACCAGAACCAGGCAGGTGTCCACTAAGGAGAAGGTCCCCGAGCGGCCGATCCCAGCGCTGCAGTGCACCACAGCCGGGCCGTGTTCTGGACCCAGCGAGCCCGACTCGCGCACCTTGAGGAGGAAGGTGAGAAAGGAGGCAGGGGACTCGGGGACCCCAAAGTCAGGCCATGTGGTGTAGTGGAAGTGGTATATCTCCCTTGACTCTCCCGTCTGCATTGGGATGCAAATTACAACAATTATGAGGTGTCATATCCCCCACACACACACACACACACACACACACTATGTAAAGCGCTTTGAGTATCTAGAAAAGCGCTATATAAATGCAATCAA
>JAOPJI010000008.1:8389869-8401954 GCA_027122695.1 Merluccius productus | reverse complement strand
CCCCCTCTATCTATATATTTTCTCATTACCTCCGACCGTCTTCCATTCTGTCTCAGCCTCCCCTACTCCTGTTCACTCCTCCTCCTCCTCCTCCTCCTCCTCCTCCTCCTCCTCCTCCTCCTCCTCCTCCTCCTCCTCCTCCTCCTCCGACCTTTTCTATTTACGGCAATTAAATGTTTCTTCACTTTGATTTTGGGGTGCGTGCACGCGAGTGTGTGCATGTGCACGTGAGTGTGTGCATGTGTGTGTACGTGTGTGTGTGTGTGTCGACAGGAGAGTGACAGAGTAAGCAAAGCTCGCACAGTGACAGGGTGACTCAGGTGCCCTTGGTTACAACTCATTGGTTCCCCCAAAACGCATCAGTCATGCCCCCCAGCCAATCGAGGGCTGCCATGTGTTGCTGCCGTCTCATTGGAGGATTGCTATTTAGCAAAGTGCTCTCAGGCGGATGATGGGCAGGGCCCCTGGGACGGCAGGGAAATCTGGTCTCCAAAGCAGAGAAATGTCTACTGTGACTCTGGGAAGCCGCCCTCCGCTTCCACTCCCGAGCAAAAGGCGGACAGTTCCAATTGGTGGTCAACCCCGGCACTGGCGGCTGACAGGTAGAAAAAAAAAAATCACCTGAAATACTTTGACACTTCAAAGACACAGAGGTGCGGCATTGTGATTCGCTGAAATAAATCGAGAATGGAAAAAAGGAGGAGGAGAAGAAGAAGAAGATGAAGAAGAAGAAGGAGAGAGGTATTTCTTAGGGGTTTAAAGGCGTTTCTTCCGGAATGATTGTTTTTTATTGTAGTTTATTTTATTTTTTAATCTGCAGGGCGCCATTGAGAGGAGATATGAATGTGTGCGTGTGTGCGTGCTGGTGCTAATGGCTGTTGTGTGTGGCTTAGGCAGTGTCAAGGTCAATTACTGCTCAGGTGAAGGCTTTCGGCGGGGCCGTATTATTGCTTAAGTACACTCTGGCCAGTAATAACCACTAACTAAGATTATAGAGAGAGGGAGAGATAGAGAGAGAGAGCCCAGGTCAGTAAGCCATTAATCCACAGACCTCCGGTTGTATACAATTATGACGGTGTCCATATCAAAAAATAAAGTCTCAAAATATGTCTCTCCTTAAAGCGCTTGTTTCCTTTTTTTCCACAATGTTTCTATTTTCTCTAACTGCCACTGATCTGGGGCCGTGCTTACTGTCCTGGCTGCTGTCATTTGAGGCTAGAGAATTTTATCTGACGTCAGTCGGATGTGCTTGCGCACGAGGCACGAGCCTATGATAGGGAAGGCGCTAAAATGGCATCAATGCGAGACCGCTTGCAGACATTCAGACGAGAATAAGATTAAGGTTTGGAAAACTTGCTTCATTCTCCGACACACCCAACATGCTGGATGCTTGTCGGGTGTTTCGGAGGATGAAGGCAGAATTCATGAATGATGTTTAGCTTACATTGATTTAAATGTGTTGACTTTAAATCCTGAATTGAATGCCAGATCGAATTCCCCACCTTTCCCCCAAAAAATTAGCCCTACCTTAATGGCTTTATGGTTGATATGAGCACAAAGCTTAGGCTATATAAATATTGATGAAAGCGAGGTATAAAGTGCTGGGGAATTTCTTTCTTACTCCACGACCTTGAAAAGCAGGCAAGATGAGCGCAAATGAGGAAGGTTAAAATGATGTCTCAAACTAGCATGCAGATCGGCTAACATGCAGAATATGGAGAAAATACATGAAACACGATGCTACTGCTGTTCTCAGACTGGCTGGCAATGCTGCTCCATTACTCAAACATTCCTAGTAGCCTTTTTGTTAATGGGTTTATTATGTATGAAACAAGAATGGGGAAAAAAAGGGATTTGCAGACGATTGCTTCCACCCTGTGGCAGAAGAGAACGTAGCGGCGCATGGCACATTGGAAACAGACGTTAGAAGATGCGCTATAAGATACAAGTTCCTTTTTTTGATGGTTGAACCGTAAACCGCAATGTTTTGGGCAGAGGTTTTAACAGCCTAGTGCTCATTACATTTGTCTGCGCTTGCAAAGCAGCCTTATTATTACAATTACTCTGAATAGATTATAAATCGTTAATATGTTACAGAATATTGTATAGCTAATAGATGTATTTTTATTTTTATATTATATAGACTAGGACTTCACCGACTGCGGTGAAACAATACTGTCTCGTCTTTGTGCAGAACATAATATCTAGCCTTCAGACACTGAGTGGCGTGAACGTTCAAGCCGTTCTAAAAAGTCACGTTGTTCCATCAGCGTCATTTTAGATATTTCAGAAATATGATTTACTATATATAGACATACAAAGTAGAGTTTCATTAGTGTGGTGGCAAAGCATGTTATTTTTCTTCTTCTCATTCTTACGCCTAATTTTCCATAACTATCTCCTACAGATTTTGAGGGACCAACACCAAACCAATGGCAAAAAGTCGGCCATATATCGGTTGTATACAGGTCTCCTAAATGTTTGCCGCCCCCCGCCCTGTTTGACGAACATTTGTGAAACTTGGTTATTTGGCATATTTGACATGCTGAACCTTTTTGCCTCAAGGACACATAAGGTCCGTCAAGATAGATTTTTCTATACCTTGAAAGTTTTGGAAAACCTTGAAAAAATGACCCAAAAATCCAAATGACACCAAATTTGGTAGACATGCTCCTTAGAAGGTCCTGACCAAAAGTGACTTTTATCTTTTTAAATTCAGTTAAAAATGGCTGAGTTATGTGCAAATACGATTATGCAAATTAGCCTGCATTATTTCCGCTTCAGAATAGACCAGGTACTTAAAACGTGGGCACTTTAAGGACATCTCCCTTACGTAATGTGGAAGGTTCGGTGTCGATAGCTCAAAAAATGACGTCACAGGGTCCATTTAAACTTATCACTGTTGCAGGTGCTCACTGAGCTATTTTTTATAATGGAAGTCAATGGGGACAAATGCTGACTTCAACCACTCAAAAGGTGAACAACTCAAAATTGTTACACATATAGAAACCGCGCATAAGCAGATCTCCAAAAAGTTATGTACCACTTTGACCACAGGGGGGGCTATAACTCGTGGTCAATGTTAAACGACCAGCCCCCTGCCCCGTTTGACACAACATTGAAACTTGGTATTTGGTATTTGACATGCTTAAGATTTCTGCCTCAAGGACCCTTAAGGTCTGTCAGGATTGATATTTCTGTACCTTCAAAGTTTTGGAAAACCTTGCATTTTTCCCCCTTATTAACCATAAACTCAAAGGTCACAACATTTGGTACACATGCTCCTTAGATGTGCCCCACCATAAGTTATATAACATTTTTTATTGAGGTAAAAATGGCGATGACGAATGGCAAATGAGTTATGATCAAATAAATATATACAAATGAGCCAAAATAATTAAATCAATCACAAGTCTGAGGGACTTGAAACTTAGGCTTGTGTATTAGCATTGCTAGCATTAGCATGTTAGCATGCACACAGAAAATTGCACATACAACGAGTTGGCTAATGCAACCACACGTATTTTTTTCAGAAAATGCACATTTCCATTTATTTCAAAATAAAATTCCAAGTGGAAGGAAGGGTGTCTGTTGGAAGATGGCAATATGCCACCATGAGGCATCAGAGAATACAAGAGGCAAGCGAGGTCACATGGGAGTGTTGTTGCCATGCGAGACGCATCAAGCTCCTTTAAAAACTGATCGTCACAACTAAGCAAGAAAGGAAAATAAAAATAAAACAGCCGCCACAAAACTAATGATAATAACTATATGCATGTTGTATGCGTGTCGTGTTTGTGTGTGTGTGACTGTGTGTGTGTGTTGTGTGTGTGGTTTAACACCTACAGGGCGAGAAAGGATACAGCGTGCACAGAACATGTTCTGCAGTGAAAAAATGTGAATGTGTGACTCCTGACTTAGGTACATGCACGTATATGTTGATATGTCAAGCATGCCAAAGCTTGGCGAAGGAATTGAAGCCGAGCACTTCCTCTCCTTTAGTCTGAATATAGTCATGCTGCTTCCCAACATGGAATAAAACATGACTAATACTTATTTATAAACAAGAAACGTTACCGTATACTTTAATGCCCAGCTGAGATGGTTGCTGATTTGAGTTTCTGATACAGAAATAATGCATAGCCAGCATAATGTTTCCTACTGCCATGCAATCGCTGGCATATTTCTATAATATCCACTTTGGAACAGAAATTCCTGCCTCCTGCAGTCTGCAGGGCACAGGAAAGCACACACACACACACACACACACACACACACACACACACACACACACACACACACACACACACACACACACACACGCACGTGCGCATCTCATTCACACTTCAACAGAAGTACACACTTTGCACCAGCGAGGAGCGACTTGGACGCAGGTACAAATGAAGTCCCTGAGGGCGTCGCCGCCTCCCATCTGTTACTTCCTCCTGCGTTCTGCTCCTCCGTCTCCCACAGCTTTATTATATCTCCGCCCCGGTCTGTCATCGCTCAGGCGGCCGGTTAGTCATGAACACAATAGATTTCCGATCGACCAAAGCCATCACTTGCTAAATAAAACAAGATAATTAAAAATGAGTAAATGTGGAAAGTGTCTTCTTTTTTTCTTACCCGCCTTCGAAGATCCGGACCCGAGGCGACTCGCTCCGCTTGGAGGACGAGGCTCCTTCCTCTTCTCTCCTTCCCTTCTTCTTCTCCCTCTTCTCCTCCTTCTTCTCCCTCTTCTCCTCCTTCTTCTCCCTCTTCTCCTCCTTCTTCTCCCTCTTCTCCTCCTTCTCAGGCTTCGGTGGGGCGGCATGAACCTACACTCAATACAGACACACCAGACAGTTCACCCTCTCTGGAGTACAGACACACCGGACCGTTCACCCTCTCTGGAGTACAGACACACCGGACAGTTCACCCTCTCTGGAGTACAGACGCACCGGACAGTTCACCCTCTCTGGAGTACAGACACACAGACCCAGCCTCCAGGGTCACATTGAAGACTCTGATCCTTATCATAATGTTATCACATAACAACAGGACCGGCTCCCTCCCTCAGGACTCCAGCGTCCACAAGAGACTCAAGACTCATGTGTTCAGAGTCCACCATGCACAGCCTCCCTCGGGCCCCCCGCCCCCCCCCCCCCCCCCCCCCCCACCTCCCTCCCCCACCTCCCCCCTCACGCTATATTTCTGCAAGTCGCTCTGGACTAAATGTAAATGCATTGTACGCAGGTACAAAGTAGGACCCGCTGTTATATTTACCTCCGCGACGAGCGGCGCCTGGCTACTGGAGGACGGCAGCAGGGACTTCGGCCTGGAGGCGGCGGCCGTGGTGTAGGTCGCCGAGCTGTGCTTCTGCTTGGAGCGCAGCAGCGACAAGGCCACCTTGGTGCTGAGGCCCGGCAGGTTGGGGTTGTGGTCGCTGACGCTCCAGGACGAGTAGACCGAGGTCCCGGCGTCCCTGTGGGAGGTGGGGCTGGGCTTGGTGTAGTTCAGGTAGCACCAGTTGACCGTCGTGCTGGAGTTGAGGTTGGGGTACGAAGGGACTGGACTCTGTTGTCGGGGCGTACCGGCGCTCTGGCCCTGCTTGGCTGTTGAGCATTCCTCTTTTTGGGGCCTTTCTTCTCTGGGCGGCCATCCCTCCTGGCCGTGAGCCCTGGGGAGGTGCTGCTCCTCCGCCTTCACACTCCCCCGCTCCGCCCTGGCCGGCTCCTCGGCGTCCTCCGCTTTACTCCTGCTGGCTTTACTTGGTTTCTCTTCACGAGCCACCGTATCCTCCACCGCCCTCTCCTCTTCCTCCACCCCCTCTTTCTTCACCTTCTCTTCCTCCTTCACCCTTTTTTGGTGCCGCTGGGCCTCCGTACTGAGCTCCAGACTGGCGGCAGGGGACAGCATGCGTTTGCTCCCCCCAGCCCCCAGAGGGCAGCAGCTCTCCCCGGCCCCGGACCCCGAGGCCAGCTCCACGGGCAGGGACAGGGGCAGGAGGCTCTCTATGTTCGGGCTGGGGACCTTCAAGTAGGACCTCTGCAGCTTGTCCTGCTCCAACCGACCCATGATGACCATAGCGGTGCAACAGACGGGCTGCTGCGGCCGGGCGGACGCCAGGATCTGGGCGAGGGTGGTGTACATGGCGCAGGCGTAGCTGGGCATGCGGGTCTGGAGGCGTACGGGAACCACCAGGGACACGGCTGGTGTTAGCTGAGCTAGGCAGGTGACGATGACCGGCCGGGTGTGGCGGTAGGAGACGGATACGAGGGGAGGATGAGGAAGAGCGGCAGACGAGGAGATGGGGGGTCTGGTTCCTCTCGAAGAGGAACTGGGCATGTGTATGGTGAGCAGTGGGGGGACAGGCAGGTACAGAGCCTGGCCGGCCCCGGGCCTGGTAGATACCTGGAGAGGAAGCAGTCCAGGAAACTGATGAAGAGGGAACTGATGAAGAGGTATGCCCAAGCGCTCGGCCATGTGGACCTGTGCTGGGTGGATCTGGATCGGAGGTGGTGCTGTCTGGGAATGTAAATAAGCTCTAGGAATGATCTGGGTGGAGGAGACATCATGGATCGCTGCAGGTTCAGGGACTAGCCGGGCTTGTGATCCCGAGGGGAACATGTCCTGCGATGGGAAGGCAGCGCGCGTGAGGGTCTGTGGGTGAAATAGCTGCAAGGTCTTTCCTATGGATTCCACGCTGAGCATAGGGCCGACCTCCGTGGAGTAAACAGGGGAATAGCTGGAGCGCGAGGGCCCAGGTTTCGGGCTCTCTGTTCTGGGTAACTGAGCCATGGCACTGCCCTCCTCCTGCTCCGGTTCCCCTAAGGCAGCATGCTTCACCAGGAGGCACTTCCTTCGCTCTCTCCAGGCAGATGTCGACTGGGACAGAGACCCGAGATCAAATGATTTGCTCCTGGTCTCTGTGTTGGGGTCTGAGCTGGCGGGGCTGGCTGGGGTCTGCTCTGAGGCAGAGCGCCTCATCTCTCTGTTGGCTTGTTGGTACTGGTGGGAGGTGGAAGGCACCGTCAGCATCTGGGATCCCTGGCTACTGGAGACCCAGAGGGCCGACTCGGACCTCCCTGGCTCATCACAGGAGGCTGAAAGGCTCGAAGCGTGGGAGACGTTGCTCTCCTGACTGGGGCTACGCGGAAGCGACGGGGACTCAAAGCTGGACTCCCTGGATGACTGGGTCATCTCCGTCAGACGCAGTCTCTTCTTCTTTGGTGGCAGTTTCTCTGCAGGGAGCTGGGAGAGAGTCTGGCTACGCTGGGGCCACTGGAACTCCTCCACCCGCTCGGCCTCCTGGGAAACATCAATACACATAAAGAGCTCATTTACATTTTGTACCTTGGTATAATACTAAATATTTCTAAATAGTATAGATACAATATAGTATATAGGGTTAGGTTATATATATATATATATATATATATATATATATACACAATTAACAATAAACATCCTCTTGATTGAGATTATAAATCTAAAAATGGAAAAACCAAAGCCCAGAAGGCTCCTGCAGGTCTGTAGGTAGTAAGGTACCCCAGAAGGCTCCTGCAGGTCTGTAGGTAGTAAGGTACCCCAGAAGGCTCCTGCAGGTCTGTAGGTAGTAACGTACCTTGGAGGATGACACCACCGCCGGGGGGGAGACAGCCGGCATGTCAGCGTCTGGCTCCACGGTCACGAGGATCTCTGGCACTTGGATGTTTGGTTGGCGGATCAGTCGTGATGAGGAGGGCGATGGTTTTGGCTCCGGTTGCTGCCCTGGCTGACTCTTCCTGTGGTCCGGCTCCTGACCCCCCATGGTGGCGCTCTCCTGCTTCTCAAAAGAGCTGGTGTGTTGGATCACAGACACACCTTTCCTGTCCTGCAGCTGCTGCTGTTTTGGCTCAGACTGGGAAGGAACACCTGAAATAGAACGATAGCCCACTTGATGAGGTTGGTACTCTTCATTTATGGTTTATTGTGATGCTAATTGTGAGATCTTACTATTAGTTCTTAGTATCTTAGCACTAGCAACAGGTTAACTTAGCATTTTGGCGTGCTTGAAACTTGTTCTAGTGAAATCCTTTCTGTACCGACAGCGATATTGTTGCACTTTCTTCTGACAAATGTAGTTATTGTAAGTCGCTTTGGACAAAACCGTCTGCAAAATGCCCCAAATGTAAATGTAAATGTAAATTAATTAGTAAAAATGTCCTACTATTTCACCATTTAGCAGACACTTTAATCAAAAGCAACTTGTATATTAGCTAGGCAGGCAGATTGTGGACGTTTGAGATTGAACCCACTCGTACACGGCTGGGACATTTCTCCTTATCCCTCACATTATGCATAACGACATCCGACTGCATTATGACATTTATTCTGTTTTCACTCATTTACTTGAAGGAAGAAGGAAGTCTTCAAATACCCTTGGCCAGCAGAATTCCCCTTCATTTGTTCAGGTGTTTTAATTATAGGGGAGGGCGTATCATGAAGCTCAACAAGTAGAAGGTGACCGACCTGAGATGGCATGCGTGTGCTCCGGTCTGCTTGGCACTGGAGGGGAGGCGCTGGAAGTGCCGGGCACGGCCGTCGGCCCGGGGCTCGGAGGATCCTCCTCCAAACTTTCCTCTTTCCTCCTCTTCCTCACGGCCATGGCCAGCGCCCGGAACTTGTAGTGCATTATTTGTGGGCGGTCCTCCCTGCGGGTGCCGCACGCTTCTCCGCCCCCCGTCCCCACTGTTTGTTTTGATGGACATACGCCTCTGTGGGCCTCATAGCTCTCTCTCTTTTTACACCGGGCCCCACAAGCCTCACACTCAAACAACCTGGGGCCCTGATGTTGCTGCTGCTGCTGCTGCTGCTGCTGCTGTTGAAGCTGCCTGGCTGGGTCAGCCCCTCCGACCGAGGAGGTAGGACCGGCCCCCTCCGTGAAGACCTCAGCTCCCGGGGGAAACTCTATGGCTGGCTGCCGCCTCAGCATCCGTTGGGCGTGCCCGACCCGCATCTCCGCTACCACCGCCTGCTGTTCATCGAAGGAGTGGCTGAGACGAAAGCCTCCGAGGGATGCGGTACCGGTGGAGGGGGGCTCTCCCTGGCAGGCGGACAAGGGCATGGAGTGGCTTCTGAGCAGAGGTACGGAGGACTGGGCCTGGCTGTGCGCCGGGTCCTGCTCAGCGCCGTGGAGGTGACCCATATAGCTGGTGCCGGGGACCTCCCCTACGCTGGGATCAACGGCGTGGAGGTCTTTAGCAGAGCTGCATTTGGGGGACTCCATGCTACTTTTCCTGGACAAAGAGGAGCGTCTGGGCTTCACACTGTCGATCTCACTGGTGTCCACCACTGCCTCGTTGATGGTGATGAGTTTGGTAATGTGCTCAATCACTTGGGTTTTGGGAACGGTAAAGGACAGGTTCTTCTCCTCTGGTCCAGAGGAGGAGTGGGGGTGATGCTGATGGGGGTTGCGCTGCTGCCCCCCCATTCTCCCGTACTTTCCAAGAATAATTTCGGCATAGCTTTTGGCACTGGCACTCGGAGGGCTGACCTGGGACATCTCAGTGCTGCCTGATCCGGAGAAGTATCCGGACTCTGTGCTGCCTTTACTGCCAGGACCCAGCGAAGAAGAAGAAGAAGTGGAGAGAGAGGAAGGAGGGTCATCTGATGAGGCCTTCGGAACCCGTTTCCTCTCACTCAGCCTCATTGCCAACCGCTGTTTGACAACTTGAGAGTCCTCAGGCCTCTGGCCTTCGTCTGGACCTTCTGGCATCTCCTTCACGGCCCTCTTCTGTTGGGCTGATGACTCTTTAGAGGAAGAAGAATGTTTGTGCTGGCCTGTTTCCTCTTCAGACTCTGTACTCTCCCCCTCGGTTGGTTCCTCGGGGTCATCTCCCTGCCCACCAGCCTCTGGGCCACTTAAACTGGGCTCATCTTGGACACATGCGAGGCCAGCTTTGATGCGGTGGGCATGGGACTTGCGGTGTTTGTAAAGGTTGCTCTTGGTCTTGAAGGAGAAGCCGCAGGGAACGCATGGATAGGGTCTTTCCCCTGTATGGGAGCGGATGTGTTTCTGCAGGACGCTGGGCTTGGCACACGGCCGGCCGCAGTACGTGCACACGTACTTCCCGGGTTTTTGGGGTTTCTTCTCCCCGCGTTTGGACGGGCCCCCGCTTTCTGGGGTATCCTGGCTCGGCTGGGGCGACACCCCCTGGGCTCGCTCACCTCTGGCGGAGGAGGCCGAGGAGGTGGAAGCGGAGGCGAGGGTTACTGTTGAGGAAGCTGCTGTGGAGAGGAAGCTGCCCCCGGAGGGGCTGGCGGTGTCTGAGTGCTGCCATGCGATGGCCTGCTGCTGCTGCAGCCTGAGCAGCAGGTTGCTCCGCGGGGGAGCGCGGCTCTGCAGCCGGCCCTGGGCCCTAGGTGCAGGATGGGTGCTAGTGGGCTGCTGGGCCGGCTGAGGGGGACATGGCCCCAGCGGGGGCTCAGCAGACACAGAGTGCTGCTCCTGCCTTGCGGGGCGCTCCCCATCGGCCGGGCGGCTGGACCCGGCCTCCATAGAGGCGGGAGGAGGCCTCAAGGACTCTGAAGGAAGGGCTGCCTCATGGAGCTAGCCCCTGGCAGCACACGGGTCAGGAACACAACATTTGCAGACAGAGTCATTAATCACGTAACAGGTTATTTTTGGTATGGGCCAAAGGTTATTTGAGAACAACCAATGAGGCATTATTAGAAAGTGGCCTGGAGGTGAATGGATGAACGTAAACATAGAGCGCCTCGCTTGGTTGAGCGGCTCTGCTGCTGTCCAGTAGGAGCCGTCATAACAGCTCCTCCGAGAGGCCCTCTCTCTTCCAAGTTAAAGACATTCAACTTCCCGCTGCATCTGAAGAAACACAAGAGGGGAAACACAAGATGGAGGTGATGAGACACGAAGACATATCTGCAACAATTACACTTCATGTACCATATTCATATTCATCACACGATGAACAAGAACCAGCACATTGCAGGTACATTGCAGTGCTGTGCAGTTTCTGAGTGCAATCTCACGTCTGCGTCTGATCTTACAACCTGTCATGACAGGCGTGATTCCAACACTTTAACACACACACACACTCTGAACCACGACATGTGAACAAACAGCAAGCCTAACCTTTGCTGGAGAATAGTCGTGTTGGTAGTGGAGAAAGGCCAAAGTCATTAGTTTCCCATCATGAGACTCCACACACGGAGGAATTGCCCTCACATATCATACAGTGACTAACAGGGTTAAGTGTGCCGGCTTAACGCTGAGAGGGGAGACCGCTGTAATGAGAACATTTGCGAGGTAATAGCATCAGCGACGTGTTATTGCTCTCATCTGTCCTGAACTCATCTGTACACCAGACCCTCCTGTCAAATACCGAGCCGTGATGAAGATCAACACCGCCGCAGAACAAACCCAATGGCTGCTCCGCGTGCGTCTAGGCGGGTCTGGAGCCGCAGCGGCGTGTTATCTGCATGCATCACGTTCACACGGACATATTACACGTCTACACGCATGCACACACACGAGCATCACGCTCTGAACACGCAGAATGGAAGTGAAGTGATGCGTGTCCATCTGACCCACGGCCGGCCTCCCTTGCACCCGGGTTCCAGGTTCGATTCCCGCGGTCTACATCCCACCTGTACGCATCCTAGAGGAAGACGTCTAACCCCTGCTAGCGCTGTAGCTCGTCTGCTACATGGATACACAGCGTGCACATCCCATAATAAACAGAAAGAGGGAGGTAAGGCAGGAGAGGGGGTGAAAACAGGGAGAGGAGAGGGGAGAGGAGAGGGGGAGGAACAGGGAGGTAGAGGGGAGATGAGAGGGGAAGGAATAGGGAGGGAGAGGAATAGGGAGGGAGAGGAATAGGGAGGGAGAGGGGAGAGAAGGAGGAACAGGGAGGGAGAGGAATAGGGAGGGAGAGGGGGAGGAACAGGGAGGGAGAGGGGGAGGCGTCCAGGTGACGATGGTGAGGAAGAACTGACAGCTTTTTCTTTTAATGAGATTTCTATAGTCTCTCACACACACACACACACACACACACACACACACACACACACACACACACACACACACACACACACACACACA
>JAOPJI010000008.1:8338974-8349772 GCA_027122695.1 Merluccius productus | reverse complement strand
TACTGATCCAGCGGTCCTACTATGTTATAGCAGAACTACTGATCCAGCGGTCCTACTATGTTATAGCAGAACTACTGGGGGGAGGCGGCTCATTCATGTGAGTGGATGAAGCTTTCAGAAGGGGATTTTAACAAGTGTATTTCTACACTGGCCAGTCTACACGGTGTTGATTTGAAACCTTTACAGACAGTTTTTTACAGTAACTAGTGCTGGACGAGTTTCTGTAACATGATTGGTCGAAACAAATATATAGCAAAATATAGGGAAATGGCCCATTCGCCCAGATTTCAGCTTGTCTGCCATCGGACTCTAAATGCGAATCTAAAGTGTGATTTATGAGACTCATTTTGGCCAAAAGGCAGAAGTGGTCTGAATTCGATCTCTAATGTCCACAGCACAATCCTAGAGCAAGACGTCTAACCCCTTGCGTCTGCTAAATGACTAAACCGTGAATATCCACCATTATGAATCATACCCTGAATGAGCCAATCACATCCCTGCTATTATTAGTCCCATCCCCCCATGTCTTGTTTTTCATTGAAATGCATCACAAAAAACCTCACAGCTTGTGCAGGTGTCCGCGTCTTCATATCAGTCGAATGCGGTCTCGGATCATTCAATCAGTCCTATTGATTGAACGCTCAATTAATCCAACTTTATTCATAGTGCTTTTCGCACTATGCAAAACAGCAAAAACAAAGTGCTTAACAAGGGAGACGAAAAGTGTGTTTCCTCCACAACATGTGCAGGAAACGCAATTAATTGAAAATAACAAAGAAAAAAAAGAATCTGAATGTGAAGGGTCTCCTGGATTAGAAGAATGTAATTGTGTATGAAGTGTGTGTAAGTGGGTGTGAAATGTGGGGTGTTTGGTGGAGTGGTGTGTGGAGGCCATTTTCAGTCTCAGTTTCAGTTGAGGGAGTTGAGAAGGGGAGAATGGAGTCGGCGTCCTCCTGATGTCTCCGCTTCGCTGCTCGTATCTAATGCCCGTCTGGAAGTGACGTTTTAAACTAATGTGGTCTGGCCCGGAGTTTGTTCTCGCTTTTTGTCTTTCTTTCCTCCTTCTCGTGGGCAGGGGTGAGTCAGCCCTGGGCTGGCCGAGGTTTAGAACGCTCTCCCTCTTTTCCTGGCGCGCATTCAATGATTAGATGTCATCGACGTTGGACTGTGACCGCATACGTTTCTGAATAACTGAACACGCGTATCCGTCGACGTCTGTCAGTGCCCCTTTTTTTTAAAAACATTTATTAAGCTGTATTTTTCGTTTCATGCCGTTTCCTTCCTTCTTTGTTTCCTTCCCTATTATTTTTCTTCCACCCTTCCTCCCACCCTTCCTGGTTCTGATCTCCTTTATACTCGCATTCTCTCCAACGTTTAGCAGAGCGACACCTCCAACCTTTTATTTTGTAAAGCCTTTTCTATAGCCTCCTTTTAAAGCTCCTTTAAAGCTCTTTCCCAGGCCTTGGGGTCAGCTCAACAAAATGGGAGTCTGCTAATCACCCACCTGCTACTAACCCCCAGAGACTTGGGGTGCTCTTACACTGCTTGGTCCGTTTTAATCGAACCCTGGAGCGTTTCCCCTCCGATAGTACGGTTCGTTTTGGGTTCGCTCCGCTTCCAGTTCGGTTCGCTTTAGGTGGTTTAGGAGTGTTATCCCGAACCAACTACGGGAAGCGAACCAAAAAAAGGATCGCATTATGGGTTGACGGTGGTACGTTTTGCCGCGCACTGGGATAAACAAAAAATAAAAATGAGTCGCGGTCGGACGTTGGGGCAATGAGGAGGTTAGCGGACGGCCACATCGCACAGATGCTTGTTTTTATAAATGATGTAAATGATTTAGCGACATAATGTTTGAAACAGGGTTCGGTCGCACAGGAGATCAATGTGTCATAAAAGTCAAGAAGCTTATATATATATATATATAGTGGCCTTTTTGTGAGATTAGAAGCCACTATGAGCGGGGTAGATGACGCGCAATCCAAAATCAAAACAAAGCAATCGATGAGTTGAAGTTTAAACAAAAGTGCTTTATTAAGCAAAGCTTCAAACTAAATAATTCTTCTTAACTCGCTATACTTTGAAACAAACATTTGCGACTTGCGGTCAAAAAACTGTCCCGGGCTTCCCCGTCTTACTCATCTATTTCACAGACCCGCAGGTGATTTAAATCCCTTCATTAGGTGGTGAATACAATAATAATCCTGGCCTACAGGGGGAGCCAGACAGAATACCAACTTAATTAACCATAGCCATAACAATTATAATTTCCATTTCATTATTTCCATTATGGGTCCGACACTAAGTTAGAGATAAAAAATTTGATTAACAGGATTAAAAAACATAACGCGCTAAACATGACTGTAATTATTTGATCGCAATTAACGTGATAATTTGACACCCCCTAAAAAATATAAGTAGAAAAAAATATTTATGTAAAGAGATAGTAAACCCCCCCTGACGACGATATCATCGTCCATCACGATGATTTACTGTAAACATCGTCAACTGCCAATTTAAGGGACATCGCCCAACCCTAGTCTGACACTTCCCAAGATGTGAGAGGCGCAAATACTTGAGACAACTGGGAAAGTCAGCGCTAGCTTACTGCAGCGTGTGGAAACTTCTGGTTTTCAAAATGAGGGCATATATCTTGGCTTAGGGGCCCGCTTACCTCCCAGAAAAAAAAAGTTCAGGCTCAGGAATTTTTTCTACTATCACCCCTGCAGTTAATCTAATCACTTTTCTGCCCCTCGGTCAGTGCCAACACCAAATACACAAGCAGCCACATAATCAATGAAATGGTGCAGATCATTGGTGACATTGTGGATGATCACCTAGTGGCAGAGCTGTCAAAATCCACAGCGTGGGGATTAATGATTGATGAGACCACAGACATCTCTGTCACCAAACAACTGGGTCTTACTGTGAGGTGAGACTACTCTTTACAAATAAACAATCAAACTAAATAATAATAATAAAATATATATTAAAACTATTTAAATCATAAATACATTTTATTTGGTCCAGACCAGGAGGTCTTTGACTATAAAGACTGCATCAGGAGGTTCTATAGTCTTAAACCAAGGAGGGCCAAATGTTCTGCCACTGGCTGTGGCTTGTGCAAATAAATTGTGCAACTAAACTGAATGTTAAAGCACATACAAAATAAATGAATATGCTTTAAAATAATACTTGTCATTTGTCTTTTTTTTTAATTCATGTAATTACAACTCCTAAAATAGACTGCTAGTAAAACACTTGCTTGAGTCAGTTATAGTCACGGTACATGTGCACCTGTGAGCCCACGATCAGGTACCACCACCACCTAATTTTAAGCCAGGAAAAACCCTGTTATCATACTAATACTACTTCTACTACTTATCATGCTTATACTATGTCTACTACTTATCATACTAATACTTATTTCAAAAGTAATTGTGGATTTTCTATTTTAAAATTAGATCTTATTTGATCGCTAGGCCTATATCTTCTGCTTACTGAACAAAACCAGAGCATAGAAAGTTGGTTCATTGTTGTTTTTTGGATGACGGCTTGGTGCATGGCACATATCCAGTGGTGATATTAGTCAACAGGCTTTTCAAAATGCACAACACAAATCAACAGAGAAAAAAAAATCGACTGGGCGAAAATCAAGTGCAAGATTCCTTACCAAAAGAAACTCAACAAGGCAGCAAAGGTGCGGTACTTCAACAAAATAAAGGAAATGAGCGGGCTCGATCAAGTATGAACACAAAGAGTGATTGTTGAGGGATCTCAATGAACTACCTTGATTGTGGGGTGAAAAAACAAGGAAGATGACACGGTAGTTTATTATGATGATTAATTGCAATCAAAATTAAGCTAAATTAAGGCTGACAAACCCCATAGCACTGATATGCAAAAAATAACTAAATGGGTTTTATTTATTCTTCCATACCTATTGTGTATGAAAGCTGTGAGGAAATGTGTGGTGTTATGTCTGTCTTGAAGCTGCTGTGACACTGTAATTTCCTGGATCTATCTATCTATCTATCTAGCTATTTCTATTTTTAAAAATGACGGTGGTGGCAGTGGGCAAGTGACGTAATCGGTGTATACCTGAACACCGTGTAGCACGGGTAACACTGTTGCCACTACTGTGGCAAGCCTAAGCAGCACTCTCCCACGGAGCCGCTCTCTTGATCCAGAGCCACCTGGAGGCTTTCTCCACATCCTCTGTGTTATAGATGGCTCTCCTTCTCTTGCCTGTGATGCTAAGTGCACTGTAAGCCCTACAGAGGGACTCTCCTGCAAAGCATCTGCTGGCCAACGAAGCCCCAGCAGTGCAGCTTGGTTGGGCTGTGAAGGACATCATAGACAGCCTGGACATGAGGTCTTCCTCTCCACAACTTGCTCCCATCTAGTCCATGCGCCTTGCTGTCTCATTCCCACTGCTCTGCTGGACCTCCCCTCCTCAACAGCTGCTCTCACCTCATTCTGGACTGGTTGCCACAGCTTCTTTCCCCAAGCCTTGTCATAATGGGGGGTTGCGACGGTTCCTAGCCCAGCCCTTCCTCTGGCCACTGCTCCCACCAGGACTCCATGGCCTGCTCAACTGCACCCTCTGCTCTCCACTTCCTGTAAGTCTTGACTGCTGCTATGGTTGGGTTGGTGTAAAAAAATTCAAACCGGTTCGATATTAAGCCAAACACAGGACTGGACCGGTATACTGAATTTGACCACTAGGTGGCGCTTCAGAGTTGGTGGCTGTGCTACACTAAAGAAGAAAAAGAGAGTATAGCGATCAACAACTGAGTGACACATCGTGTTTTTAATTTTTCACAACAACTACTCAACTTCAAAAGTTTAAATCTAAAGGCCTAGCGCAACTTGAGAAACTGTTTACACATTGCCTCATCTATGTTTTCCACTATACCTCTTTTGTCGGCTTTAAACCCAAAATGTTGCCATATTGGCGCACTTTTAGTTTTCTGTGAGACTAACTGTCTTGTCACGCAACAACGTGCGCCATGCATCCACCTCTACTGAAATTTGATCTCCTTCATGTTGCCGTCTCAGCACTACTTGCGCATGGTCTGTGACAATAGTGGCTCAGTTAGTCCATTTATAAAAGAAACATAATGTTATGCTAATCACGTTGTCATATTGCTTATTACTAACAGTTGAATCTAGGTTACTTTTTTATTTGCCAGAACGTCTCGGACCTGCAAAACCGAAAATTGACCCAATCTTTACTGCTACCTCTGCTCCAAAGACTTTAGGGTTGCTTGACTCTCAGAACTGCAGTGCCTCCCTTGCACACATGACCTTGAACTCCTCCTCGATGGATTTCAGGGGGAGCCTCAGGCCCCGTACACAAGGGAACGTTTTTCGGTGAAACGATAAAATATTGTATCGTTTTGGCCTTTCATCCACATGGCAACGGCGTTCGGGTGACCTGAAACGATATTTTTTGAGAACGGGTTCCAGAGTGGAAAGATCTGGCAACGCCTCCTCTGTGTTGTCGTGGAGACAAGGGAACCGCTACATTGTGACAACGATGACGTCACTGTCCCGTCGTTATCGTCACGTGACCAGAAGATAGACCCCGGCCTGCATGCAACAACCGGTCACAACAATGGCGGACATCACAGCTGTGTTTGTGCTGCAGGCGCTGCTAAGTTTATTAGCACTATTACAACAAAACCTCGTTGTGCTTCATCAACTAGATGAGCAGTGGAGACGCATAAACAACATGTGACAGATTATTTTCAATCCACGACGTTGTCAACCTAGAAGGGCCAGCAGAAGAAGATTTTGGGTGAGACCTGAAAGAACCAGTAGCTGGTGGGACAACTTTGTTAATGGCATTGTCGTGGATGATGAATGGAGAGAGAATTTCCTAATGTCCCGAGCTTCTCTTGTGGCCCTGAGTGAAGAACTTCGTCCTCATATCGAAGGCCAAACAACTAACATGAGAGAAGCAATCGACGCGTTAAAGAAGGTTGCCTGTACCCTCTAATACCTGAGCGATGAGGGAAGGATACGGAAGACGGCTAACTCCTTCGGACTGTCTCGACAGGCTGTCTCCGTCATTGTGAGACAGACATGCAAAGCCATCGCTTTCCACCTTGGTCCGAAATATATGAATCTACCTTTCACAGAACCCGAGGCAGGGGAGCTTGTTTCAGGCTTCCATCGTGTACATGACATGCCACAGTGCCTGGGAGCAGTCGACGGGACCCACGTTGAAATCAAGCAACCATCATCCAACTCCATGGACTACATCAACAGAAAGGGTAAACATTCCATAAACATACAAGCAGTGTGTGACTACAAGTACAGATTCATGGATGTAGTTGTAAAGTGGCCTGGCAGTACGCACAACGCACAAGTGTTGCTCAACTCGCATTTTAAAACCGGCAAGATCCCAGCATTGAAAAAGCAAATAGTGGAGGATGAGGAGCCCATACCCATATTTCTGTTGGGTGACCCAGCCTATCCATTATTGCCTTTCCTGATGAAGGATATTCAAACGGTGGCGGCACACCTCAAGAACAATACTTTGGGTTATGTTTGTGTAGGGCCTGCATGGTCATAGAGTGTGCTTTTGGTTGACTGAAGGGCAGATTTGCAGCCCTGAAAAGGGCCATGGACATTCATTTGAATGACCTGCCAGACGTAATTTACGCCTGCTTTGTTCTCCACAACTACTGTGAGGCAAGTAAGGAGACCATTGATGAACACTGTGTGTTGAGCACCATACGTCATGACCAAGATGTACAGCCTTCCACACAGAGTTTCCTGATTGACTGTAATGAGGCAGAGGGAAAGAGGGTCAGAAGAGTGGTCACAATGTTCCTTGACCCTTGAACAGACTGCTTACTATTGTCACTTTTGTATAGCTTTTGTTACTCTTTTGATTACTGTTACATGGTCTGCCTTCAAAGTCAAAGTGAACTTTATTTATGTGTGGGTGCTGTAAATAAAACAAATAACTGCAACCATTTCTTGCCTTGTTTTTATTGGACAAGATTAACCATTTCAAAATGTGCACACAGTATCAGACAAATAGTAAATAAAAGTAATCTATACACACACAAAACTATACAAACAAAAAGCCAATATGTTACAAGACAGAAACCAGCTCTGCAGCAGTAGACCTAGGTGAGGCACAATGTTCAAAATGGCTATACATCATCCTCCTGCAGCAGCGCTCTTCTGTAAGAGAAACTGTCGTGTTTGTGGGGTGCTTCTTTCTTGTGGGGTGGTATGTGCTGGTATGTATCTCCCATGCATGTCTGCAGGATGATGTGGTGTATACAGGTAAGATGGTGTTCCTTGGGGTATGGGTCCTTGCATGTGAGTATACCTGCTGCTGCCATCTTGACCGTGGAGCTGTGTAACAGGGGCTGGCATTTGAGGTTGCTGCAGGAGCATAGTCCTCAGCAGTGCAAAACCGTCCTTGATGGTGTCTGTTATGGCTGCAATGTAGGAGTTTACCATCTGCATATTCTCGTGTTGCGCCTTTCCGAGCTCTCCATGATCTCCAACATCCTCTTCATTTGAAGCTCCTCCTGGACAAAGCTTCCGCCGGAGCATTTCTCTTTAGCCTGTCCCCTCTGTGGCCGTCGAGTCTTGCCTTTGTGAACAAACAAAGGACACAATTTTTAGAACGCAACATCACCTCATGGCAAACTTTGTTAGGCAACATGACCAACAGGCCAACACAAAGAGCATGCATCGTTGTAACTGAGATAAGAACACATCGAACGTTACACTGTGTTAGCTATCGCTGATGTAGCATAACATAGAGCCCATAGCAAGCAGCTCATGATTGAAACCACTTTGATGCCCAGAGTCAACGGCATGCCTGTATTTGTTACGGACCCCCTTAATTGTTGCCATAATCTGGGCTTTAGTAATGGTTTGGGGGTCGTGAGGAAGGTCCTTCCCTGCAGCCATGTCCCCGGTAGTAGGCCTATACTGCTGCTGAAAAGCCAGCAGAATGTCCGAATTTCGTGTGACATGACTCCCAGTCGACATTCTCCTGGTATTTTGTGGTCTTGTAATTCAATGTTACCCGCAAAAGTAACTCCACTTCGTCGTCAGTCCAGACAATAGTTTTTGGTCGTGCGTTCGCCATCTTCTTCTTCTGTTTGTTGTGGTTTGTACTAACCGCACGGAAGACGAAGGTCTTATTCTACAGTTTTGGTGTGTCCGGTCGGCTCTGTCAGTTTACAGCGCCACCTGTAGGTGTGGCATCGTTTTCACAACGTTGTCATTGCTATGCGTGTGTGGACGCAATTTTTTTTCAATCCGCAAAAAAAACAAAAACAGGAGCGTTGCCGTGTGTACATAGTCTCAGTTTGCAGGTCTTTTCATAGAGGGTGCTGCTCAAGGTCATTGGTAGACCTAAGCCATCTCCTCAGGTAGCAGCTGACTCCGTTCTAGGTCTCCTTTCTACAGGGTGGAAATCAGGAACTCATAGAGGAGCAGTGGCCACAGGATCCATGGTAGAATCCCTTGCTGGTAAATCCATGTCTTGAAATTTCCTGGAAGGCCTGTCTTGTCGACATGTTTCAGCCAACCCTCCAGCTCCTCGCAAGTTTTCTTAATGGATGCTGTATCCCTGAGGCTGTTGAAGATATTCCTCTGGCTTTTCACAGGCTTCTCAGAGATGGTAGGGATCTCATGTTTCCAAGATAGAGAACCGGAACTTATACACTACTCTGCCTTTCTTCAAAACCAAGCATCACCCCTGTTCTCCTTAGCTTCCCTGAGGAGCTGTGTGACCACGCCTGTGTGCTCTAAACAACCTGGTACCCCAGGAATGCAATCTTTCTGCACTGAAGTGTCTATTAAAGATGTGAACAACTCACATTTTTCATGGTCAAAAAGCCGGTGGGTAATATGAGCGAATAATTAATTCGGAGACACCAACAGGGTCAGAAATTAACACTTTGCTTGATGGTGTTTTTCCACTAAATGGTACGGCTCAGCTAGACTCTATTCTACTCGCATTTGGTACTTCGTTTTCCACTGCAGATAGTACCCCCTCACAGTGTAGGCAGGATTCACACCCTGTCTGAATCGGAGTCGGCGGAGACCACTGCTGCAGAATCGCATTTTTATCAACTGTTGAATTCGTTAAAACAAATGTAATAATAATAATCCCACTCTGTTATGGCAGAGCTTTATGTACCTAAAAAAATAACTAAAAGTTTCCGAAGACACACAGCCTTTATATTATGAGGGTAGGCCTACTTCTAAGTATCATAATGCAAAAAGGTAGTTTGAGCAAAGGTGGTTTGAGCATTGTGCCGTGCCTTGCACGGCAAGACTAGCGCTATTCACCTGAAGATAAAGCACACAGGCACTATTGTGGGAGACAGATCACCAGAAAATAAAAAACATCGCTACCTGTTCTATATAGAATTTTGGTATCTTTTGCCTTTGTTTAAATGAAACAGGCTTCTATTATTTTCTAAACTGTTAAAAATAGCTTATATTACTATGTTTAAAAACATAAAAGACTATGTTTGTTAAAAAAGGAAAAGTTGACACAAATAAATAAATCGATTTTTGCCGTCTTGAACGAATAATGGAATAACCGATTATTCTGTCACATGCCTAGTGTCTATGTATCCATTATTGAGGAAGAAATCAGTCAGTCGCTTAGCTACAATTCTGCAGAAAATCTTACCTTCAACACTGAGCAACGAGATGATTCTAAACTGGCTGATGGTCTTGGAGTCCTCTTTAGGAATCCACACTCCTTCCGCACTCGCCTCTTCTCGATTTGACCTTAAAGATCCTCTAAACCTGGTGTAACAGCTTGGGGCAGAGCTTGTACACCTTCTAGGATGTTCTGTTTGGTCCTTGCTTTCCTCACCACATCCTGTACTACTTTCAGGAGTGGCTCCCTCAGGTCAAATGCCTCAGTAGGCTCTGGTGGTTTTATCACAGCCTCACACTGCCCTAGGTCTTGGTCACTGGTGGGGTCACTGTGTTGGTCAACTTCCTCCTCCGAACAGGTTAGGCGTCCACTAGGTCTCTGCCCGAGGAGCTGCCTGGTGAACCCAAACGGGTTGTTAATGAATGTAGTCCGCTTCCTGACCTTCTCCCAACACCGCCTCCTGTGTTGCTCAGCTCTGTGCAGGGTTAGGAGCCTCTCCCTGAGCATGAGACAAGCTGTGCCAGTGGTTCCCATTCTTCTTCACTAGCCTCCTTGTGCTGCTTCTTCAAGGCTTCCAGTTCTTTCCTGATATTGTGGATTTTAACTGCCCTCTGGTTCTTGGTGTAAGGTTGATTGGCTCCCCTTTCCTCCTAAACACCAAACCTCTCAGCAACCTCATGACTTTTCTGTCCGGCTGGGGTGCTCATCCTCACCCCCTCCCCTCACGGATCCTTTATTTAATCCGTAGTTTGCTTTGGGTTCTTCACAGAAGGTGCAGTTAACCCACTCTGCCCCAGTCATCAGTGATGTAACCTGATGTCCTCAGGTGTTTTGTGTCTTAACATCAGACACCCTCTCTCAGGCGACCCAGCTGAGATTGATCAAGTCTCAGGCCCCGTTTACACGATGGGAAAACGCAGATATTTCCATGCGGTTTGCCCTCTCATTTACACGAAAACTCAGTTTTTATCAGAGAAAACGATTATTTCGAAAACCTCCGGGCAAAGTGGAGAAGTTGGAAAACTCCGGTTGTGTGTTGTCGTGTCAACTGGGAGAAACGGGGTTTTAGGTTCTCACGCTCATTCTATGCGCCAGAAAATGCTTCACGTCATGTCAGCGCCCTATGTTTACAGTTTG
>JAOPJI010000008.1:8311884-8327892 GCA_027122695.1 Merluccius productus | reverse complement strand
CACACACACACACACACACACACACACACACACACACACACACACACACACACACACACACACACACACACAGTTAAAAGGGGCGGGGGGGGAGTCAAGTCCATGTGGTGCAACTCTCCACAGGTTTTATTGGGAAGATGCACAAAATGTAAAACTCCTTCCCAGTCCGCCGCCGGGCAGCAGACTGTCGCCAAGTCCACGGCTGCGCTGCTGCTGCGGCGCTGCTGCTGCTGCTGCGCTGCTGCTGCGCTGCTGCTGCGCACAATCTCAAGTTGTGAAGTTGGTGAACGACCTCAATGCAAAATCTAGCTAATCGGACAATTTAGTCAAAATGCAGAAAAAAAACAACCCAAGTACGTCTAAAACATCTTCATCTTAGAATCAGATTCCCTACGCTAAAAAAAATATATATCCCTGACCGACTAAAATACAGGATAACAATAACTTCTTATCCCTCTGGACTCTGAGGAGGACCGCTCCCTTATCTCTTTTCACTTTGGCTGGCGGCGTTCTCATCCGAGTGGCTCTTCTGGTGGGCCTTCATGGTGCGCTCCCGGCCGAAGCTCTTCCCGCACGTGGGGCAGGCGAAGCGGCCTTCCGTGTGGACCCGGGACTTGTGGGCTTCTAGCTGTTCGGGACGAGCAAAGCTCTCCTCACACTCCTCGCAGGGGTGGGCTTTCCTCGGGGTGTGCTTCTCCTTCTTGTGGGCGCGCAGCGGGCCGAGCGCCGGGAAGGTGAGCTGGCACTCGGGACAGGGATGCTCGCGCGGCGGCGTGGTCTGCTTCTTCTCCTCGGCCGGCGCCTCTTCTGCGGCGGCCGTCTGGTCCTCGGTGGCCCCCGCCGCCGCCGCCACCGCCGTCGCTGCCTTGGGAGGACGGCCGCGCTTAGCGCCGGTTACTTTCGGCTTTGCCTCGGCCGGCGCCGCGCCGGACTCTGCAGGGCTGCTGCCCTTCACCTCCTCCTCCGCCACCGCCGCCGCCTCGCCCTCCTCCTTCGCCCGCTTCACCTTCTTCTCCGCCTGGTTCTCCGCCTTCGGGGGCCGCCCGCGTTTCTTGAGCGCCGAGGCGTTGCCGTTGCAGTGCTGGCCCGCCGAGTACGTCTCCTGGTGGACCAGCAGCTCGGACTCGGTCTGGAAGCCGTGGTTGCACCTCCCGCAGCGGTGCGTCTTGGTGGGGTCCTCCGTGGGCTCGCCGGCCTCCGTGTCGAGGCGAGGGTGCTGCGCCAGGCGGTGCGTGCGGAGCAGCGCCGGGCTGCGGAAGGTTTCGTTGCAATCCTTGCACACGAACTGCCTCTCCGGACACATGTTCCTCCGGTGGGTGGTGAGCTGCCGAACACAAACAACATCAGCAGTGGAAAAGACAAAGGCCTCGTCGTAGGGACGCACGATAACTTTATTTAAATCCGATAACTTTCAGCTCCTCAAGGCCGAAACCGATAACTACATTTAAATGGAGATATCTATATTTATCTTTAACGCCCCTTGAACTGATGCAACTACGCCGACGTGTGCATGTCCCGGTAGCTTCTTTGCAGCTAGCGTTAGTTGCTAGCGTCCATGTTTCAGGTGACTCATCAGGTGTGCCGTATTGAAGCTAGCGCTACTTTTAACACTTGTTACGAATAACAAGCGACCCGTCTTCTTCAGAAACTCTGAAACGGTCCCACACAGTCGACGCCGTGTTGTCTGTTTTCAGACGTAAGCACGCTGCGCTGCGTTCCCAGCGCGGCGGATTCCCCGTTCCCACGCTGGCCAGTCGCTCTTTCGGCCTTTTTAAGTTCCTGTTTCTGTTGTTTATGTGGAACGTGTGGAAATACTGCGGATATCAATCCAAGTCAGCAACTACCAAAATGATGACCGAGTCAACGAGTTCTCTTTTCCCGACGTGAGGCAGAAAGAGAACGCAGCATTCACCGCCGGCGTTCAGGTGTCCCAGTGGGAGCGCTGACAACATTATATTATATTATATTATAATGTTATCGGGGCTATTCGTCATATCCGACTTATCGGAATGACGTAATAAGTTCTGTTATCGGCCGGATAATTATCGTGCACCCCTTCCTTATATACAAGTTATTTAAAGAAGTGCACACTCAGGACAGAAGAGCGCTCTGAGGATCACCGACCTCGGAGAAGACCCGGAAGCTCTCCTTGCAGTGGATGCACTTGAAGGGTTTGTCCTCCTTGCTGTGCGTGGGCTGGTGCTGCGTGAGCTCCTCGGACGACTGGAAGCTGCGGTCACACACGTAGCAGGTGAACAGCGTGTTCCCCTGTGGTCCACACACACACACACACACACACACACACACACACACACACCAAGGTATTTGAATATGAATTCATATTTCAGAAAGTGTGCCGTCTGTGCTGCACGAATATTATTATCATTATTAAATAATAAATATAAAATAAATATAATAATGATGAATATTTCCAAGGACAGAGCTTTCATCCCCACAGCGCGTCCCCTAGCAAACCTTTGGCTATAAAGTACTTGTGGTTTTTTACGGGTAGTTGGTTTCTCCGAGGTGAAGCTTCATTTTAGGACGATGATAAATGCACCGTTTATTATCTTTATCATCTTTATTATTATTATTATTATTATTATTATTATTAATGATTTTTGGGTCACAAATGGGGCTATGATGAAAGCATATGAAATACGTGTCTCCTATCCATTCTGTCAAAACCCAAACTAGTGTTGAACACGTGAAGGAGGAGGAGGAGGAGGAGGAGCCGACCTGCTGCAGCTGCTGCTTGTACTCCTCTCTGTGGCTCTTCTTCATGTGGCGCTCCTTGGCCTTGGCGTTGCAGAAGGTGATGAAGCACTGGAAGCACTGCAGGTTGTCATGCTGGTCTGCAACACAAGACAGGGGTTCAGACGGGTCGGGGAGGAGCAGAGCTTCTGGGTCACGACGTCCAGCAGCGGCGCAGCAGACTACTCACAGGTTTGAGGCGCGGGAGGAGGCTTGAAGACGGGCGTGTGCGGTTCTGCTGGCTTCTCAGACGGGACCTCTGGAGGTGGATCCGGCAAACCCCCCATGACTATCTCCTCTATGTTCAAAATGTCTGAATCCATACTGGAGCTCTGGTGGGTGTGTGAGTAGGGGACTGGGACTGGACCACTAGATGTGTGAGCAGGGGACTAGACCACTAGATGTGTGAGCAGGGGACTAGACCACTGGGTGTGTGAGCAGGGGACTAGACCACTAGGTGTGTGAGCAGGGGACTAGACCACTGGGTGTGTGAGCAGGGGACTAGACCACTGGGTGTGTGAGCAGGGGACTAGACCACTGGTGGGTGTGTGAGCAGGGGACTGGACCACTGCTGGGTGTGTGAGCAGGGGACTGGACCACTGCTGGGTGTGTGTGAGCAGGGGACTGGACCACTGCTGGGTGTGTGTGAGCAGGGGACTGGACCACTGGTAGGTGTGTGAGCAGGGGACTGGACTGCTGTAATGGATGAAGCTAAATGTTAGTTGAACCGTTGTTATGCTAGGTTAGCCAACCGGCTAAACAGTTAGCTTGACATTGTATTCAATAAGTTAACACACAATAACACACAATCTGTAACACAATAGACCAGAACGGGAAGCAACATGGCTTTCGGTTTTAAAAACGCATTATAGGAGCTTGTTGTATTGTTGACGCCGTTAGGTGGCACACTCTTCAACTTGTTAGCCTAGCTTCATATTAGCATTCTCCATTTAAACCGCCAACAGTTCAGACCAGCAGCACAACACGGACTCCCAGCGCAGCGAGCATTTAGACATTACTGTTGATGTTAGCATTAGCACCGAGGTTTCACATCCATGTCATTTATTAGCCATTCCGCTAGCTAGCGTAGCGTTAGCATGTAGCCGCTAACGGAACCGTTAGCAGTTTAAATCGGACCGCTAGTGGCCCCTCGCCGAACTAAAGCGGCTGCTGCTGCGGGTCCAGGCGGAACCGTTGGACCCGCTCGCGACACCGCTCTGGGTTCGCGCTAATTTCCGTGCAGAAGCACGCGGACACTCAACTCACCTCGCCTCGCGCCGCGGAGACTGGGGCCGGAGGTAGAGCTCGAGCGCATAGAGCTGCAGCACACAGAGAGACACAGAGCTAGGAGACACAGAGCTAGAGCACACAGAGCGGCTCCGCCGCCGCAGCAGCTAAAATGGCTGCCAGGAATCACATGTATTCGGTATTTTCCTAGAAGTGATCTGTCACTTGAAAACACGTCGTTCACTACAGCCAAGTATTAAAGTATAACAGTATTAAAGTATTCACCCGGAGGCCGGAGACACACGAGGGGAACTAAACAGCAACATGTTCATTATTTACAATAAGTGCATTAAAACGAGGACATATTTAATCACAATGGATTGCTCATGAAGCGGTGATTGTGTGCCAGGTTATGTTCCGGAACCACGGAGTCCAAACGCTCCGATCGTTTCTACCGTTTCTACGTTATACTGGAGCAGTACTGTTCTAGTTCTCCACATTCTATGACGCACTCTTACCACGTGACACTGACAAACTTTCAAAAACACATGTATATATATTATATGTATTATACTTTATTCTGTATAACTGTTGCGGCTCATTGTCTGTCAAAGTGAATAATAACGTGAACGAGTGAATAAAAATGTAAACGAGTGAAGAGCTTCTTGTTTCTGTCTTCTCGCTAACTGAAGATTAGATGATCTGCAAGTTCTTCACAACAAACACAATAGTATAGTTCAACAAACACATTAATAGTATAGTTCAACAAACACATTAATAGTGTAGTTCAACAAACACATTAATAGTGTAGTTCAGCAAACACATTAAAAATATAGTTCAACTTTCAGTTCACTTCATGTAAAGTTTAACACAACGTAAAGGGAGGCCAACAGAACAACATTATGTTGTCGTATTTAAAACAATTTGCATCTGTAAGCTACAGGGTCCAGTGTTGGTTGGTCAGGGTTAGTTAGAGTCAGGGTTAGGGTAGGTAGTTAGTCAGGGTTAGTTAGAGTTAGGGTTAGCTAGAGTTAGGCTTAGTTAGAGTTAGTAGTTAGTTAAAATTAGGGTTAGTTAGTTAGGCTTAGTTAGAGTGAGGGTTAAGGTTAGCTTTAGTTAAAGTTATTTACATCTGGACCTTCAGAAAGGTACATGAACTTCAATAATGAATTTTTCGTACATATTGAAAAAGAAAAAAATAGCAACTTGGCCCAGGCTATATAGTTTGCTTTATTAAACATTTAAATTAATATTTACACGTCCCAAATCGGCCTGTTATTTATAAAAACATGTAGGCCATTTTAGAGAACGAAACAAAACAAGCTTTAATTTAATAAATTAATCAATAACATTTTACAAATTGTAATTTTACATTTTTTTAATTTCTACCCAATGTATCTCAATATACTTCACATTTTCAACCTGCAAATGTGTTTGGACCTTACAACCCACTGACAACGCATTTTACTTTTTATCTCACAACACTAATCCAGGAGGTGGCACTAAAAGGCACAAGCAATATTTAACAGTTACTCCCATTCACAAGACTAAATTTCATATGCAAGTCACCATCATCAAATGCACAGTATGTGGCTCACTGGAAGAAGACAACAAGAAGTACAATAAATCATTCTGTATGAATAACCAACAACTCATCGCTCTTGATTGTGGAATTTCATGAAGCAGTTATGATTACGTGAGATACAAAGGAAGACGCAACACTTAAGGCATAAAACTTGAGATGTTCTGTCACAGTTTCCAAAGCGGCACCTGCCACCTTCGCCCTCCTCAAACTGCTCTGGCCAGTGGCCGGACCCATCGTATCGTACGGATGCATCCGGAAGGGAACACACCTGTTGCACATCAGGGTTCGGGGTTTCACTCAGTACACAAGCGCTCTGGGTGGGCGGCTCAGGGGGAACCGAGTCCTGGGTGTCCAAGCCACTAGAGAAGATCAAGGCCTTTGAGACTTCCAGTCTGAAAGCCATGAAAGTCAAGGGTTCAGACCCAATCCGCTGATCCTGCCTGTAAAGAAGCCATGAGTTGACCAGGGCTAGATCTATAAGGAACCAGAGCACACCTTGGGGCCAACAAGTTGGGGCAGTGACCGTGTGCGGGATACGGTAAAGGTTTTGTAAATCTCTGTTCAGACACACCAACATTTGGGCCCGCTCGAGGTTCTCAATGAGCTTTGTCACGTTTTGTTCCTCCTTCCCAACAGTTGAAAGGATGAAGCCCCCCTTGGACCTGCGCAACATCAACCTCCCATCAGAACTGACAAATTGATCCCCTATTTGTCCCATAGCTCCTCCAACCTTGCCGGCACCATGAACACCAGCATCTAATAAACGCTCCAGCATCGCAGGGGTAGAGAGATCCTGCCTGCAGAGGAACGCCAGACTGTCCCTCGGGGCCATTCTTTCTACTACAGCTTCTTTGTCTGAGAGATTAATTCCCAGTTCCAATTTTGTTATCAGACCTCCAACTCCGATGAACACAGTGCACTGCAGAGACACATTGTCGTTTTCTTTCCCTGTTGTCAAAGGAATTGGGAACTGATCAACTCCATACTCCCCTTCTGGTCTCAGCTGCCGGCATCCTGCGTGGAAACGATGTAATATTGGCTGGAGCCTCCAGAGTGGATTCATCTCAATATAACTGATGCTGTGATCGTCTCTGGGCCTATGAGAACTAATAGGGATCTCATCATCACTGTTGTTACTGCGACTACTACTAGTACTTCTACTCAATGTACTCGGTGTTGTTGGTTGTACACTTTCAAGATTACAAATTTGTCTTGGCTGTTGAGTCGCCAACTTGCCCGTTGAGTCCTTTTCAGGAAGGGCTAGCTTTAACTTGTGAGAGAGCTGGAGGAAGCGTGAAAGTGGCATGGCATCAGCAATCAGGGGTACTTTAGTCAGGTCCTGCCAGTATAGCTTCAAACTAGGAAACTAGAAAAAAAGAAAACATTAATTAATTTGGAAACTGAAACACATTAGGTGAAGCAAAAACTGCGGTATGGTCACAAACCTTTAAAGTTCCCATTGCGATGTGGATCCCAACAAACTGAGCGACCTCTCTGGCGCTGACCAGCTGTACCATTTTGGACAGTTTATTTGTACACTGGGCAATTTCACCCCAAGTATCCAAACCAAAATACGTGGAGAAGTAATCAATGGGCTGCCGCATGTCTTCATGGACTTCAGCAGTTAAGCTGGAAGGAAAGATACTAGAGAAATCACAATATGCTACGAATAAAACAGAATTGTAGTTTTACATTAATGTAACACATACTAAATACTAAAAGTGACAGATTTAACATTGAAATTGAAGTTTGAATACATTAATGAAATGATTCTGCTGTAGCCTACTTGTCTGTCTTCTCATTCAGCTGAAGGGGATTTCCTTTTTTAATGCAGTTCAAATAGGCCACAGCTTGTGCCTCTGGTTCAGGCAAAGGATCACAGTATTCACCAACATCAGAGTCTTCCACTTCAGAACTTTGCAGGAGAAATTTGCGGACGTGTGGATTTTCCTGTTCTTCAACGTCTCCCTGAGCTGAAAAGAAAAGTTGAGAATGAGTTTTCAAGAACAATACCGGTTTGGGTGATCAAACCATCGTAACCGTCTCTCCTGGCTTCATTAAAACATCTGTTGCTAATGTAAACGTCAATGTAAATGTAAATGTAAAATGTAAACAATAGTAGAAAATGTAAACAACAGTAATAGAGCACTTGGGTTTTTGTGATAAAAATTACTTGTTTGGCGATTCACTATTACTTTGTCCACAAACACTTGATTCCAAAAGACCAAAATATTATGCTAAATGCTCTTCGACAGAATCTGTAAATGTATACGACATTGGTTACCAATGTTTTAGTGAAGCCAGGAGAGGCGGCTATGATTGTTTAATTACCCAGATATGGTCCTTAGGCACTAAAACACATAAAAATATCCACAATTAAAGGCCTCTTTAAATAAAACCATATAGTGACTACACACAATGTATACCCTCTACTGTATTGGCATCATTGGTGTCTGTGCTCAAAGAGACATTCCCAGATCGGGTTTCTTGAGGGCTCCCAGCGGAAAGGTTATCTTCATCTGTTGCACAAAAAAGAGTTTGAAAAATAATTTTAGAAAAGGCAAGCTATCATTGGAAATAACCGAGAACGTATTACTTTTCCATGATGGTATTTTTGTGGCGATAGATGTGTTATGTGTGTTTCCTGGACGCGTTCCTCTATATGCTGCATTGTTGGTGGTAGGGTCCAGTATTTTGGGACACTGTGTGGAGTGGTAGGGAGTAGTGACTGTATCAAGACCAATAAATCCACACATATATTATTTAAATACAACAAATTACTTACAATGGCCAACACGGACTAGTAGACCATCTGTCTGATGGTCACCTTTGGCACCATCGGACAACCCCAAGGCAAGTACGCCATCATCTCTCGGAGATGGCCCGAGCGAAACCTCTCTCTCTTCTTCCTTTACTGGGTAGAAGATGCATTGTTTGGTGTGGATGTCCGGGGCCATGCTACTGGCCTGGCTCTCGGTCTCTGAAATGAAAATGTTTCATTGTCTGAGTAGTACAACTTATTGCTTTTGCAGTGTTCTCATTTGTCTTAGTCATTATTCATAAGCAGCTTTGCAGAATGAAGCATGGCTTCATTGTGAGGGAAGCACCTATGGACGTCTACAGGTTATATGAGGGTGGCACCACCATGCTTTCTCCTGGTCACAAGAAGGTTGTAACAAGATCATAATTGGAAACTAATCGTCACAGTAGTGTGGCGCAAAGTGGTTAAAACCAACTAATGTAATAGAGGAAAAATGACAATACTAAAGAATTATATGACAAAATAATACTAAAGAAACATTTGTAAAAGTGTCAAAAGGTATATTATATAAGATGTGTGAACAGACATATTTACACTTGAATGTATATTTACCTGTATCAGGAATGTTTACAGAATCCATTTGTTCGACGTTCCACTGGATAATCACATTGCCTTGAGTAGCTGGAGGATCACTTAGAATAAGGCGGCTCTCCTGCTTGACAACAACAGTGCTTATACCGGTTGTACAGTCCTCAACCTTGATCTCTTCAGAGTCCATGACTTGGCCTAACACCATACCAGGAACATGCTGAACAAAAAGAAAGAAGAATGATTCAACGATAAGATACAATATGCCACGAAAGCTGGTGAAAATATAAAAGCTTATCTTATTAGCAAAGTTTGAATTTGAATGATACCTACCCCTAAATGACCTTGCTCCTTGTCAGCAGTCTCCATCAGTCTGGAAGTGACGATCCTCTCAGATATGGCAATAGCAGACTGATCAGTCTCTTTGTCTTGCTCCTCTACTCCTGATTCAGACCGTTTATCGACCAATGAAGAGCACACAGAAGGCACACATGTAGCAGGGAGCACATCTTGGTTGATCTCCAATTGTGGACTCTGAGGTGAAGAGTGAGAATGCTGAACAGAGGTGTCGTTGTGCTTGTTTAATTCAGAACCAGTAGTAAGTGGACATTTTTGGAAAATGATCTGACATTCGTCTGGTTCTGCTTTTCTTCTGCTGAAATTGCCTCCGTCTGAATTTCTCCTTGAGAGCATACCCCTTTTAAGATTTCCTCTTCTTCCTCTTCCTCTCCCCCTTATGCCACTCACTCTTCCAACTGCCCTCACTACAGAGTCCTCTCTCTTCTGTACCATACTTTCCACTTGCTCTTTCTTGAACTCAAGTGAACGTGTGGAGGAGGAAGAACTCAGAAAAGTTACTTCAGTCGTCTTTTCATTGTTAATCTGAATACTGGATGCATCAGGGTTGGCACCTTTCTGGTTACCATTTCCAATAAGATCATGTTGGGAATCCCGATTGTGGGCAAAGGCTGGTTGATCCATCTCATTCTGTTCCCCAACAGTGACTACATCTACATCGAGAAGTACATCGTCTTTCACATCTTCCTCTGCGATAAACATAACTTCAGTTCCGGAGTCATGATGCGAAGGACGTTTAAGGCCATCATCTACACTGGTCTGACATGTTGGGTTCCACAGATCTGATGCTAAAGACCTTTCTGCCCCGGGGCCCTTCGGCTGAGGAGACCCATTAACGATTGTTATAGACATACAGGAAGGGGACTCGATATTATTTGACTGAAGCATTTTCGTTGTTTCAGAATTAGAACAGCCAGATGAGAGTATGCCGAGAGGGGTGCCGTTGAATTTTTCGGTATGCTGCTTAGCTACATCCAATGAAGCTGAAATGTCTGCAACAGATGTATGTCCAGTCTTATCTTCAGACCCACTAGCATCAACTGTGTCAGTAACAGGCAAAGAAGGTGATGGATTCAGGGCTGGGAAAGACACGCTGCACTCTTTGTCATCCAATGGTCTCATCTCAGCTTCTGGATCCCAATACGAGGGACCGCTGACTGCCCCAATAAGTCCATCGGCCTTCTTTGTAGGTTGGTAAACTAAACTGGAAACACCCTCAAATAGGTTGCCATTTGTGAACGTGAGGCCCGGGCTCTCCACAATGTGCATGCTTGTCTTGTGTTCCTGAAGAGAGGAGACACTGTTAAACCTCTCTCCACAGTCTTTACATTCTAAAGCCCGCTTGGAGTGAGACGCTGTGATGACGCCCTCAGTCTCAATCCTCAAAGACGACTTGCGTTTTCTGGTGGTCTTCGGCTTGCACGGTGCCTTGGGTGATGGATCGTTCACCGCTAAAGAGGACAGCAGTGAATACGCTTTCTGATTCTTTTTGGGTCTGCCAGCCTTTTTCCTGACTACAGTTGAAAGCATATTTGGACCCTCATTTGCCTCCTGACTCTGAGTTGACTCCTGTGTCTGCCCTGCTGCCTTAGAAGGATCCAATTTGTAAACTTTCAGTTGGGGTTGTTTATGACCCTTAAGTAAAAGAAAAGGGTCTGGTGTTATTTCTTGAACTGGAACATTTATAAATCCCATGTTTATTTCTGTGTTCTGAGTGTTGGCGTCTGTCTCCTTTGTAACTTTTTTACATATTTCCTCAATGTTCAAATTAATTAATTTGGTGGAAGGAACTTTTTCGATCTTTTTTAGTGCTGGTGAATCATCTTGTTCTTTGCCTACTTTGCTCGCACCCACAGCTTTTCTCATCTTCAATTTGTTTGTCTTGTTCTCTTTACTTTGTTGTTCTTGAGTGTCAACAGGGGCAGCCAATTTATTTTCTGCAGAAGATGAATGTACTTCTTTGTCTTTTTTAGATTTTCTTCCCTTCTTTTTTGGAGTTACCTGTTTCTCTGACATATTTGTGAAAAACCTCTTGCTTCCAGTTACTACTTCTTTGGGCGCCTTGCATGACTGTGCTCGCTTCCTCTGTTTTTGATTTTTCTTCTCTTTGTTTTTTGGACCAAATTCTATCACGTGGTGGCTTTTCTTTGTTGGTTGCTGTTTGGCAGACGTCTCCCCAGTATGTAAATGTCTTTTTCGTGTTGACCCCACTTGTTGATATATATATTCTTCATATACAAAAGTCCTGGCTGGTCTTCGTTTTCGCACCTTAACCAATTCTTGAGCCGACATTACATTGACAGCCAAGTCTGAAGTACTTTCCACCTGCTTGGTCTCCGATTGTAACGGGACCTGTTCTTGTGAAGGAGGATTCTCTACAGTTAACAGATGCTCAGGCTTTTCCTCACATTTTTTACCATTTTCAATATTGCCTTGTGTCTCCTCTACTGGCATGCTCTCCATCACAGAGTGGGCCTCATCAATGCTTTCCTTTTGTATCTGTGAATTGACGTCTCCTTCAGGATTATTTGGGGATGTATATGGAAATTGTGTTAAAGTGTCTTTGGGAGCAAAAGGGCCGTTATGCAGATCCTCTTGTTCCGTCTGTACGGGTGTTTTATCCATCTCAACTGTGGGAACCAGAGGCTGCCCTAGTGGGTTAATTTCCTCTTGATCATTTACAATCTCATCAATACTCTTCTCCAGTTCTGTGGTAGGTACTAGTGATGGCACTTCCTGTTGAGGACTAGACTCTGTTTTTTCCAAGTCTGCAACTGGTAACAAGGCAGAAGTAAGTTCCAATATAACGGTTTCCTCATGATTTAGTTTGAGGTCAGCAACCTCACTCTGTCTTTGGGAAACCAGTTCCTGAAATGAAGGATATTCTAACCCTTCATTTGGTGGTGTTATAGGTTCTAATATAATAGTTCGATCCATGAAATTACATGTGTCCCTTTCATGGTGCATTTCGACAGAGTTGGAATGTTCCATTGATGGGGGAGTTGGATTCAGATAAATGTGTCCTCCTGGTCCTGGTAACTGAAGGCCCAGCATTGGGGTACGAGGTGGAACTTGCCCCAAGACCACAACCTGATTCACTTTCTGCACGTTTTCCAAGGATTCGATAAGTTTGCGAATTTGCTCTGTGTCAATGTTAGCATTGACTTGTTGAAGAGGTCCGAGCGGCTCAACTTGGATTAATGTTGATTGACTAATTGAGATTGGCGTTATAATAGGCCCACCCTGTTTCACTTGATGCCTGGGTGGGAGGGCATCAGCGGCCGTGTCAAGTAACAACTTGTGCTTCTTTTTCATGTGGGATAACCTTGTTCTGGTAGTCTTAAAAGTAGCCTTGCATAGAGAACAAGGGTATTTTATAGAAGCTGCACCTGTAGAGAAAAGAGAGAAGTGTTTTAATAAATGTATCACATATCCATCTTTAGCCATTACATTTGAATTTGTGGAAAGTAATATTGCATTTTTTTTAACAAAACCTCTTAATTTTACCATATACAAAGTATTCTTTTGCAACACTATTAATATGAAAATACATGGAATTGACCTGTGGTACTATTTATTTTCTTGCGCTGTGCTTTAGAAGTTGCCTCTCCCTGTCCATGTGTCTCCATGTGCTTCCTGACGTCCTTAGGAAAGCCGAACCTCTTCCCACATTCCTTACACGCATACGGCTTCTCCCCCGTGTGTTTCCGCTGGTGGTACTTCAGCAACGTAAGTGTTTTGCATGCCTTGCCACAGGCTGTGCAGGCATAACCGCCGTCCCCAAAATGGGTTTTCTTATGGCCAGTGAGCTCCGACACCCTGTAGAATGCCTGTCCACATATTGGGCATTTGTATGGTCTCTTTTCTACATGAGCCTTCTGGTGGGTCATGAGCTCTGTTGAATTAGCAAAGTTGTGGTCACATACGTAGCAGGTGAACAAGGTGTTCTTCAGAGTACTCTGCTGATATTCCAGCGGATGGTTTGACCTCAGGTGACGCTCCTTCGACTTGTAGTTGTTGAAAATGATGTGACACGGCAGGCACTGCAGGGAGAGTGGAGATGCTAGAAGCCAAAAGGACAGGAGACAGAAGACATACATGTTCTGGTTAGCAAGCATGTTAGAAAGGACAAGGAAAGCATTATTCTATTTCTTTCTCCTTTTGCAACCTTTTGCAACTCCTTGACGGATTGCCGTCAGTAAACATCTCGAGTCTCTCTCTCTAAGAACTAGGGACCAAGTCAGAAACCTTGGCGTGCTGATAGACTCAGATTTGACCTTCAGCAGTCATATCAAATCCATCACCAAAACAGCCTTCTATCAGCTTAAGAACATATCCAGAGTGAAGGGTTTTATGTCTCAACCAGACCAGGAGAAGTTGATTCATGCTTTCATCTCCAGTAGACTCGACTACTGTAACGCTCTTCTGACTGGACAGCTCATTCAGAACGCTGCAGCTCGAGTTTTAACCAGAACAAAGAGATCAGAGCACATTACTCCTAAAGTCTCTACACCGGCTCCCAGTCAGCTATAGAATAGACTTTAAAGTTCTGCTACTGGTCTACAAATCACTGAATGGTTCTGGTCCAGAATACATGAATGACATCTTAGTAGAGTCCAAACCCAGTAGGGCTCTGAGATCTACGGACTCAGGTCAGATAGTGGAGCCCAGAGTTCAGACTCAACATGGAGAAGCAGCTTTTAGCCGTTATGCTGCACAGAACTGGAACAAACTAGCAGCTGAACTGAAATCAGCTGAACTGAAATCAGCTGAACTGAAATCAGCCCCAACTGTGGACATTTTAACTCCAGGTTAAAACACTTCTCTCCTCCTGGGCTGAGGAGCTAAAGCACTTTAAACTCTAATCTTTCATTTGCACTATGTCCTTTTAAATCATTATGTTATGCTGCTCTATTAGAGTAGTTTATGTCTTTCTCTTTCTATTCTTCTGTAGTTGTTTTTTATTTTAATTTCATTTTTTAAATTTCAATTCTTACTGTTAAATGTTTGTTTTATGTAAAGCGCATTGAGTTGCCATTGTGTATGAATATATATATATATATATATAAATAAAGCTGCCTTGCCTTGCCTTGTATTGACTTATGTAAGGCGTGTGTGTTGGTCTGTAAGTATTATTATTATTATTATTATTATTATTATTATTATTATGTGTTTCTTGACAGACTCATCAACAAACTTCAGCCTGGCTCAGTGAGGAAGATCAACAACTCCACCCAGAACTGGCACCAGGTACATCTCAAATACCTCTTCTGTACAGCTGCTCCTCAGTTTCATATACATGCTACCTCGCTGTAACTGTCCTACCTCGTTAAGGCTGTCCCACCTCGTTAAGGCTGTCCTACCTCGTTAAGGCTGTCCTACCTCGTTAAGGCTGTCCTACCTCGCTGTAACTGTCCTACTTCGTTAAGGCTGTCCTACCTCGTTAAGGCTGTCCTACCTTGTTAAGGCTGTCCTACCTTGTTAAGGCTGTCCTACCTCGTTAAGGCTGTCCTACCTCGTTAAGGCTGTCCTACCTCGTTATGCATGTACACTTTAATGTGCTTTAAAGAGGAGTAGAGGCCTGTGAGTCCAGAGAGGCGCGGCGGCGGCCTGCGCTGCTATTGGTGTGTTTTGGTGTCAGTGGTTGTTTACATTCCTGAGAGCAGCCGGCCTATCGGATGAGGCCGCACTCACATGAGTTTCTGGATCTCCCTCAATAATCAGACTGAAATAGCAAATAGGTCTGCAAATCCTTGGCAGAAGAATAATGTATTCAGCATAACAAATATTTACCGTAGTTTGTTTGTCGTGCTAAAATCGATCTTCAGGTTACAATGCTGCAAAACAATGTGTCCTGTATTGAACACTGAAATGACAAATTCAAGTGAATTCAAGTGTTTTTTTTGTATTCTTTGGTTGCGCACTTCAGCTGGAGAACATCGGGAACTTTGTGCGTGCCATCACAAAGTACGGTCTGAAGCTGCATGACCTTTTTGAGGCCAACGATTTGTTTGAGAACGCCAACCACACCCAGGTCCAGAGCACGCTGATCACCCTGGCCGGCGTGGTGAGCACATTCCTCTCTACTCATTCATGTTCATCCTACACGCATTGAAAACCTCACGGTGTCGACTACGATGTACAGCTACACTAAGATGCTACCTACACTAGCTGTAGCTACTGTAACATACTAAAGGTCTTTGGTTCTCCTTAAATGATCTTGTGCTATCTTCATAAACTGAAGACAATAATATAATGTAATAGTACTATCAACAATGTAAATCTCACGCACTGTTTCACCCCCCCCCCCCCCCCAGGCGCAGTCCAAGGGTTTCCACTCTCAGTACGACATGGGGGTGAAGTACGCTGAGAAGCAGCACCGCCGCTTCGCCCCAGAGAAGCTGAAGGAGGGACGCAATGTCATTGGTCTGCAGGTGAGCACCTGCCCCCCTCCTGGACCAACCAACATGCCCTGGTCTGTGGTCCTGGTCTGTGGTCCTGGCCTGTGGTCCTGGTCTGTGGTCCTGGTCTGTGGTCCTGGTCTGTGGTCCTGGTCTGTGGTCCTGGTCTGTGGTCCTGGGCAGGGTGCAACTCTATGCTTGTGGTGGTTATTCTCACCATGCATTAGCAATGCTTAAAGGAGAACTCCGGTGTAAACCGGTTCTGGGATGTTTAGTATGAGAACCAGTTCCAACGTTACCATGGTGATTAAAGGAGAACTCCGGTGTAAACTGGT
>JAOPJI010000008.1:8300305-8311784 GCA_027122695.1 Merluccius productus | reverse complement strand
ATGTTTGTTTTATGTAAAGCGCATTGAGTTGCCATTGTGTATGAAATGCGCTATATAAATAAAGCTGCCTTGCCTAGCCTCCATGCCAACAACCATGACATGGGACCCGAGTCTGTAACTGTTATTACATCATCAATGTTTTATACATCAGATATACAGATCAACACAGAGATCCCACAATATCTACGTAACGAAGACCTGTCATTATGCTGGCTTTGCTTGTTTACACAAGTCACTAGGCGTGACGTGAAACACGTGTAACACGTGACGTGTACATTCTACAAACGCAAGCAAAGTTGCTGTGCATCGTATAAAACACACAACATACTGCTAACGGCTGCTAGCTGTTTTTTTAAATCCCCCGGTGGCGGGTCACACACATAACATGTCATCGAAACGTCACACCCCTGTCCCGCCTTGCCGGTTCACCCTTTACACAGACGTCGATTTGGCTCTGGTACTACTCCGCTGCCGACCCAAAAGGCGGAATAACAATCCCCCCCCCCCCCCATTCCGGCTTAGTATGTTTTGTAAGGAGTTAGGAATAATAGCGCAACATTCCCGCCTTGAACAGGCCGTGTAAAAGGGGCTATAGAACGACATCATTAGACACACGGCACTTGTGAGTAGGAGGAAAACAATTTCAATCAACATTAAATTAGCATGTGATATACATTATAATTATATGATGTAATATACATTATAATGACATGATGTGATATACATTATAATTATATGATGTAATATACATTATAATTATATGATGTAATATACATTATAATTATATGATGTAATATACATTATAATTACATGATGTAATATACATTATAATGACATGATGTGATATACATTATAATAACATGATGTAATATACATTATAATGACATGATGTGATATACATTATAATAACATGATGTGATTTATATATATATATGATATATACACATATACGTATATATATATGTTAACATTTTATAGACATAATTTTAAAATGACAAATACAAATAAATATGCAGTCACTACTATCTCAACGCAATTGCTGACTTTTCTGCCATTTTTTAAATACTCTTACGCAGCACATGGAAGCACATGTTTGACTGCAACAAGAAATACTCACATGTTAGTGAAGAAGAATCTCCCTCAGGTATGTCCATCAGCAAAGGATCCCTTCTGTTCTTCATGCATGAAAGATATCTTCTTCTATCATTTGCTTCCTCAATCTTTCCCACCGTCCCACCATCACTTGCTGGACCAGGTTGTCGTTCAGGTGGCGCTTCAAGGGAACCAATGTTTGGAAAATGGTCCATTTCCTTCCCTTCAGAGTCAACCGTGGGCTCGCCTGATGGCTGCAGCACAGCCTCCTTCCCATCAGCTGGTGTGACTCCATCACTGTCCTGTGGCTGTTCAACTATTTCAGCCTCTAATAATTGAACCTGTGTCTTACTTTCACCTGGTTCCATCATCATGTCAGTCTCAGTCAGTAACCATGGTTCTGGTCCAGTCTTGGAGGCGTGAGCAAGACTCTGCATGGTTCTCCCGGTTCATCAGCCCCACTTGGACGCTTTGAAATCAATCAAGTCTCTGTAACATACATGAGAATTCAGAGTAAGAAATACAACTGCAGTGTCTGGTACTTCTGAAGCTATAAGTTGGGGATGTTTTGCCATCTTATTAAATTCCTGCTGAAACATGAACCACCACGAGTCCAGAAAGGGTCAATGAATGAATGAGCTGAACAATGCATTAGACTGGATCCATGGTTCATGGTGCAGTATTACAACCCAGACATACCGGTGACATACCAATGTTTCATGTTTTATGGATTAACATAATATATTTAATCTCCTAACATACTATAATAATACTCCTAGTTTATATTACTGCTAACATACTATAATAATACTCCTAGTGTATAATATCACTGCTAACATACTATAATAATACTCCTAGTGTATAATAATACTGCTAACATACTATAATAATACTCCTAGTCTATAATAATACTGCTAACATACTATAATAATACTCCTAGTCTATAATAATACTGCTAACATACTATAATTATACTCCTAGTCTATAATAATACTGCTAACATACTATAATAATACTTCTAGTCTATACTAATACTGTTAACACACTATAATAATAATACTCCTAGTTTATAATATTACTGCTAACATACTATAATAATACTCCTGATGTATAATATCACTGCTAGCTGCTACTTGTAGCCTAGCTGAGCTAGCTCAGCCATGCTAACACCCCTCGGCTCCTACTGATTAAACCCTAGGATGGAGATAAGGTGCTGCTTCTCACCGACCCCAACAGCGGGCTGGATGGAGGCTACCAGAACCAGCAGAACCAGCAGAACCCAGCAGAACCAGCAGTACCTGGACGGGTCGGTCCGCCTACTTCATGTTGTTGTGTCGCACAAAGCAAGCAGGCAGCATCGTGACGTCACCGCACCAAGCGCTTGTGGGACTTGTAGTTCTTCCTGTAGTTCTTCCTGTAGTTCTCCCTTTTTTAGTCTGAGTTCTTCATACTTTCACTGAGATATAATAAACATCCACAAACAACCAGAAACCACCAACGTGTAAAAAGTATATTTATTAACCACTTATTTGGGATGAATTGATCAGCCTTTAAATGTTTTCTGATAGCTGTTTAAATTATCTGCGATTATCTACTTTTACTGACACAAATGAGCAAGGTTATGAGGTCGTACTTTGAGTAGTAATATAATATAATAATCTGTATATATCTACGTTTGTCTCTTGTCTATAAAATATACAATTAAATGCTATATATTTTGCAACTAAGAACGGAAAATATCATTATAGAAATGTATTGTTCAAATATGTGTATGTAAAATCAAACTCAATAATAACATCTTTGGATCCATTTGTAGCACTGGCTGTACGGCACCAAGTTTGTAATGCCTTTTATGTGTTAAAATAATGAGATTTTAAACATCTCTTGGGCACATTTAGCTAATGGTTGTTTTAGTCAAACCTATTCTCTAAATAATGAACACAGACAACATTTTCAGTCAAACAAATCTTATATTTATTATTCACTATTTCTGTATTTTTTCCTTCAGGAACGAAAAGGAAAGAAAAGCCACTTGTTTGATCTTCTGGGGGGGAAAACAGCAGAACAGCGCTCCTATATGAATTAATACTTTACTTTGCACTAAACCAATGGTACAACACTGAAGACTATCCGCAATTAATACAATTCTTATCTAATTAGTTAGGCTAGCATTGTATTGCAACACAAATTACATTGAAATGATACAGCTTTAATGTCAGATGAAAGCTTGTAAATACACTGTACAGCAGAGGTCGTAGAGGGATTTTAGTATGTGTTAATTCGCAGAACAACAAAAGTTTATCGTAAAAAAATGATCTTTTTTAAAGCATTGAAATAAGAACTTTTCAAACTTTGCTTTACACATTTCTGGGAGTTTTGGAATACATAAACATGCATACATGTGTGCTTTCAATAAGCATGTATATTAATTGCCCATTTTTAATTGAACCATGAAATACCAGATTTTTACCATAGTCAATGTAAAGTGCACTTTCAAAAAGGCCAAATTACATAAACACTTCAATGTAAACCCTTCAAACTGAAAATGTATGCTCTGTAAGTTAAAGGAAAAATAAAAACCCAAGACATTTCAATGTTATACATGTTTGCAGTCCAGTGTGAAGAACAGCCTGAGAATTTAAGAAGGAAAAGCTAACTATTCATTCTTAGACATTTCAAAAGTATCAAGTAATATGAAGGAAACAAAACTAGACAAATTATTAGCTGTTTTGATTAACCATAACAAGGACCATCTGAAGGATATTTGTAGCTTACCACTAGTATATACAGCAATACCTTTACAATCAAATGCACTTTTACTTAAATCCCCATCAGTAAAGTGTGTCTAATGTGCTCCATGCTCAATGTAGTGCTGATGCAACTCAACTTCTTCCTCAAAAGAAGTTCCACATTCAAAACAAGTAAGGCCGTTTGTATCTCCTGATGGAACAGCAGCTGGAACATCTCTCTGCATTTTGTCATCCACCATACATTCCTGGTGATGATCGATGAGTTCCTGAATTTCACTGAAGGTCCTTGGACATACTGAGCAATGAAACAAGCCGTTGCCACCATGTTGAGCTTCATGTCTCTGTAATGCAGATGGTGAAAGAAAGGATTTACCACAATGTTGGCATTTGTGGCTAGTTTGTGACCAACTAGCCGAGTTAACAGTCAAAGTCTGAGAGTTTTCTTTCTTGTCAGCAGAGTGGATAATAGGTTTTGAAGGTCTGGAGGTCATAGCGGTGCTCAGTCTATAACGAAGCTCGATTGGGAGACGTCTGCGAATCTCATCGTGCCAAGCAAGGTGTTGTTGCAGTTGAGTCTCAGTCCAATAACTATGGCAGCATAAAGCACAACAATATGGCCGACTTTTTGCCTGCATCTTATGAGCTACCAAGTGTTCCTCGGTCTGAAAAGCTTTTCCACACTTATCGCACTTGAAAAGGCATTTAGCTGTATACTCAGACGGACGACTGAGTGCTGCAGGAAGTTCTGCCACGGGTTCAGGAGCCTGGACCTCTTGCTTGGGCTCTTCTATTTCTGTTTTAAACTCTAGGCACACTTTTTTATGATTATAAAGAGCACCAGCAGAGCTGTATCTCTTTCCACAGTCAAGACAAGGTATGGACTTCAAAGGTGGGAGGCCAGATCTACCCTTTTTTCTTCTTCTGCCAATACTGGGCCTTTTCCTAGCAACTTTTGGTTTACTAGCAAGAGGATGACTTATCTTTAACACAGAAATATCTTCCTTTTTGCCATTCTTACGGCTCAAGGATATAGAATCTTTACTTAGCTTAATGCTAATGCTGGCTTTTTTGCTCTGAGAATGGGCCTGCCATTTATGTGCACGCAGGCCTCTGGCCTTTGTAAAACTCATGATGCAATGAGGACACTGGTGCTTAGATTTCAGTATTGAGGAGGTGGCATCAAGGGGTTTGCCAATGCGGGCAGCTGACACAATTTGGGATTTTCCTTGTACGAGTTCAGTGGACCTTTTGCGATGTTGATGCTTCTTGCTATGCTGATGTTCATAGTGTGCAGCTAAAAGTGAACCACGTACAAATGACCGATTACATTGCGGACATGAAAATTCAGGGGCCGACTTTTTGCTGTTGCCCTTATACATTGGCTCAGCTTTGGTCTGGCAGGGGGGATAATATAACTGGTGGCGGCGGAGGACACACAGGTAGAAGAAGCGCTTGCCACATTTGGTGCAGTTATAAGGTCCTTCATCTACCTTTCTGTTTGAAACAATGTCCGTTTTATCATCTTTTATCAGAGATCCTGCAAATTTCTTATCAGTGTGCCATCTTTTATGAGTACCAAGAGCTGAATTAGAAGAGAATCGCCGCCCACACTCTGAACAGTAAAATGGTTTTTTACTTTGCTCATCCTGTTTTTTGTGTGTTACAGATGGAGGCAAGTTAGTTTTTGCATTTGACTTGTGACCCTGGAGGTGAATTCTTTTGTGAAAATTCAGCGCTCCAACCACTGAAAAGCTTCTCTCACATTCCTTACATTTGTATTTCAAATCAGATGTACCAGAGCGCTTCACTTTGGATGAAGCCGTGTAGTTTTCCAACTTATGCTCACCTACGCCCACCTCTTTTTTTGAAGAATTAGATTCCCCCTCAGTAACTCGCTTTCTTTTGACTTCTGGATCTCCATTTCTACTTATCTTTCTGCAATCCCTAATATGGTCCTGGAAAGTGACAGCACTGTCAAAAGTTGCAGAGCAGCTGGGGCATTTCAACTTATTTTCTGATGGCCGTATTACATCATCCAGACCTTGAGTGTCTCTTTTGATACATAATTTTTGATGAGCTCGTAAGGAGGACTTATTGTTAAAATGCGCAAGGCATGTTGGGCACTGCAGTGCCTCAATTGTCACAGTGGACTTTGGTGAAGAGGGCGAGTACCCAGTGTCATATCCATGACTTCTCATATGAAACTGGAGGGCCTTGGCTCGTGAAAACAGCTTCCCACAGTCGGGGCAGCTGTATGTGTTCTTTTTCACCTGTTCAACCTGATGCTGGAAGGACTTACTAGGGGGAGGAATTAAGTGAGCGGTATGGACAACCTGATGTCTGAGGAGGCTGGAGAAAAGACGGAAGGACTTGCTACACAATTCACATTTGTGATTCCCATCTTCATGTTTCCGCATGTGTGACTTCATAATGCCACTGTGACGGAATTTTCTACCACAGACAGGACATGCTACCTTGCGGGTGGAGCGAGGACGTCCCAGAACAGATTTCCAAGATGTAGGGCTCTTTCGTGGCCTTAAATCTAAGCAAAGCGTTGGACTCTGCTTGTGGTGTGAGTATGCTCCTAAAGACCAGAATCCCTTGCCACATTGTTCGCAATGATAAATCTTTGGGCCTAGAAGTGTTTTCTTTGGATTGAACACTTTTTCACTAAAGGAAGCCTGGTCAATTTCTTTTATCTGAGCTTGGCAACTTTTCCTGTGGTTATAGAGGCCACTTGCATGTGAATAGGATAAGTTACAATCTGGGCATGGGTAGGGTTTTCTTTTAGGATGATTCTGTTGATGAGAGATGAAGGAAGACATGCGTGAGAACCACTTTCCACAATCTTTGCAGAAGAAGCTTTTCTTCTCTAGTCCGTCAGCCTGGTCCGGGACACTTTTGTATGTTTTTTCATCCTTGTGCTTTTGTATGTGCTGGTGGTGTTTCACTCTACTATTAGTTTCATGCTGGCCTACTGTCCATCGCTTTTTCCTATGAACTCCATGCCACATTTTGTGAGCACGCAAGGATGAAGCACTAGAAAACCACCGGGGACACTCTGGGCAGTCAAATTTTTCCAATGCACTTTTATTATCCTCGTCAAAGACATCTGGTGTGCTGGGTTGTTCCATTTGCTCAAAGTCTATTTGTACAATTTTTAAATCTATCCCTGGCTTTAAAACCAGACTTGTAGGTGAAACTTCACCCTCAGTTTCCAACTCTTCTTTTATCTCCTGATCTGACTCACACAGCAACTCAAGATCAGGATTCAAGTCCCGGGAATGCTCCTCCTCAGATTCACTATCGCTGATCACCTCAACATTAAAATCCCCAGTTTCATAACCCTCTGCATCTTCATCACCATCACTAATTACATAGGAGACTTCAGTCATAGAGTTTCGAAAACTGTCCTGCAAATCAATGTCTTGGTCCGAATCAAAGTGGTGGGTCGAATCAACTCCTTGGTCCAAGTGATCAGTCAAATCCACTTCTATGGCCGCAAATTGGTTGGTTTCTTCTTCTTTGCCTTCCGTAATGAAATGTTGAGGTAGTGAAGTAGAGGGCTTCTGGACTTCCTTCTCTGTGTCTTTGAAGATATCTGTGTGTTGAAGCTGATGGGATTGAAGTGCTGAGGCCCTGGAGAACTTCAGTCCACAGTCCTTGCATTCAAAACCTTTCTTCTGTAGCTGGCATACTTGATGAAGGAATGATTTTGCGGGAGTCTCACAACAATGTACCGAACGCTGATGCTTGTAATAGAACGTTAATGTCATGAAAACCTTTCCACACTCTTCACATGGAAACTTTTTTGCAGCTTCACCTGAATTAGCATGCCAGCGCTGATGTTGGACGAGGGCAATATGCCTATTAAAATCCTTTTTACACTCACTGCACTGAAAGAGTTTCTTTGGTTTATCTTTAACCTCTTTAACCGGTTCGGGTGTACATTGGGTGTTTCGGCTAAATCGTTGGTGTGTTTTCAGGCGTGACAAGGCAGGGAAGGCTTTACCACATGAACATTTGAAAAGGTTTTCAGGTGGCTCATTGGCCTCGGTTTCAGTATGCTCACTTTCCACAACTGGATCATCATTCCGAAAAGCATCAGCTGCCGCCTGGTTCCGAGACCTTATTAGGTTCCCTTCATGACAACGGCGATGGGCATCAAGTGCTGATGCACGCGAATAACTACGCCCACATGTCTCACACTGAAAGGACTTCTTCTTCAGTTGCTCAAGTTCATGAAAAACAGATTTAGGAGCTTGCTTGTGTGAGCGTTGATGATTGAGAAAGTGTCCAATAACGCCATAGGATTTCCCACATTCAGCACATTCATAAACATGCTGTTTTGTTGTCATTGAATTATTCTGATTCAAGTCATTTGATTGAACCAATGAGTTGTTTTTTTGTCCATCGCCTGTTGCAACCTGCAGGCAGTTTTCTTGGGAGTGCTGATGGAGATGGTCCAAGTAGACTTCCTCCTCTTGGAAATCTTCTCCACAATCCTGACAGCAAAAAAGCCGATCCCCTGGAAATTGAAACATATAGTGAAGGTGATCAGAGCAACTCAAAGGAACAGAAGGAATAATTATTCATTCAAAATATTTTTTTAAACCATTTTTAAAAGACTAGCCATAAAATAGTAAACGAACAATAAAACATCATGATAAAGCATGAAGCATCAGTTATAACTCAAAAAATGAATAAGACTGCCCAAAAGCATTATACACTGCAATATGTGAATAATGAGAAAATGACTTTAGAAATTGTTCCATATGCAGAGGTAAAATGTTAAAATTATGCATTTAATGCAAATGGAATGAAAACAGAAAATAGGAGCAAGATAGGCCTGACTTAATTAAATTAATCAAGCAAAGCTAAGGTGAATATATTCAGGTTGGAGGTCGTCTAGGGGTGGATTCTGAGTATTATCAGATAGCATCCAATCAGCTGTGGTCCCTCCTGCTACTGAAACACGAATACAACCTCTAACTTTCAGCTGTACATCAGTTAACAGACCCCTTAGAGAATTAAATTAACTGTCAGCAGTCCCAGGTCAAACAAACGTGAGCAAGAAGAAGCTCCCTCTCTCTCAGGAAATTAACCGAATACATTTTTTATAATCGATTAATAGTTTAGATCACTTATCAAGTAAAAATAACAAACATTTGCTGCTTAATGCTTCAGAAATTCAAACGTTTGGTTCATGGATCATTACAACATGAAAACTTTGCTTGTCAGGTAAAGCAAGCAAATTCACTCACTTTGGACTTCGGTAACTGGTGGCATTTGCTATTAGTTTATGACACTTTGTAGACTAAATGATTTATCTAAAAATATATATTGTTAGCTTAATCGAATATGAAAACAATGGCTAGCTGCAGCTCCTGCTGACCGGCATCCTCACATCATGAGCATCCTACAGTCTGCCTGGTGGGATGACCAGGTCAGAGTTAAGACATGTACACTTTAAACTCTCTTATAATCCTCAATCCTCATTTCCCATTTCCATTAGGAATAAGAACTGTAAACTAGTATGACTGATTCTCCCATTATGCCATGACCCATGGATGTTGTTGTTCAGCTATGGGAGGAATTCACAATTACTGACAAGCCACATAAAGCGGTTGCATTTCAACCAAATAGGCCTAATTACTGAAATATCGTCAACGTGTGCCAACCCTGTGAACTATATCTGTTCACACTGAAGGTGGTGTGCAGAAAATTAAATGGCATTTTGCAAATCAACTTTACAATTATAATACTAATACATGTTACACATGCATAGTTCTTGGACCAAGACCTTTCACATTCACATTTTCCCAGCGCTGTTGCAGAACCACTGGTCCATTATAGGCCAACACTGTGTTCATTAAAAAGGACTAAATCAGGAGATAGTTCTCCTCTACCACACATGCGTGTGGATGCAGGGCAGCATGGTAGTATGTGTTGGTAGTATGCTCATAAGTCATAACTTGCCACAAATCAACTTGTATTTCCTTCGGATGTTAAACCATACCCAAAGCTAGAAATGTAACCAACATAACATTTTAACTTGTGTATTGTGGGTTTTTTCATTTACACGACGCCTAATAAGAAGCGCTGCCGTTAGCCGTGACAACAACAACAACAACAACAGCGTTACAGAAAGAAAGCCTCATTGAGCTCCTCCACGGGGTGCATGGCGGACACCGGCCTGCCCCGCCACCCCAGCCCGCCGCGCGGTGCTCCTCATGCGGGTACTCACTGCGGGTCGCCTCGCCGTGCGGAGGCTGCCGGTCCGGCTCGCGTGGCTCCATCTTGCGTCCTCTAAGCCGCGGGACCGCTGGCGCGCGCTGAGGCAGCTAGCCTCGTTGTGCTGCTAACCGGGGCTAACCAAGGGCTAACCTGGGGCTAGGCCATCTTCTGTTCGGAGCAGCTAAAAGCTAATATTACTGTTGGGCCACTAGTCTGGTGAGAGGCTCGGTGAGGAGTGGAAGCTGAAATATATATTTCCTTTGTATAATGACAACAACAAAAACACAAATAATCCGATGTTAACTGCACACAGTAGCCATCCGAAAATACCCCCAGATATAGGTTGGGATGGTAGCATACTTAGCTTAGCTTGCTGCTGTTGTTGTTAGCTAAATGCGTCGCCTTTCGAATGCGCATGCGCAGACATTACATCCTATCCGAACCAACTTTGTGGTCCGAGCTGCCTCAGAACCACCGAACCGGCTTCGGAACCACTGAACCGGCTTCGGAACCACTGAACCGGCCTTAGAACCACCGAACCTGCCTCAGAACCACCGAACCGGCTTCGGAACCACTGAACCTGCCTTAGAACCACCGAACCTGCCTGGCAATCACCGAACCTGCCTGGCAATCACCGAACCTGCCTCAGAACAACCGAACCTGCCTGGCAATCACCGAACCTGCCTGGCAACCACCGAACCTGCCTCAGAACAACCGAACCTGCCTCGGAACCACCAAACCTGCCTGGCAACCACCGAACCTGCGAGCTCAGTGGTTATTTGCTCTGCATTTGCGAACTGGTCTGGCGATGTGATGATCAGGCTAACTTCAACAGAGATCATATAGGTCAGAATGGCGGTCTACATCCCATAACCATAACTATAACTAGCTTAATTAGTTATAACCATAACTATAACTAGCTTAATTAGTTATAACCATAAACATAACTAGTTTAATTAGTTATAACCATAAACATAACTAGTTTAATTAGTTATATCCATAAACATAACTAGTTTAATTAGTTATAACCATAAACATAACTAGTTTAATTAGTTATAACCATAACCATAACTAGTTTAATTAGTTATAACCATAACCATAACTAGTTTAATTAGTTATTACCATAACTATAACTATTTTAAGTACAGTTATAACCATAACTAATTTAATTACAGTTATAACTATAAACATAACTAGTTTAATTAGTTATAACCATAACTATAACTAGTTTAAATAGTTATAACCATAAACATAACTAGTTTAATTAGTTATTACCATAACTATAACATTTTAAGTACAGTTATAACCATAACTAATTTAATTAGTTATAACTATAAACATAACTAGTTTAATTAGTTATAACCATAACTATAACTAGTTTAAATAGTTATAACCATAAA
>JAOPJI010000008.1:8275149-8285472 GCA_027122695.1 Merluccius productus | reverse complement strand
TACATTTATATTTACATTTATATTTACATTACATTTACATTTACATTTATATTTACATTTATATTTACATTTACATTACATTTACATTTATATTTACATTTACATTTACATTTATATTTACATTACATTTACATTTACATTTATATTTACATTTATATTTACATTACATTTACATTTACATTTATATTTACATTTATATTTACATTTACATTTATATTTACATTTACATTTATATTTACATTTATATTTACATTTACATTTAGGGTATTTAGCAATAAGCCATTAGTCAGCAGAAAGTGCCGTAACAGTAAATCTCTATCAGTAGAGGATTTCACTAGAACCAGTTTCAACCAGTTGATTTCAGATCCTGGTTATTGTTAATAGTTGATGACGTCCACTCCAGACCTTTGTAATTATTTATATTTAAAAGTATATATGCTTTGTACTTTTGCTGATTCCTTAAAAAACCCAGTTTGGTGTTGTTTCCACTTGAAGAGGATTACGATGTGGAAAAAATTGCCAGCTGATGGACCTCATGTTGGTCTTCCCACGCTGAGGCCGATAAGAGGCCATCCTTGAGAAGACGGATAAGGAACCAGGTTGGGTATATAAGACCCGCTAGCTGCTAGTAGCTCCACCAAGCAAACATGAAGTACTTCATCTTATTCGCTCTTCTTGCTGTGGCCTGTAAGTTCTAGTTTTTGTGTACTTTTTAAACCATATTTTATTAATGTTTTTATTGATGTTGGTGCTAAAATCCATCCTGTGTTGTATTGAAGTCGCCGCTCCTCTGGAGGATGAGGGCGACAAGATCGTGGGAGGATACGAGTGCAGGAAGCACTCTGCAGCCTACCAGGTGTCCCTCACCTCCGGATACCACTTCTGCGGCGGTTCCCTCATCTCCAGCACCTGGGTGGTGTCTGCTGCTCACTGCTACAAGTCGTGAGTCAGAAGATCGCGCATCTCCTTAACATTATTACCAAAACCTCCCCACACTTCCCCTTCTGACTGCATGCTATAACCTTCCTCCCACAGCCGCATTCAGGTGCGTCTGGGAGAGCACAACATCGCCGTCAGCGAGGGCACAGAGCAGTTCATCAGCTCTGCGAAGGTGATCAAGCACCCCAGATACAGCAGCCGTAACCTTGACAACGACATCATGCTGATCAAGCTGAGCAAGCCCGCCACCCTGAACAGCTACGTCCGCGCCGTGTCCCTGCCCTCCAGCTGCGCCGGCTCCGGCACCCGCTGCCTGATCTCCGGATGGGGAAACACCAGCCCCTCCGGCTGTAAGTGCACCGCCTGCAACGCCCCTGGATGAGACGTGTCCATGAGACGTGTCCCCGTCCCCAAGTCCTCCTAACCAGACCTGCTCTCCTGTCCCCTCAGCCTACTTCCCCGACCGCCTGATGTGCCTGGACGCCCCCATCCTCAGCGACAGCAGCTGCAGGAACGCCTACCCAGGTCAGATCACCTCCAACATGTTCTGCGCTGGGTTCCTGGATGGAGGCAAGGACTCATGCCAGGTATGGGAACAGGAGAGCATCCTTCATGTTTCTGACTCGCTGCAATACTTGGCCAGTAGCTGATCCAGATGTTTTGTGTCAGGGCGACTCCGGCGGCCCGGTGGTGTGCGGCGGCCAGCTGCAGGGCGTCGTGTCCTGGGGGTACGGCTGCGCCCAGAGGAACAACCCCGGCGTCTACGCCAAGGTGTGCAACTACAACTCCTGGATCAGGAGCACCATGTCCTCCAACTAACCAATATAACAAAATAAAACACTTTCACTGAACATGAACGTCTCTATTCTGTACTTTAGCATTGTCAAACAATATCGTCTATCGTTTGTCTCAACATACTACTTTAAATATTAAAACATGTTTTAATTAAATGGTTTAAAATAATTTCATCAATCATGTTTTTTGTCTAGCCTCCATTGACAAATCAGCTGCAAATGAAACTACATTTTAAACTCAACCTGTCTAAAAAGACAAAACAACTCTTAAAAAAAAAGTAATTTATTACAGATTTCCATGTGGAATAAGCATTCATGTAATTTGGGTAACACATCGTTGTCCATTTGACAATAGATAAGACAGCAGACTCATTCATATAAAATGTGAAATGTTGAAAAGGCCAGAAGACCGTGAGAAGCCAGTGAACAATAATCCAGAATCTATTTGAAACAAACACTTCTGTCCAAATACATCTCAAAACAATCTCGTAGTATAAACACACTTTACAACATTTTCTTAGGACTAAATAACATGTAAATGTGATTTACTGGTATTGCAAACCATACTCGCCAGAAGCTTTACCAAAATAATGTTTCAATAGAACAGCTTGAAGTGAATGAATATCTTGAGAGGGTAAACTAATTACATTTACATCATAATTTTCAAAATACATTTACAAATAGGCTGCAAACCTAACACTGGCGGAAATTAGAGTTTGAGGAAGGAAACGGCCGTGTGGGTTGGAAATACAAAACCAAACTATTTGGTTACAACTGTCCTCTAGCATGCTGCAGATAATGTCGATAGAGGTCTGAGATGGTCGGAGAGCAGCTCCCACACACGACACATCTGATGTCCTCCGGAGAGCCAACACCGACCCCTGACCCCGCGGGACCGAGGGGAAGTCGGGTTTGTTTCAAACTTGGAAAGTTTCCAACTGTGCCATCTTCGACTGCATGTTGAACAACGAAGGAGTCAATGGGCTGTACAGAGTGGGATAAATCCAAGCTGTGATGTGGATATGGAGATGGGGAATAGTCCATGTCATTACACTGGGGTTCCCTGTGGGGGATATTATGGTCCGCAGGTGGGCTCAAAGTCCTCTCAAGAGAAAGACCAAGTGATGAATCAACATGATAGTCCTTGTGCACATCTGAGAAATGGCAGGACTGGTGGCTGAACAGTAAATCTAGTGTCTCGAAGCTGGTGAGGCAGAGCTCACACTGATAAGGTAGCAGCACTTTCCTAGCCTTCCTCTGAACCCAGCGGTACTCCGGGTGCTCGGCCATATGCCTCTTATAGGGCCCCACAAAGCGGAAACCCTGACCGCACTGAGGACAGGTGAAGCGTCCCCCTCTCTGCCGATGTATTCTCTGATGCTGCCACAGTTTTGTCCAACTTTCAAGGGTCTTTCCACAACAACCGCAGGTGTAGCTTTGACCTTGAGCATGAGTGAGCATGTGCGCGCGCAGCCGGCCCATGTGTCTAAACAATCGGCCACAGTGGGGGCACGGATATCTCCTGGGGTCAGACCGGTTATCAAGATTATTTAACGTTGACACAAAGTGTGAGCGATGTTGAGGTATAACGGTGGAGTGAAAGGCTTTGTTTAAGACGATCATTTTCCTGGGACGGACGGGAAGGGATTGTAAGCTGCTAACTTTCTCACCTTCACAATTGGAAGCTGGGACCGAGGGCATCGAATTCGGTCCTGTGAGCAAGAGCTTTGAACGTTGACTGGGTGACAAGTTCCCTGCAGGCCGCCCTAGAAACGCTGCCCTCCTCTTCTTGCAGAAATAGCGATGTGCATTGTATTCGGATGGGAAACTAAAAAGCTTCCCACACATCAAACAGTGGTAAAACTTGGCACTACTGTGGGCTTTGACATGTCTGTGGAAATCTTTCAATTTGAAAAAAGTACTCTTGCAGATGGCACACGTGTATGATAGGGATGCCTTCGCTCGCCCTTTACGAACATCTAGCTTGGTCTTCACAGAGGGGCAAACATGGTCTTTAGCTTTTATATATTCAGTGAATGGTTTTTCACAATGCAAGCAGTTGTAACGACTCTCTGACCAGTGTGTCAGCTGATGAACACAAAGAAAGTAATGCTGACAAAAGCCTTTCCCACATACATCACATTTGTGCGGCTTGGAGCCGGTGTGGACATGTAAATGTCTTTGCAGCGCAGATTGATACAGAAAATCTTTCCCGCAGTAATGGCAAACATTTGCATTACTCTTTTTCGAGGCAACTGGTCGACGAAAGCCATTAATGCTGACACATCGATTAGCGCTCACACGGTCGTCAACTTTGATCGGTTGACTGACCCGGTTAGGATCTGGGGTAAAGTTTTTACACTTCATTTTCACATGTTCAGAGTATTTAGAGCAATGTATTCGATTCTTGCACTTGGGACAATTTCTAAAAGCCTTGGTTGATTTATGTTGCGTTTTAAGATGAAGGTTTAAGTTTGAATTTTTTCCAAAACGCTTTCCACATACATGACACTGATACGGCTTTTCCCCGGTGTGACTGCGTTCATGGAGAATGTATTGAGACAGAAACTTATATGACCGATCACAATGCTTGCACTGAAACCGCTTGTTTGTTTTTCCAAATGAGCCGTCATCTGAGCTATATTCTGACCCGCTTCCCGGGTCCACATAGTCTGAGCCACTTCCCTGGTCCAGTTTGAACATTTTGAGAGGCCCTTTAAGACTCCTCTTCCTCCCGTATCTACTGCACTCTAATGCACTGTGGTGAGAGGTTCTCGGTTCTGCTGAGGCCGGTGGCTCCTTGGAGATCATGTTGGTGGGATCAACGCTGCTGGGAATCTCACACTTCACCTCGGGTTTGTCAATAGAGTGGCGAGTTTTAGGATTTGCCTCCAAATCGGTATGATGACGATTGAGATCCGTCTCAATATCTTCTTCCTTGACACAAAACTTGTTCTTCCCGGTCCCGGTAGACCCAGTTTGGTTTAGAGATGGGGATTCATCACTGCCATTCACGTCCATTGATCCGTTGGTTTTGGGAGGCTGACCTCCAGAATTAGCTGCCACTCTAGAACAGAACTTCCCACCCAGTTCAGCGTGTTGCTGGTTGGCCGGTCCGGACGAAGAACAATGGTTGTCTTGCTCCAGAAAAGATGCCTTTGGTTCCTGGGTGCTCCGTTTACTCTGCCTCTTTTTACTACGGGATGAAAACCGACGCTTTGTCTTCACGACTCTCTTCTTTGCTGTATTCCTAATGCTTTGTTTAGTTGGACCTTTGCCGTCTTCTCCGCCTGCATCTGCTACAGAACTGCCTGCAAAAGAGACCCGAGTCTCTTCTTCAGCAGGTCTCAGTTTTCTAGGTCTTCCTCGTTTCCTTTTAAGCACTACTTCTGTACCGCTGTCTTGTTTAGAAACAGAATCTGAACCACAAGATGTCTGACTTTGAGGTGTAGTGGTCAGACTGTCAGCACTGTTCACCAGACACTTGCTGTCATTTTGATTTGGAAGGCAGATTGGTGAAGAGAGCACCTCCATCTTACAAGGTGTTGAACTGGTCCATTCCTGTTTGACTTCACCGGCGATTAACAATTTATGCTTTGGTGGTCTCCCTGGTTTCCTACGAACCTTCACCGCTTGCCCGGCAGTGAGTGTCGTATAGGATGGCTTAGTCGTAGTCGTTAGTACATTTGACATGGAGTCTCCATTGTGTGGCCAATTCAATCCATCTAGTGCCTTTAGATCTACACGGACGCTATCCATAGGCCTTTCTGGTTTCAAGTCAGAAGACAATTTTCGCTTCGGAGGTCGGCCTGGTTTTCTACGGACCACCACAGGTGGTCCCTGATCGCCAGTTGTCTCGGGTAAACAAGCCTTCTTGGTATTCCCAGACTCTTCTTCCATCGAGTCCCTTTTGTTTTGGCAAATCATTTCATGTATTGTTTGTGAGTTTACAAGGGGGCTGCCGTCCAAGCATCGCGATGGTTGCGTATCAGAAGAGATTTTTCGCTTAGGAGGTCTGCCTGGTTTTCTACGGACCTCCACAGATGGTCCTTGAGGGACAGTTGTAGGGGATTTAAGTTTATTTTGCATATTTCGTGATTTTCCTTTCATAACTACGAGTGACATTGACAACTGCGTTGCCATTAATCTCACCACTTGTTTTGAATACACAAGACGACAGACTTGTGTGCAGACGGTCTTAGTCTCGGTCTTCTTTGAGAACTTAAGTCATGACTGCCGTCCTCTTTTCAGCAAACTGTAATGAAACAAAAAATATATGAATAAAATGAGTTAATCGATTCAATAAACACATAAACAAGCAAAAATGGACTTGCCTACAATTTTCAACAAAGAATTACCAAAGTATTGTAAAGTTAAGATATTAGATATTCAACCGATATTCACGCTCCGAATTACAGCGATCAGACACGGGGAACTAAAGCCGCGATCACCGGTATGAGGCCCGTGTGTCTAGCGGTGTCTACCTGCCCAGGTGTCTACCTGCCCAGGTGTCTACCTGCCCAGGTGTATTGGTCAGTATTTCTGCAGCAATTAGTTAAATCAGGGCTTGTTGCGACCACGGATGTATTTGGTTTGCGATGCTCATGCCTTGTGATTTTTATGTTTTACTTTTTGCTCGACTAAAGAAAAAGAGAAAATACCTCTGTCGATTGACTAAGCCGACTATTAGTTGATAACCTGTTTCCAGGTTGTTTTTAGACAGGCTATGGCCTAAGTCCTGTTTAGGTCTTCTCTTGTCACATAATACATTTGTGATTGAATCTCTGTTACTACATTGCTTGATATTCGATATCCGTTCGAAGTTGATTTTTTCGAAAAAGTGACAGCCCTACAACTTACTGAAAACTCATATATTCAACATTTTGGTGAACAGAACTATATTCAACATATTCCATTCAGTAACTCAGTCCAAGGAAATTAAAAGCTGGCCCAACATCATGGACCAGAAGTAACGGAAAATAAATGTTCAACTATAAAAATTGGGTTGGGTGTTCACGGCAAATTTAAAAACACTCAAAATCACCCACAGCTTAAAACGTCTTTTTGAGTTTACGTTTGGGCATGTGATTGGACAATCAACATTCAATGAGTACTGGCGGACCCGTGTTGAATTTCATTTCCTGGTTTTATGCACTTCCATCGACAACATTGTAAACTCCCACAAGCAGCAACTAGAGGGTGCGCTTTTAGGGAGGGGACGAAAGCACAAAATTGGTGCGCTGGATTTAGAACACAAGACAAAACAAGAGCATCATTGCAAAAGGGAATGCGGCACAATAATCTCGATTATCACAATTTTGTCTCGATTATCTTGTTTTCATAATCAGAAGCCAAAATCATAAAGAAAATTGAAAATTCAATTGAATTGAAAATAAAATTAGATTTAAAGCAGAGCCGTAGTTTGTACTAGTTAAGAGTGGAGCAACATGGTTTTAAACACAACTAAATCAGACCAAAAGATAAGACAGGGATGGAGATCTATAGAAATCCTTGCCTATAGATGGGTTTTTAGAAGCCGCTTAAAATAGTCTATAAAGAGAGTATAATAAACAATATATGCCAAATGATTTTGGGTTCACTGCCTCTTTAATATACAATGTTGTTAAAAAATAGTTCAATATTGAATAAATAATGCTACACGATAAATAGAAGGCTTCAAATTAGGGATGGGTCATGATTTTTAAATGTTATAGAATAGTCGTTGAATTACAAAAAATTGAATAGTTTGTGGGGGTTTTTTAAGTTAGAAAGATATTGAATATTCAGCAAATATTCACACTCCAAGTAACATACTTCCAATTATCACAAAGCAAATAGGTGGTTTGAGCATTGTGCAGCACCTTGCACGGCAGGACTAGCGCTACTGACCTGAAGAGAAATCACACAGGTGCTATTGTGGGTGATGGATCGGCAGAAAAGGAAAACATCGCTACCTGTTCTATTCATGTTTAATAAATGACCAGCCCATTATTATTATTAGGTAGCAGGGCTGCACGATATGAGGAAAACATGCAATGTGTGATAACGTTAAATATTGTGATGATGATCAACTTCAAAATAGCATAGATTACTTTGTTTAAGATCAAAGAAGACTAACAAGTTAAACAAAATAATCCTGCCGTGCCGTCATGATCAAATAATCGATTATTCTGTCACATCCCTAATTAAAAAGTGAAAAAGAAATAATTGAATCCTCTGAATACATAGGATATTTTGGTGAATGGACGGAGCATAAGCTCATCTTCACTAGGCTATATGAGGCTGTAATCTTAGATTTTACATAGTTCCTTGTGGGACAGATACTTTTTTTCTACAAATGCGGCATATTGCCTTGTCCTAATTTGCTGGCTGCTCCTTGTCGTCTTGCTGAAAGCCAAAATGTGCCCAAATAGGTGACGTAACATTTGGCTTAGGTACTAGACTAGTGGCCATTGTTGAATCTAATGTCAACCGGCTTGCAGCCGTCAACTGCATGGGCACACGGGTAGTGTGTTCGCTATAAGCACTTGCAATAAAAATGTAACTCCAACTGTTGACTTTACGTTGGCTTATGTGTACTGTGTGCGCGCACGCGCATCTATCTATCTATCTATCTATCTATATATATATATATCTATATATATTCAATTGAACGTTATCACAAGTACTCAAACCTAGAAATAACAATTAGTACAATAATTTGACACACAAAAGAAATCCCCCCATATGTTAAATGGGCTGCCCCCCCACGAAGCTGGAGTGACGAGTAACTGAATTCGGGTGTGAAATCGACCTGAGATTCAGTTAAATTGTAATGGCTGAGTGTGTAAAAATTAGCATCCCTACTCTGAAAATGAAGCGTGGCTCCATTGCGGCTTTTCATTTGCTGTACCACTGTGTCTGAACAAAGTTTATAGTGTGGCAGTGGCTCACATATTTTATGTTGCGCTTTTTCACCCAATTGAAAGTCAAGTGTGCTGACAAATAAGATGCTTTTTGGTGCTACCAGAAGTTTTTCTTGGGTTTACAGCATATAAACAACAATCAAAGCCCTGTGTCCTGCTAGTTGCACGGGTGACTCTTCAGTCACACCACTCCTACTCCTAGGTTTAGTTTGCATTGGGAAACACATGGGTCTGGGTCAGGTACAACATGGGTCTGGTACAGGACTGGTCGACAGTGAAAAAAAATGATGGCCTCTCTTTGAAGAACTTGCCCCCTTCAGCTACACATTTGTGAAAAAACCTTGGAACCTGCACGGCTAACCTCAAAATACACTCCAGCCTTGTGGCCTTACTTTACTTAAAACAGTGGGTACATCGGCATCATTTATAACAAGCAAGTCTGACAACGACATGACAGATGTACATCTAGAGCTGCACTAGCTCTAAAAAGAAGGGAAAGTTTTCCTCCACAGCTAGCTTTACACCAACATCCAGTGACAAACTGGGACAATGAACAAGGAAAAGTTTGGATTGGGAGTAACGTTACAGGTAATCCCTCTCGCCCGCTCGCTGAATATTAAGGTTAATTCAAAATATACATTTCGCAAACTATGTGACAACGATAAAACAACGTACGCTAGTAAATCACTGGCTGTAGATAATATGAGCATGAACGTGAATCTGTGGTGGCCAAGAGACTGAAATAGGTGAACCGTTTGCTAGTTGGGTTAGCATACAAAGAAAGCTTAAACCGGAGGCTAAAGTACCAGCGCGCGCGCGTGAACGTATGCGTACACTTGCATCGCATTCCCTGTTACATTTAAAATAACGTGAAGATTAAGATACATCGGATGGAAAATTATGTATATCAAAATATAAAAAGATCTGTGAACGCATCGCCCGAAAACAAATACAACGTGTATAACGGGGAGATCGAGATTTGATAAAGCTCTCCGGAGCTTAGCGAGCCAAATACCGAGCTAGCTTACCGTATCAGACTAGGTTACCACCTTTGTTTTGCTTGGATAGTTTGTATTTCTGCGCGGACCGTTTTAAACATGACGACGCTCACACCACCCCGACATGTTCGTTACATATGATGCGCGATGCTACTTACTTGGAATAGAAACGTACTCCAGCTCGGCTCCATAATTGCATCAACTAAAATCTGCAGGAATTACAACAAAGCAACTAAACACGGCAGCTACAACTTCCGGTCAGTTCCGATTGGTCTGTGATAACGTCCGCCAGCAGCGCGCCCAAGACTATTGGTAGACTACATCAATATAGCAGTTTAAATTATTAATACGTTTGGTCCAATCCATACGATAAGTAAAATAACCAGGTTACGATACATATATTAGAGAGAGAGAGAGAGACTGTGTGTGTGTGTGTGTGTGTGTGTGTGTGTGTGTGTGTGTGTGTGTGTGTGTGTGAAGGACAACGGAGTGGTTTTGGCCAAGTACACCACAATTAACAAACACCGTTTATATATAGGCCTAGGTTTAGCCTTGTTGATACGGCGGGTTAAGCATCACGTCACCTCTTCACAACCACCAAACGAGGGAAAACGATAGTGATGCCATTATAACTGTAATAGTGATGCTGTTATAACTGTAATAGTGATGATGCTATTATAACTGTAG
>JAOPJI010000008.1:8241788-8267110 GCA_027122695.1 Merluccius productus | reverse complement strand
CCCAGGTCTGAATATAAAGTATGAAGTCATAAAGACCATAAATAACGTGCGCAGCATCCAGCATCTGTTTTGTAGGAATCCAAAAGGATTTGAACTTTAATTTTAAGAAAACCAATCAGCGGTGAAAACAACGATCCGGGATCCGGGATCCGGGATCATACCAAACATTTCATCTGTACACACACAAGTTGGTACCGATAACAAAATGACAACCTGCAATTACATTTATAACACGTTTATAAGACAGAGAAAAGGCATCCTCACATTGCAGAACTTTTATCAGCTGCAAACCGTGATGCGATGGGAACAACGTATTTACAGAACATGTACATAATGCCTTTTTACAGATTAGCAGTGAGCAGATACACGTTCAGACCCCTCGTCTCCTCCCAGACCTTAACGTTACACCACACGTGTTCATCGCAGTATGTTCTGTACATATGACAATTTGTCTGAGAGCTGGTAAGAATATACATCATAACTTTAGTATTTTTAATGTTTGAAATAACATCTTAACAAGATAACAAGAACTTATAAGCAAAGGAATATTTAGATGAAGCATATTGCATATCAATAATACACACTGTGATGAAATGAAATACTAAGCAGCTTAAATGAAGAACGTTTAGTTCAGATTATTACAACAATGTACAACATAAAAATAAAATCAAAGGTCTGCATTACTTGGAGGGTCCAGCATGAGTCAACTGATGTTCCTCCAGGAGGTGAAGGAACGCAAACGCTTTATCACATTCAGTGCATTCGTACACAACCTGGCCCACATGGCTCTCCTGGTGCTGCTTGAGGAGCGCCACCTGGCTGAACGACTTGTAGCACATGTCACAGCGGTGGTGTCCAAGGTCTTGCTCACAGTGTGTCTTCATGTGCACAGCCATCTCCTGCACCGTGTCAAACATGGAGGGACACTGAAAACAACTTAACTGTGTTTTATTTTTAACAGTTGATTTGGTGTCTCGGTGTGTGAGATGCGTTCGCTCATGTTGGATTAGATCTCGTCTTTCTTTGAAGGTTTTTCCACAAATCTCACATTTCAGTATTTTTGGATGGTGTTCGTTCTGATGCTCCAACAGGCAGCTTTTGGTGGAGAATTGCTCCGAGCAAGCAAAGCAACTAAACACATCCTCTCCGGTGACATCCACCTCCTCCTCCTCCCCTTGTGTTTCACAGCTCCCAGGGGATTTCTTGGTGGATGTACTTGAATATTCACCCTTTATCATGGACCGGGAACAGTGGTGCTGTTGAAAAGCCTCGCTTCCTATGAAGTTCTGGCCGCACCCTGTACATTCAAACTGTGTAGTTGCAGTGTAATGACAACGCTCATGCTTCTTCATCTTACTTTTTGTAGAAAATGTCAATTCGCAAATTTTACATTCATGAGTCAGATTATGAGTTGGGAGGTGATTCTGGACCCCAACTGAGTCGGTGTTTTTCTTATTGCAAAGTTGAGATTCTGTGACCGTTTGGGGTACACTACTGTTTTCCACAGCATCTTCTTCTTCTTTAATGATTAATCCAGGGTTCATACCGCCATGATGTTTACGTAAATGCCAACGGTACGACCTCTCCGAAGAAAACTGGATGTGACAATGATGGCACAGATATTCATAGCTCAGTGGCCCGTGGTTGATAGCCTTGTGTTTCTTGAGGTGAGATTCACGCAGAAAGTATTGATCACAAACTGCACAAGAGAATGGCCGCTCTTTGGCTGCCAGGCAACCATGCTGTGATAGTTTCTTTGGGTCTTTGAAGCACTCGTGGCAAACCCCACAGCGGTATTTCGGTTGACTTGTGAGTTGTGCTAATGGCAGATTATCCATCTCTTCTTCCTCAAAAGTCAAAGGTGGTAGATCTCCAGCTGCTGCAGAGTGGCTTTTCCGATGTTCTGCACGACTGCTCTTGCAGGAAAATGTGCGACTGCATATGTCACATGGGAAATTATCTTCACGGTGCATGGCCATGTGTTCTGCCAACTGTGAGTGTCCGGTGAAACTGAGGTCACATTTTGAGCAGCGGTATGGCCGACTCTTTCCATGACTGTGCTTGTGTTTGCGCAACGCAAAAAGAGAAACAAACCCTCTATGGCAGGTTTGACACTGAAATTCAGACTTGTGCGTTCGTTGATGCTGTAGCAGTTGGGATGCCTGGAAAAAACATTTGCCACATTCTGCGCATTCATGTGGTTTTTCACCAAGGTGACATCGCTGGTGATCCTCAAGGTTTTCTGATGTTAGGAATGTCTTGCCACAGACATGACAAGGGAAGTAGGGTGCTGCATCTGAGTCACTATTGTCAATGTCATTTTCACTGTCACCGTCTTCATCAGTTTGTATGTCTTTATCACTACAGCCTGAAGCATTGACCTCGATACTTCCATGGTCAATACTTTCATTTTCAGAGCAATCAATATATTGATCTAGCTGCCAAATGTGGTGTCTCATTTTGTAGTGTCGAATTAGGGACTTTTTTGAAGTGTAACGTTTGCTACACAGTTTGCAAAAGTGGAGTTCATTTGGATGGTTTTCACTGTAGTGACCTTGCAGCGATTTATTTGTCCAGCATCTTTGTGAACAAATTCTGCAAACAAATGGGCTTGTTTGTTTTTTGTGATTTTTTTTGTGTACAAGCAGCTTTCCTAAGGTGGTGAATCTTTTGGAACACTCCAAGCAAGGATACGTCTTTTCAATGCCATGCACCTTCATATGTCTATTAAGATTTGCTCCATTATTGCACACCTTCCCACACTCTGGACACGTATTTCGGTTTTTCTCTTGTTCAACTCTTCCATGGTCTTCGAGATGACTAATGAGCAATAAACCATCAGTGAAACTCTGGTCGCATTCTGAACATTGGTAGTGTACAGCTTTCTTTTCTACAGATGAGCTTTGCACCTGGTCTTCTTGTGGTGAGTCTTCAGAGTTATCTTTGCAGGAAAATGTGGTCTGTAAAACCCCTGTGCCCCTGTAAGTGGTTTTGGAGCCTTCCTTGAATACTAGAACTGAATCATTTTGTGCTGAATCAATCTCTGAGCTGATTGTGTCTGATGATTTGAGACCAACATTCTTCTTGGAAAACTTTTCGAGTCTTTTACATTTCCTTAAATGGCTGCGTTGTTGATTTTTATTCCAGAAACCTTTCTTGCACTTCAAACAGGAAAATGGAGCCGATTTTAAATGTATGCGAAGGTGGCCACTTAGTCCAGACCTATTTTTAAAGCGCAAGTTGCAAAATGAACACGGAAAAGGTTTCTCTTCAGCATCATCCACATGAGTACTGCCATCAAACAATATCTTGCCATCGCCGTTAATTTGTTTGTCATCATTTGTGGCTTCCAAAGGCTCCTCTTTGATACTCACAATGTTTGACAACTGCTGTTGTAGTGATGTTGTGGGAACTGGTGACTTTACAGTGTCCTGCTTGTGTGCGTTTAGGAAATGTTGTTGGAGCTGAGAAAAGATTAAGAAAGTGGAATTACAATAAGCACAAGAGAAGCCATTTGATGTGCTTTCAGAAGTTTTCTGGAGGTCACCAGAAACACTTGGTGCGTTGGAACAATCTATTTGATGGACTTCGAGAGACTCCTTGGGAAAAAGGTCTTTACATTTATTACAGGGCAGTAAGTCATTTCCACCCTTTTTGGGGTTGCACTTCAATGAATGACGCATCAAATAGTCCCTCCTGATAAATCGCTCACCACACATGTCACAGAGAAAAGGCTTCTCACCTGTATGCAGTCTTGTATGCACTCGTAACTGCCAACTTGATTTGAAGGATCTAGGACAATATATACAGGCATTTCTTTGCTTTTTGATAGGAAATGGCTCTAGAATTTTAGTAGTTCTACCATCGAGCCTGTCAATTCTTGTGGATAGCGCAATCTTTTTACGCCGGCTGCTAGAGAATGCACTTTGGTTATGGAGCATTGACACATGTCGGTCCAAATTCGATTTACAAGTGAAGATTTTTAAGCAGAGATTGCATTCAAATGTCTGCTCCTCGGCAATAGCCAGATTATGACCCTGCTTTTGCCAACCCTTTCCAACTGCATCCAAACTTATTTTGGGTAAACAAACTTCTAATCGCTGTCTTTTGCCTTTACAGCGGGTCTGGTGTAGTTTCAGATGATCATACCTTGAGAAACAACTGTCACAGGCTTTACAGCGATAAGGCTTGACTTCAGTGTGTGTCAAAATGTGACGTCTCAGATTTCTGGCTTTCAAAAATGTCTTTGTACAGAACGTGCATTTGTATTCAGTCTTTTTCTCTTTTGCTTCTTTGACACTAGTTTGTCTTGACAATCTTGGTTGATTATAACTGTTGATCTTGGAATCATCCTTTCTAACCAAACCACCACAGAGTGCTTCATGTTTGTTACACATAGACTTGTTGCCATATTGACGGCCACAGTGGTCACAAGCAAAGGATTTATCTTTGTGTGAAATCAGATGTCTTAAGAGAAATGATCTGTACTGAAACTTTTGGTGGCAGTGGGGGCAGATATGTGGGGTCTTGGTTCTGGTTCCAGTCGTCCGATGTAGCTTTTTTTCAACCTTTTCCTCCACTTTGTTTGGCAAACTTTTGCCACATTGATCAATAGTGGTTGTTCCACGGCAATTCTTTTCATGTTGTGAAAGTTTTGTACGTCCATAAAAATGGCCGCATTTAGAACAGGTCAACAACGTGTTTGACCTATGGCCATAATGGTGTTTCTTTAAACGGTTTCTTCGATTAAAAGTCCGTGGACAGTAGGAACAATGGAGTAATTTTCTGCCTTTTTCAGCTGGTTTTTCTACAACTTCAACAACCTCCAGCTGATTTACTACCATCTTGCTGGCAGAACATGTTTTCTTATGCAGATTAAGATTAACATTGCGGTGAAATCGTTTCCCACACGCATTGCATGGCAAAGGTTTGTCTCCAGAATGCCTTTCCATATGGCGAACCAAAGAGCGCCGAGAATTGAAGTGACTTTGGCAAAAAGGACATGAGGATTCCGTTATATGTTTTAGACAGTGTTTCCTTAAAGATTTTGGATCCTGAAAAACGTCTTTGCACAAAGAACACTGTGATGCTTTCAGCTTTTTTAAAGATTTCAATGGCAACTCTGGTTTTACTTGCATCTCTTTATCACCACGCACAAGTTCATTTTTGGATTCACGTTTGTGCGAGGCAAGATGTCTCAGTAAATATACAGGATAATCAAACTGCAGTGGACAGTCAGGGCACTTTAGTTTTCCCCTTTTAAGATGAGTCTTTCTGTGTTTAATCAGTTCCCCAATAGTTGGCAGAATCATTTTGCAAACTGTGCATTGTATCGTTCTTTGATGAGTCGTCTTGTGATTAATCAAATGATTGCGTCTCCTAAATCCTTTCCCACATTCCAAGCAGCGGTATGGTCGGTCACCTTTGTGATTTCTTTCATGCTCCTTTAGTAACAGTGATGTGCTGAAACCTTTTCCACAGAAGGAGCATGAGAAGTCATCGCTGAGATTAGCTTGGTTTGAAGTTGCGGTATCTGTGCACTTTACAGTTTTTTTACTGCTGATATTTTCTTGCTTTTCTCTCAAGATGGGGAAGGACCTGTATCCGACCGTTTTTCCTGTCAGTTTGTACAACTCATGTTTCTTCATATGTTTGTATTTCCCAGATGCATGGAAATACCTGGCTGGACAAAGACTACATTTGTAACCTTGTGTGTGCTCAAGGTGTGTTGTGGCTGGAGGTGGCTCCTTTTTTTCAGAACGTATCTTAGTGTTTGTTCTTGCCAGTGTTCGGAGATAGTCTCTCAGGCAGTTATTTTGTATATGTCGGGTTCGATTATTTGCGAATGAGAAGTTGGCTTTGCACAGGGGGCATTGAAATTTGCTACCAATTCTCCAATTGGTACCATTGGTTTGTTCTTTGATACAGCGCCGCAGATGTCGAGCTCTGTTGTAAGAGTACTTGAACACACGAGGACACAGTGGGCATTTATATTTGCCCAATTCATCAGCCCCACTTGTTTCCATTCCCTTTTGGACTCCCTTCACCTTGTGTACAATACAGACATGCTTGTTCTTTATCTTGGAACTTGTAAAGGTTTTACTACAAAATGGACATACATGTGTCCTGGAGATATCGACAAGCTTCACATAGCAGTCAGGTAGACTTTTGCATTCCACAACTTTCTGGTTGTGTTTTGGTTTGGTTGTTTTACTTTTGATATTCAACTGTGTAGCTGACTTTTTATGTGTTGTGCCTCGACATCGCCCAGGGATGCGCATGTGTCTGTACATGCAACTACTCTGTGAGAAGTATTGACCGCATCCATTACATTTAAATGGTGTTCTGCCTGTATGAGTTCTCATATGCTGCACATGTTGATAAAACTTAGTAGATACATGACTGCATGAGTTGCACTTGTAACTTCGTTTTTTCTTAAGTCTCTTCTCTGGTAGGACATATCCGGTAACATCACAAACATGATTGCTTGGTAGATCATTATTTTGCAAATAGATATTACAGGTTGGGCAAAATTTGAATTCATGCTGTGAATGGCTATGGTGGTGTTCAATTAGATTATCAACATGTTGTGTTGAGTATTGGCATTCCGTGCATCGAAATTCCTTTACATCATTTACTGGTTCTAAGGTTTTCAGAACAATAATGGGCTGCAGCTTTTTTTGCAATTGTAAAGAGTGTTTGAGTTCAGGTCCCTGCACTTCTAAGTGGGTTATGCTGGAATTTTCCAAACTGGCCACCGGACTATCTTGATCTGAATGAGATGTTTCATGGTCTTCACAGGGGGAATCTGCTCTTGACAAGGGTTCACCATACAACATGCCAGGATCAGGCTGTTCAAAGGTTGCACTAGTCTCCTGGAAGAATTCTTTCATTGTTTCGGAAGCATCCTCTTCATGTCGTTCTGTGGCCAGAACACTGCTCGGCAATGTTTTTTCCTCATCCATAGTAGTGTATAGCTTTGGCTGGTGCAATGGATCCATCGATTCACTTTCTGCAAGAGGCTCTAGAACCCTCCCAGAGTCAGACAGCTGTTTGTTGTAACAAGCATCCATGGAGTTACACTTGCTGTCCTCAACACGATTAATGTCCTGACGGCAACTTTCAGAACTTTCAGGCTGTGCAGGATACTGGAAATGGGATATGCCTTGAAATGTTCTTTCTGGACCATTTGTAATCTCTACTGCCTCCAAAGTGTCTATGTTGTCCTCCAATTCATGAATAGTATCTTGAGAATGTGAAATGTTATCAAATAATCCTGGACATTCAGTAGCGGATGACAACAATGTGTCGTTTGTGTCATCCATTCCATTTTCATGCAGGCCAGGTGAAGAAATTTGATTTGGGTCAATGGTTTCCTTACCAACACATACTTCCTTATCTTGAATTGTGTCTAATAATTTTGTACCAGTTTCCTGGATTTTAACATCCAAATCTTTCTCAACACTAAGAAACGAAGTTAAGTGATTACATACAAGTGGCATCTCCTCTTGGCATTCGTCCACTTTAGGACATGTATGCTCTTTTCCACAGTCTTCTGGATATCTGTCCATTACATCCTCTGCCATGTGTTTGTGACTACCAATGGTGATGTTCAGCTCTTTCGCTTGTATAGGAACTCTCTCTTCCTCAATGTCAAATTTCAGTTTCTGCTCTGTACCTGCAGTATCCTCTTGATCCTCCAAGGTTTCTGAAGAAGCTAATGTTGGATGTTTTTGCACACATTTGGTAGGATTTTCTTTTGTTTCCATCTTTTCTTCTGCACAATCTGCCATTTTTCTGGCCTTATCGTGTAACTCAGATGGGATTGGCAAAATTAAAGGCGTTTCTGACATTTGGGACGTTGGAATGTCAGCGGAAATTGACATATTGCCGGTCGGAGTGAATGGCCATTCTGAGGGACTGTGTTTTGTAGTAATTAAATTGTCATGACTTGCTGTTTTGGGTTCCGCGCTTTTCATATACTTGCAAGAATGTCTGATTTCTGTGTCATTTATATCTGTATCTGAGCAACTACTGACATCAGAGTAGTCCTCAAGGAAGGATGGCGGCAGCATTTCACAGTCTTCTGTAATTTCTTGCAAATCTGCTGCAAAAGAGGAGGGAAAATGGCTTGATGTGGTTAATCCACCTGCTGTCAAATTTGAGAGGTCACCATTTTCACATTTTGATGACCCATCTTTGACTGAGTGATGTTCATCAGCTTGCCATGGTATGTCACTAAAGTAACTAAATGCACAGTCTGAAGTAGGGGCAGAGTTTGTGTAAAGGTTTGAGCCAAAGTCAGAGTTTGTTGAAACGGCCTCTTGAGAAACCACCATGTTGGACAAGTCATGATGTGCAGTGAAGTTCTCGATAGGTTGAGATAAATTCCCTTCTGGTCCAGATGACACTTCCAAAGGCCTTGGATTAGTGGGCGGAGGTTGAAGATTTGGAAAGTATGAATCCCAGCCATGAGCCATTCTTTCGAGGACTTCAAATACAGGGATTATTTAATTCCGTTGATCCTAAAAATAAAAAAATAAAAATCAGAAAACATAATTATACGCATGAAATAATTGAAGCACAACATGAAATAACTGGAAGCAAGATATAGTTTTGCATGTTTAAAAAGCAGTCTGACCTTTACCTCATATTTCTTTTACGTCATACACTGGATTCATGTCGATGGGTAATGCATATGAATACCAACCTTAAAAAGAAACCTTGATTAATTTTATGTATTTCAAATAAACATTGTGGTATTTACTGAACATTACTTGTACTTATACTTGAAGGTGGAGTTTGCATGTTTGGCAGAATTTGGTTAAACTCTCATTAAACAATGTTGAATAGAAAGCATCCCAATAGGCCATGAGAACAACTTTTATTCTTCTAATGAGCCGTGATTGGGTAGCTAGTTGTAGACCAATCATGTGCAAAGAGCTGGAAAAAACAATGACCAATGGTGAAAGCTGGAGCAAATTCTACAACACAGCAAACTATTTCCCCCTCTGGGATAAATACCGTGTTTCATATTATTAAGGTAGTGTCACTGTTACTCAAACACAACCTTAAGAGTGTACTGAATGCAGTTTTAGCGTTGCCGAATCACTGGAGAGGTTTGGCAGACGGGGCAGAGGAATGCAATGAAAGCGATAGGAACAGCCTTTGGACAGTCTGGGACAGTGGCCTGTACTCGCTTCAGACCTACCTCTCGGGTAGAGGTGAACATCTCTTGCTCGTCACGGATGTTCCCACTTGCATGTGGTGTCCCTCACCTTCGTCAACAGACCACCTACCTTGAGGAGATAGAGGGTTGGATTAAATATATTACTATTATTATTATTATTATTATTATTATTATTATTATACAGCTGAGCAGCAACTAAACAGAGGTTCTACTACTATTCTGTTATTCTAATTCTTCAGTCCCAGATGCAACGATTGAAGTAAACTAGGGTTGAAGCAAACAAATTCACAAGTTTCAATTCTGTGTTTGCATGCACAGAGTCAAAACTGTGTAAGAACAGAACCACAAGTTGTGGATTTGTTGGTTTGTGGGCACTATTGGAGAAAACGACCCAGCCAGGGCAGTTCATATGCGCTTACTTGTGTTGGACAAAACAAGGAACAAACACTGGAATAGAATAGAAAAAACTTGCCAGCTGCCCAAATTTGTAACATCTGTACACCATGACAGGGGGTGAGTTGAACAAAAATCATGGCTGGTTTACATCTCGACATAGACCATGTCAACAATTAACCTGGGGTCTTAGTAAACTGGCCAAATCCACTCTTATGGAGCACAGACCAACATTTTGGTGAGAAGACGCACGTGCACACAAACACATCTCTACAAGCACAGTAGGGTGCATTATTAACATCTTATCGTTCTCATAGTAAATTAGTTAAAATCGCCTTAATATCGGTGTAGGATAAACCAGTCATCGCTTCAATTGTTGATATACCATCCAAGCATGAAGTAAACCCAGCAGAACATTTAGGCCTTCACTACAATGTGATGTAATAGGATCATGAGTAAGGCACATTTATATGCTGTTCTGAACTACAGAATGTGCACAAATGGAAAACCAGACAAAAATACACAACTTTCTCTAATTGATACATTGCAACTGTCCACAAAACTCCACAATACTTAAATGAATAGGTGACTCAACCAGAAATACTTTAGTTTGAAATTCTTATACATCAAATTTTCTGTGCCAAGTCAGGCAAAAGAGACATTGAATCCAAAATGACATCCGTGGTCCGATTAAAGACCTCAACATGTTTCTGCGTGATTCGTCCGAATCGTTCACGCACACCCAATGCAACAACAGTTTTCAATGTATACGTTTGTGCAAACTATGACGCAATCATTACACCAAATGTAGATCGTGATATATCAACCAATCCACAGATGTGTGCTAGGGCTGAGCCGATCATTAATAATTAGTAATTCTGATTGCGATCGATCGTCATAATAATCCTAATCGCATACTATGGAAACTTTTAAGCTTTAGGAGTCCAACCGAGTCGGACCTTCTCTCATTGCTGCTGAGACCAATGAATGGATCCGAAAGGTACTGGCATAAACACAGCAATCCTACTTGAGATTGTAGTTTCACTTTTTGTATTATTAAAATAACACTGCAGAAATTAAAATGAAAAACGTTGATAAAAATGTGATTGCAGCAGTGGTCTCGCCGGCTCCAGTCCAGGCAGGGAAAGATAGGCACCATGCACTCCTCTCCTCTCCCCTCCTGCTTTGTAACGGTGAGTGCAGCATGTGAACACAGCACTTATTTTGAGGAAAGGAGAGAGGAGCAGATGCAGAAATCTTTGGGTTGGCGGCGGTTGTGACGGTTATTTGATTTGGTGTGTGGTGACCACTCTGATGCAAATCTAAAAGATTTCAACTTGTATTCAAATCTAAATTTAAGCCTGGAACTGCAGGTTGCACACACACCGCACCTCAACTCACCAATCAGTGATCTGTAACACCTATGTAAATGGTTGTGTTGCAGTTGTGCCTTTGATTTGAGTGACATGGCTCTGCAACCATGTCGCAAGGTCAGGTTGATGTTGCAGATGCCTGGTTGTATTGCTTACGTGCTGCTGTGGCCTGAGCATGTATAGCCCTAAAGACGTCAGGATACCAGCATTTTGGAATTTGATACAATGCCAATAAAAATACACAATTCTCGATACCCATTTCGATACCACAGGGGACCCGCAGGGAGCTGCAAACCAGTAACTTGTTTTAATATTTAGTGAGATCAGAGAATGAATTAATGTAATAATCATTAATAACACACTTGCCTATGTGAGTGCAGTCAATGCTCTTGTTCTCCCCGGTGGCACAAGCCCTATACTGACAACCAGAATGTTATTTTCTAGCTCACGTATGTGTTTGAGACGCAACCTCTCGAGACAGAAGCAAAATAATAATTTACTGACATAAAATGTTTTCAGCACTGAGTAACTTTGACAACTGTATTTACCCTTCTTAAATTATTTACACAAGTCCAGTGATGGTTGCTCAAATGCTTTGCCAAGTTGGATGTGTTTCTGCCTTTTCTTAGAAATTTGTTGTAACACCGTTTGCAAGCTGGGTTGCAAACTTGTAGGTTTGCCACCCGGTTTTCAGCTGTTTTCAGCAGCATTCTCTCACTGCTGCCAATGTATGACATTTTTGTCAATGGTGCATTTGCTCTTGTACAAACGTGCTAATTAGATCAGTTTTTTGCTCGTTTGGTACCGTTTATCGTGACGATCAGTACATGTATATTCAAAGAGTTCATTAAAATCTACACAACCCAAGGAGATATCTGCATTCACAGTGCGTATCTGTCCCTACTTGAAGGACATTTATTTTAATGGGAAACTGAGAATCTCTGGCGTTTAGGACCTTAACTGACATAGGTCATTTTAGCCATTTAAAATTGAATGTTGAATGAAAACAAGGTTAACTTAAGTTTTGTCATTTGCCGACTGGCTATGGGAAGCCTGCATGAGATAAATAAAGCCTGCATTATAAAATAAAACACTGGTTATTATTGCTAAGCCTATTATTAAACCAACTAGGAATGTGCAGGACTAGTCGACTAAACCAGGGGTTCTCAATCGTTTTCAAGCCAGGGACCCCCCCCCCCACAAGGACCCCCTAGCATTGTTATAGTTTGCAACCTGAATCTAACCCATTGAACATGTAAAACATTTGGGCAGTGCCCGACTCAGGATTTCCTGAGTCGACTCCCGAATCGCCAGGTCAAATCGGATATTCGACAATTTGTGGTAAAAAAAAAAAAAGGAAAGAAAAGTCCAGCGTTACACGCCATTACGGTAACCGGCTTACGGAACAAGCTGAAGTGGTGGGCGCCATAGATCCATAGTGTAAATCCAACCATAACAAGAGAATCAATGTTTAAAATAACGGACGGACATTAAACAAATATTCACCCCCCATAATAAAGCGATCTAAAGCCGGAAGCAAAAGACACAATCAGCGGTCCAAGTCACATAACGCCTAATCTAACACCACCCGACCCACCGCGGACTATCCCATTAGTTCCCCGCTTAATCGCTGTATTATGGAGCGTGAATGTCCAATACCAGTTTTATTAATAATTTTGCGGATCCCTTGGCCATATGCCACGGACCCCCAGGGGTCCCTGAGCCCCTCTTTGAGAACCATTGGACTAAACGACCAGTAGTTGCTGCGCTTGGTAGTCGGCACCAGAAATAGTCGAGAATTTCTTCGAGAATTTCTGCCAACAGGCCTATATAAACCGCAGAAGCACGGCATGCACTACTGATAGAAATATGCATATGAGAATTAGACCATGCTTTTTATCGGCCTAATTAAATCAACATTAAACAACGTGTAGTTTCCCCAAAACATCTAATCATTCATTTAATAATTTAGTAGTCATCAAGCACATTCATCAACCACGTATAGTCACAACCAGCTGAGAATCGCACACGTCATTTAACCGCTCTACATATTGTTTGCCGGCACATTTACAGTTTTCAGTCGTGGCATCGTTAAAGGACAATCATTACATCTGTGATCTTATACATTGCTAGGGTTATATGCTTTATACATATCAAGGCATAACAGAGTAATAATCAATGGTCGAGTCAAACTTTCATTAATTTGCTTACCAGAGTTCTCTCAAAGGGCAAGTCCGCAATGTCACCTCCTGTATTTACGTCACGGGACCGCGCCGGCTTAGGCCTTCTCATTAAAAGGACAGAGGTATTTTAATGCGTTCTTGAAATACCCAAGATATGAAGGTCATATAGAACGGTATCAAGTTGTAACATATGGTTATTATGTTATGATCATGTATTCCACCTTATTAATGAGTTTTGGCTGGTTAAGCTTGGTATTTAGGTTAATTGATTAGAATTGGTTTAGATTATGGGTGAAGCTAACGCAATGGGTAACCCTATTTATGTCGGGGTGGTTTCATTGTTCAGGAACAGTTAGTGAGAGTTGGTGGTCATGGTTGACTTAGGGCATAAGTCAGTCAGGGCAGTTATGCCAGTGTTCATAATGAACACTAAAGGCTAATTCGCCATGTCAGCCTTTGACATTTATATATTAGGTTTGTCTGTCATCGTTCGTGTTTGTCAGTGCTGCAGCATTTTTTTGTAGATTTTTGTTCAGCTCACCCCCGCGGTGTACACGCGTTCTGAAATTTGGGCAGTTGGCGAGTCATTGACATCCAGTCTATTCAAAAGGAGCGTTTAGCAACTCCATAGCTGTATCTTTGTTTTGTCCAACACAAGTGCATACAACTATTACTACTTACTATTACTACTACTTACCCTTACTTGTGTCAATAACATGTCAACTTGTGTTGATTTACATCACAATGTCAACAATTAACCTGGGGTCTTGCGGCTCATACCCACTAGGCGACAAACCCGCCAATTCTAGGGCTGCTGACTCAGACGGGAGTAGATCAGGGCTAAGGTCGGGTCTGATTGTCAAGTAATGTGGGGGGTCTCATCGATTTTATCCTCAGACCTGAGTGAGGAAGCCTTTGGCATGGGTAGCCGTTTGCTAAAATTCAGTAGGCCTAAAGAAAGATAAGACATAAATAGTAAATATAATCTGGCGGATCCTAGTTTCTTTACTGGGAAACGGACTTGGAAACGAAGTTCAATCCTTCAGTGAGGGTGCAAGCTTGTTCATGCATCAATGGTTATTAGATATCTAATTAACAGGTATTTAAACGACTATTTCTGGTGCCGACTACCAAGCGCAGCAACGACTATTTGTTACGTTGCGCACATCCATGTTTTTTTTCCCTAATATCAAGGACATTGTGTGACACTAGTGGAAATATGTGAAACATTGTCCAATGTGTACTCTTTAAAACAGGACTAATCTGAAATAAATCTGCTCTCAATGAGCTATTGAGAGTAGGAAGCAGAAAAGGGGAATATTGAACGTCAAACTGAATTCATCACAGCGGATATAGGTCTGTCTGAAACAAACCAAATATATTAAACAGATCTATAACATTTTACAATAGGGTATAATACAAAACGAAATACCATAGCCTAATTTGTTGACATTTTCAGCGTGTAGGTCGCTAGCTCAGAGGTTTCTGTTATTTCACATAGCGAGGGGGACTTTGAAAATGGTAACACGTGGTGGAAGGGGGAGGAGTTTAAGGCATAAGCCCTCCCAGAGCCTGCCATTGGGCGACTATTTCAGTCGACCAATGGCAGGCTCTGGGCGGGGTTATACCAACAACCTACATCCGGTAAGCCAGACTACACATCGCCATACACGCAGCATAGTTCTCAACTGTGTGGTTAGTCCCAACATTGCACAAGAACACCTACTTTCAACATGTATTTCTGCACAAAAGCCAATGAGATCAACAACGATTAATGGGGTTTGAGGTCAAGAGGAAGAAAAGGGGACTGCGCTGTGCGTTCACTGTTTACAACAATAACAACTGCAATAGTTTCTACAATCAAGAATGATGTCTGTCTGAATGACGCATTTCCTGCCTACATGAGTTGCCGTGATCCTGAGAGATTTGGTGGATTTGGAGGTGCGGATACTGGGATAGCAGTCTTCATGCGTGTACCCCCGCATGTTGCCGCCTAGTGTGGACCACCGACCCCACGGCAAGGCGAGACTGATCGTCAAGACCAGTCATGTAGTGTGTACTCCCGAAGTCGGCCCGACTTAAAAAGGCGCCTAGTGGGTAGGAGGCTTGACCCATACATCTGTGTATTGGTCAAGTGTCTGTTGGGTGGCTTCAAAAGGCTAACCCTACCTACTAGGTGACAAACCCACCAACTCTAGGGCTGCCGTTTGAGGTCAAGACAGCCAATGGGATGTGAGGTCAAGAGGAAAAGAAGGAAGAACGAACTGGGAGTGCGTTCACGTTTACAACAACAACTCCTACAATTTCTACAAATGTGTCTAACACTATATCCAACGCGTTTCCTGTCTACGTGATTTGCCGTCTTCCTGCGAGTTTTGGAGAGCTAGCAGCCTAGTGGGTAGGAGGCTTTAGAAAACTGGACAAATCCTTTAACTACTCTTATGGAGCTCAGAGCAGGCCTATGGAGAACGGTGACGTGGGGTCAGATGATCCATGGAAAAGAGACAGCAAACTGGTTTGTAATTCAAGATTTTAAATTAACTCGTCACTCTTGAGGATTAACGGGGCTCAGCGACTGGTGCCACTCCACCAGAAACATCTCTACATGCACAGTAGGGTGCAGAAACATCTCTACATGCACAGTAGGGTGCAGAAACATCTCTACATGCACAGTAGGGTGCAGATTCTAGAGATTATTTTAACACCTTGGTTCTGATAGTAAATTGGCACAAATAAATAGAAAGTGACTAGTCTGTCAGCTCATCCTCTACAATCCCGCTATTAGTGTTATGGAAGTTAAGAAATTGGATTATTGTCTGAACCGGTTAAAATTGGTTGTTTAGTGTGCAACACACTGATTGTGTGTTGACACACACACACACACACACACACACACACACACACACACACACAGTATATTGTGTTATGACGAACATGGACAATTCTATATAATCTTTCAAAATGCTTAACGTTGAGTCCTGGGATCAGAAACACATTTATGATGAAACTGCTCCATGATATTATGGGAGTAAACCAACGCACTGTTTTCTACTATGCAACTATGACCATTTGACAGAAAGAAGTAGGTTATACCAAGACAAGGGGTGGTGCTTAAGTTAAAAACTGAAATAAGATAGGTCTACGCGAGTCCACGTAGACCATAGACGTAGATGTAGACACCCTGTTGTTTCTGCATCTATCCTCAGGTTCATGACATTTAGTGGGCTGATCCACTCATCCTACCGGACTGATCCTCTCATCCTACCGGGCGGATCCTCTCATCCTACTGGGCGGATCCACTCATCCTACCGGACGGATCCGCTCATCCTACCGGACGGATCCAGAATCCTACCGGACTGATCGGCCTGATCCGCCCATCCTACCGGACTGATCCTCTCATCCTACCAGACGGATCGGCCTGATCCTACCGGACTGATCGGCCTGATCCTCTCATCCTACCGGACGGATCCACTCATCCTACCGGACTGATCCACTCATCCTCTCATCCTACCGGACTGATCCTCTCATCCTACTGGGCGGATCCACTCATACTACAGGACTGATCCAGAATCCTACCGGACGGATCCAGAATCCTACCGGACAGATCCAGAATCCTACCGGACTGATCGGCCTGATCCTCTCATCCTACCAGGCGGATCCTCTCATCCTACTGGACTGATCCTCTCATCCTACCGGACGGATCCTCTCATCCTACTGGACTGATCCTCTCATCCTACCAGGCGGATCCACTCATCCTACCGGACTGATCCTCTCGTCCTATCGGACGGATCCAGAATCCTACCGGACTGATCGGCCTGATCATCTCATCCTACCGGACTGATCATCTCATCCTACCAGGCGGATCCAGAATCCTACCGGACTGATCCACTCATCCTACCGGACGGATCCTCTCATCCTACCGGACTGATCCACTCATCCTACCAGCTGTATTGTAACAGGCCTGACGATAGACCGCTGCGGACGGTAGACCTGGGGTCTGAACGTGGCATTAGCTTCAGAGAGCTAAGTGTTTAGCATCCACGGCGTAGGCTTTGCAGGTCCAAACGCACATATTAACGGAACCGACTGTCGTGTGTAAGTCGACATCCAGCGAGATGGACGCGGATCCCGCTGGCTGGCGGCCACTAGCCGTCCCTGCTACGTTAGCCTCCAGCTAGCGGTGATAAAGGCTCACCGCAGCCAGGATCCACAACTTCACGTCTTACCCGAACGGCTTCGCTCAGCTCGGTTCTGGACGAGGCGGCGTTAAGTCCGAGTCTTCGGTTCCGTCTAGAGGCTTCCTGCCCGCCGCTGACTTCGGTATCGGACGGTCGTGATGATCCAGTCCAAAGTATCGTGTTCGGCTTTCACACAATGTCTGTGCCTGCGTGCGTGTCGGACCGGACCCTCGCGACCAATAACAACACGGAGAACCCCGGAGGTCCCGCCCCCCAGTTCTGTGGACGGATCCGTCTCAGGACTACATCCGGGGAAGTAGTCCCGGACCCTGACTCCCCCCCCTGCTCTGGCGCGAGGACGGGAGCGGCGCTGCGCTGCGGGTCCGGCGGGAGTCCGCGCAGGGTGCGCGCGGCGCGCCCCCGGCCCGGGTCCGGACGGGTCGGTCCATCCCGGGTCCGGGGGTGCGAAGGGTTAATACCGACACGCGCGCTCTACCATTTTGAGGAGCAGACCTGCCACAAAATGGCGCTGTGGCTCCTGTGCGGGTCTCTGGTGGGCGCCGCCTCACTGCGGTCCCTCTCAGGGTGCGCAGAAACACGGAGTTCAAATACGGTCTCCACATCATTAGGGGTGTAGTGGAGTAGGCCAATATGGAGGGACAATTGCCCCTGCTGAACATTATATTCCTCCCTTCTTCAAAGTGCCTTCATGGCCACTTCACCTCCTCATATATTGGCTGCAGCGCTTTCAAGGTCTTCGATGGTTAAAGCTAATATTTTAGTACTGCTGCCATTTCACACTAAGATGCATTAGCTGTAAAGCTGTCAGTAGCGCACACCTACAGGGTTTGAGTTGTCTGCAGTTAGATGTTGCTATCTGTATAGCTGTATGCTATCTATTGTGTAGGCGAATCTGGTTCTAAAATGATCAAGGTGACACCATTGGTGCTCGTACTTTGTGGCCTTTGGGCGAATATGCTGCCATTGTAGTTGTGTATTTGTTCAAAATGAGCTGTTTTTGTGTTGAGTTTTGCTAACACGGCAACCATTCTGTCTCTGGGTGCTAGTAGCTTGCTAGATGAAGTGCTGCAAGTGTGGATGTAAGGGACATTTATGCTGGTTTTCAATACCAACATAATACGCTTAATTTCTGTGACTTGTATTTCAGTCCATGACCTGTACACTATATACCATCAAAATAGCAACATACTTGTGGAGGAAGGTTAACACTTTGTAGTCAGTTTGGTAAATAGTACGACTTAAAACCTGTAGATTTGTTCTTCTCTAGCTCTTTCATCACCACAGTCATTGCCAAAATGTTGTTTGTTTTGGTTTTTGTTGTCAAAATACCATCTAAAATATATTTTGTATCTCCTCCCCTGAAACTCGCAAGCAAGTTGCAATGAGTGAGCCTTTGGTCAAAGCTACTTGACCGCGTGTCCGACAGCCCACATATGAAGTATGCTGCTGGATTATGGATGCCATATCCTCATACCCTCCAAGCTCATCCCAAGGCTCAGAGATCTGAGCCCCAACACTATCCTGTGCAGTTAGATTCTGGACTTCCTGACAGACCCAAGGAGATATAGATGGGCAGCTCCTTCCTGTACCGTGTCACACATTACTGAGACCACATACAGCTCCAACATTCAGTTTACTGACCACATCACAGGTCTATTAATGCCACCAATGAGACAGCCAACAGAGTGGAGATGAAAGTCCTGACATCATAGTTCAAGGACAGCAACTTCCACCTCAGCAACTCTTAAAGGTCCCCTATTTTACCCCCAGGTGGGATGTTGATTAGCCATTACAAGCCATGTCAAAATCTAGCCTCTAGTGACATCACAAGTGGGAGTGTCCACCCAGATGTATGGGGGATAGATCAGCCTACCAGCCTACCCAGTGGACTGTACCAACTGGTAGGCTGATCTATCCTTCATACATGGGAGGGTGGACACATCCCATGTGTGATGTCACTAGAGGGTAGATTTTGACATGGCTTGTAATGGCTAATCAACAACACATAGGGGACCTTTAAAATGTATTGTGGACTCCTGTAGGCACCAGGTCGATGCCATGTCCCCATTGACATCAACGGCACTGTACTGGCGAGTCAGCTATTTCAGGTTCCTCTGGGTCAACATCAGTGAGGACCAACATCCTTGTTTTGAAGACAATTTAAATGTTTTCAAGTCTGGGTTGACAAAGGTTTTCATGATTTAATCTGAATCAAGTTTCCAAGAAAATTCGACTTACATAAAACCTGTCAATTTTAGCAAGCATTCTAATATGTCAATATTCACAGCATGCAGGCAATGAGGGCCATGGACCAATTCCCTTGGTCCTATAGAGTCAAGTGGAAAAAGGATGATTTCTGGATAAATGTCAAAAGCTGGATGAGTAATTTCTACCTTCAAGAAGTTCTGTCAGTTCCAGAGCAAATTAGTAGGTATCCACTTGAGAATAAGGACCTAGATTGAATCCTAAATCCCTGTAAGGAAACCCAGACGACAAAATGTACTAAACTTCCCCTTGCATGTCTCTGCATTACAAGCCAGGTTCAACAAACATATTCCCTCACATTTTGCTTTCTTCTAGTCCCTTAATTTGAAGTGGAAAACAGCCCCTGTGGTCTTCCTCTTCACTTTCCACATTTTCTCCAATGAAAGACATTTAAAGGTGGGGTATGCAAGCTTGCCAGAATTTGGTCAAACTCTCATTAGGTTAAAATATGAATACCATGTCCCGGTTGGCCATTAGAGGATTATTTTCATTTAGCTGTGTGACCAGATCTTTTTTTATTCCAATGAGCTGTGGTGTGGCTGCTCATTCTAGACCATGCGTGTACAAAGAGCTGGAACAACCAATGAGCAACGGCACAGCAAAGCGCATACTCCAACCATGAATGTATTAAAAGAGCCATTGAACTGGCTGGCATTACTTCACAATGGCAGAGACAGCAAGACAACAAAATTCCCATTCCACTTTTGGCTGTAACAGCTAACACTTCCAAAAATAGCCAGAAAGCGATACCCAGAGCAAATTCTATGTAAAAAAGGAAGTGGACAAGGCATCTGAACATTCAGCAAACGTCAAATGACAAATAGGTGGTTAAGTAACAATGCTGCATTATTTATGCAGCATTACATTAGTGAACCACTATGTTCAGAGTTTCCCGTTACCGAACAGGTTCTTGAAGATTACAAATAAAACAGTCTGCCGGTAATACTGTGAAGACATGGATTACAATTACAGACATGAAGTGTGTGGCTGTTTTTATCAGTGAGCCGAGTCGGCCATCTATATAATTACATTTTTTAAAGAGGTGTCTCCTTGTGCACTTTCATATGGAGAAAGGTGAAAGAGGCATTGTGGGTGGGGCCGAGACATGCACTATAGGAACAGTCTTTCCGAATTTCAAATGAGCTGAGCTTCTTGCGCGGCGAAAACGACATACCCCAGCTTTAACAGGGGCAGGAGAGCATTTCGTGTTTTGATGGTTTCACTGGGGACATCATCAATTCGAAGCAAAATAATTGTAATGTTCAAATCCCATTTGATTCAAGAGGTTACAGACATGATCAGACCAATAAATCGGCTGTCTGCAGCCAGAAGCTAAACTCAGCATGGGTACTTTGGCAGTTAGTTGGCAGTGGAACAAGGACAACGAAGAGCAAGTAAGGGCACAGGAGTGGTCCTGTCCAGCACAGCAGCATGGCATTAACACGGCATGGCTTAGGGGTTTAATTCCCACTGGGGCCACCCATGCTACAACGTATACCCCTACAGTACGGTAAGGCACAGGATAAAAGCATCCACTAAATATAAAAAGTAAGTCGGTGTAAAAGCACCCAAAGTCTCAACATCTGATGAGAGATACCCGCCAACAAGGACAGTTGCATGTACGACATACATGATTAAAATGTACTTTCGCAGCACCAAACAAGGACATTCAACTTGTGAAATCAGTGTTTGGGCATTCAAAACCTTCACTATGCAAGTTCTCCCATTAGCAACCTCTAGTGACTCAAGATGTAGCTACAGTCATAGCTGTCTGTGTCTGTGTGTGTGGGGGGGGGGCCAGAATAAAACGATTCAGAGAATGTTCCTGGGTAGATGACTTGTGGAAGGGCATGTTTTATTCTTGAAACTTTGTATATTTTTTTAGATGGAGTAAATAGCTGCACTAGTTAAGTTACATAGTGCAGGTTTAACAGAGGACCATGCTGCTCAAGTACGTACTTAACGTCTTATAAATGAGTATACAATTCTCAAGTAAAAAGTGATGGAATATAAATATGTATGCAGTTAATGTTTCCATTAATAAGAAAAGCGAAACTTTTAGCAATGGTTAAGATACATTTAATGGGACCATTTACTCAAGAGTAAAACATGTATTCAATTAAAGAAAGAACACGCATCATTACAGAATCAGTTGCTTCAAACAACGGTAGACAACGAGTAGAATTACACATTTCCTTCTTTTTTTCCAGAAATTGCTCTCCCATTGTTTTCATACATGTCATGAACATAATATCTTTTCTATACACCTCCTCATTATTCAAAGCAAGTTGATGGGTGTTTTAATACTTTATTCAGACAAAAAGTCACCCACAAAAGTATAGACTGAAGTCTTGCACATAGCATTTCACTCAAAGGCCCTGAGGATTCAGTTTTTGGCAGTATCACACATTTGTAATATTTTGAAATATTTTGAAATCAAAACCAGAAAGAAGTGGTTCCAGACAGCAGCTACCCACAGTTCTTAAAGCCGTGCGAATTCTGGTGCTGAAGGAACATTTGTAAGCTTGAAAATGTCTGTGTGCACTCATTGCATTCATAAAGAACGTCACTGTTGTCATTCCTAGTATGACTTGCATTAACATCTTTAATGTTGTTTGCATTATACTTTTCCTGGACAGTTGTTTGTGCCACACCAGCCATTTTTCTACTTCCGTCTTTTTTTATGTGCAGGTCCAAGGAAGACGAATTATTAAACCTTAAACTAAGGTTTTCAGTTGGTTCTTTTTTGTGGTATCGTAGGTGCCTTTGGTAGACACTTAAAAGACCAAATTTCTTCCCGCAGTCCTCACATTTGTATTTTCCCCTAGATTTAGATAGCAACTTTGCAGCTTGCCCCCCCCTTTTCTCTTGTTTTGCTAAACCAGGTTGGCTGTCAAAAGAGCTAGAATCATGTGTCATCAGTTTAAATCCAGGTTGTTTTTCTAATTCAGATTGGTGATGCATGTCCATATGCCTTACAACATCACAGCGCTGAGGAAAAACTTTACTGCAAAAGACACACTTATGCATTGTCCCTTTATGGTACCTCATGTGTCGCGATAAACTACTAGAGTGATTGAAAACACTGTGGCATTCTTTACACGCAAAAAATCTGGTTGTGAAACTGGTACTCCTCTTCCTATATCCAACACGTCTGCCTCTTTTTTGCATTGTACTGGGCATGTGCGTCGTCCTACAGAAAGTTCTCTGCGCTTCTTGGTTCAACTGATCCATTTCTTCCTGTGTTTGATGGATGAGATGATGCTCTTTCAGAACTGCCAATTTATTGAAACGGTCCCCACATAAGCCACATTGGTATGACTGACAATCACTGGCGTTATCAGCAACTTCAGGAGTACTAGCCAATGGTTCTAAATAAGTAGATGTGCCATTTAGTTGGCCCATTTCATGGGACACTTCAAGATTCTTAAAGGGCTTTTTTACTTCTTTAAGACCTTTGCAATGGTAGAGTGAGTGTGTCTGAAAATCTGTAAACCAGAAAAAATCTGAACCACATTTTTTACAAGTGTATGTTTTCTCAACGTTTATATCCCCATGATTCTCAACTTTACCTAAGAATTTAGGTTTGGGCATATGATATTCTTTGTGATGTATATTCAATGAATCCACTGTAAGAAAGCGCTTACCACAAAGCCCACAGCAGTAAAATCGATCATGTGCATGGTCATGCATGTGTTTCCTCAATTCCTCTCTACTCCGAAAGATCTGACAGCACAAGGTACACCCAAAGCCTCTTCCTGTGTTCTGGACTGGACTGGATAGATCCAAACGAGCTACTGTAGGCTTGGCTCCAGCAGCATCCTTGCAAGGGGAGGGATGCAGAGATGGTGCTGTAGGCTTGGCTCCAGCAGCATCTTTGCAAGGGGAGGGATGCAATGGTGAATCCAACAATGGGGGAGGGCAAGGTACATTTCCAGATTGGCTGCCATTTATCATTGTCAGTGTACCATTTTCCTGGAGAACATACTCCTTGGGGAATTCAAATCCATTTGATGAGCCGGAGGAGGAAGGAAAGGACTCCAACGGTCCATGAAGAGCCATATGTGTCAAGATTTTATGGTATTGGTTGAAACCCTCACCACACTCAGTACAGATGAAGACATTTGATTCGGCAACAGTCTGTGTAAGGGCAGCTCTCTCAGATGATTTATCCTCCATCATGACATGACGGCTGATGGCATCATTTGTTAATCCATGAGTAAAATGGGGACTTTGTCCACATCAAACATATATTTGTTTGAATGAGGAAATTAGAATGCAGTTGTTGAATATTTTGGACACGACTTTAAGTTAAAGTTAAAGGTTGAAAAAGTTGAATTCCAATTCCCTTCATGTTTGGCACTCCATTCCTTTGTGTGGTAGGACAGGACCTGAGAGAAACAAAGAGAAGAATGTTAGGATTCTACAATACAAGATACAGCCATGACCAACCCGTTTGGTGTTAAAGACAACATGAAACATATTTTCAATCCTTCCCTGATCTACCAGGGCTGGATTACAAGATATACCCAGTGTTACTTGGAAATGTGTCATTGTGGATGCAAGAATAACGTTTCCTCCAATGACATGCTACGTTATGCTATGAGTGTTGTTTTAAATACATGTTGACATTTAGTAGATTTTTTTATTTATATATATTTGTATATATATGTACAAAACTATTACTAAACAATATGCATAACTCACTGCTAATGATAAAGGTTTATCTGAACATGGACATATTTCGGCCTGCCCCATCGTTAGTCTAGTGGTTAGGGTGTTTGACTCCTAGGTGAAAGGTACTGGGTGAGATCCCCCATATCCTCAACCAGTCACCCTTTAACAAGATGCCTAACCGCTGTGTTTTGGGCAACTATGCATTGTTTAACGTCATATCATTAAAAGGCAGGGTCTAATTATAGGCGTATTTCTATCAAGGAAGCGCATGGTATGCTTCTGCAAAAGCATTTAACCAGCTATTATTTGTGTCCACACCATCTCCATGTGTGCAAGTGAGGTCAATCAGGATTGTTAAAAATGCCATAGATCTTAACTACACTGGTCTGCAAGTTAATCGTAACCATGGATTCATCTGTGATACTGCAATTTTGTCACTGCTTTTCCCTTGTGGGACAGTTTATCTTGCAATTCATAAAACAACAGACTTACATGGTGGTATCACAGTTCAGTACATCAACCAAAGAAAGGCCTGAGAGAATGACATTTCTGGTTCGTTTTGCAATTAATTGTAGTTGTCTCCTGCACCCCGAGATGTGGCAATCATTTAGGATCTAATAGATCAGAGGTTTTGAGCAGGGAGTGTCGGAAAATATTGTATACCGACAATTTGTCTCATGAATGGTACAATTGGCACCAAGCTTTTTAGACATTGAGAACATGTTATATACACTTTAATATACTAATATTTATGTACTTCTTCATTTCAGATGGAACATGCAGGAATTTGATCATGGATACAGAAGTATCAGTTAGCATTAGGGTTGGGAATGGCTTTTTTATTTTTATATTTCATTTCTGGTTTGATTTTGATTCTGTAGGTAGATACTGTAGGTTATGAAAAATAGTGTATTTGTTTATAGTTCCAGTTACTCTTTCCATTTGTAATAATAAATTATACCATAACCAGAGGTTGCGCTAGACTTTTTCGTTGTCCGTCATTTTGACTGACAGGGTCATAAAAATCCCGTCATAATCTATT